>PVJX010000695.1:0-220553 GCA_004027295.1 Dolichotis patagonum
TCTGTTCATAAAATTGTAAATATTTGTTTAAAAAATTAAACCAATGGGCCAGGGTAGTAACTTGCCAGAGCACTGTCCTCTCAGTGATCCAGATGTATAATTCCTCCAGTGCTGCTTTAGAGAAACAAACTTTTTTACAAGTGAAATAGTATGCGATAGAAATGGATTTCCCAATGACAGGTGCTCATCCTTTACTGAATTCATTATATACCTCGGCTGTTGAATTGTTCAGGACTTATTTTTCCTATTTTCACTCGAACTCTGCTCTTTCTTTTCCTGCAGCCACATTAGCAGACCCAGCTTCACTCTCTTCCTGCTGCAGGGATGTCGGGAATGTTGTTGCTAAGCAACACGATGCTGCTCCTGAAACTCCGTTTTCCTGATGAAAGTGACAGGAGAAAGATAGCGACATCAATAGCTTTCTGATTTTTTTTTCTTAAATTTAACAGCTATAGTGAAAAGAGAAGATGATAGAGTCAATGATAGAAAAAATCAGAGAAGGCTAGAATAGAGGTCATCTATATGTAAAGCAAAGAACTGTGATGGGAAGCCAAAGTTCGTAAGACAGGGATAGACGCACTGAAAGAGAGGGGAAAACACTAGAAACTCACCCCCTAAAATAAATAAGAACAGTGTATTTAGAACTGTGTTTGTAAATTATATATACGCTACTAAACAAAGACCCCCACATACTAAAAAGCACGAAGCCTTGATTTTGAGATTGAGTTAATTAGTTCATTAAAACTTTTCTAACCTTTCCAGATACCATCTTTTTTCTCTTCTCTTTCCAGGTATAACTTTTATCTCTGAATCAGAAAACATGTCTGAAGTGAACATTTTTGGCCTTTGAAATATACTGGATGGTTCCAAATGAGACCCTGAAGGAATAATAAAAAAAAGGTAACTGTGATAGATAGCTTTGAATCTCTCCAGAGAGCTGAAAATCTGTGCTCTTCTTCACTTTAATGAAGAGAGACCATCTAAGTAATAATAGCCTAGGAAAAAAGAAAAGAAAAGGCTTTGAATGGGTCATGTGCTGAAATGCAGAAAGTGCACAAGCAACAGTGATAATAGCTACACGTCTCTTCTCTCTACTTGTATGATTGTAATATGAAGCCAAAGTTGGAAAAAAAAAGTATTGGCGTAAATAACATTAACACTAAGGCAGTACGATAATAAAAGTTACAATTTATTCACTTGTAATATTTGAACTAGGTGTTTGATTTTTGGTTTAAAACTTTCCTGTGTGTTATTTAACTTGAGCTTCAGTTTATTCCTTTGTCAAATGGCAATGACACCTAGTTTTTACAGTTTGAGGCTTAAATGAAATAATGTATCAAACATCTGGCAAATTCTCAGCTTTCTTTTACAAGGAAGTGTAGTATATTTGCACTGTGTATGCAATAAAGTAAAACTGTATGAAGTGTGATGATTCATACTAACCTTGATGATCAGTGTTATCACACTCTACAAACACTTGTTTATCTGAACAGCTAAAGCATACTATTTATTATCGAAAGCTAAATTTAACCCAAAGGAAACATGTTTTTCTGCATCCTCCTTTTGCAAAATGGAGAAAAAAGGCAGAGCTAAACTTACCATTAAGAAATACTCCGTTTCCAAACTTCATAGTTTTTAAAAATCTGGAGCATAAACTGGACTGAGAACTTTATCCATCCTAGTAAGTCAACTTCTGTCCTGAAATATGCTTGGCCCATCTCTATGATAAAGTCAGAGAAAATTGGAAACTTGAAGAAAAACAATGAACCATGAATTGCATTTTGAATATCTTTGTTCCTGTTTATCCTGGTTTGGGTCAGTATTGATTGCTCCTGACATTGTATGTTCCTGGAGTTCTGCTCCAAGCACTCAAGCAAAAGGTGGTTGGAATTATGTAGAAGAATCCATTTTGGGGAGCCACATATAGCACTGTATTTGATTGGAGGTTTGCCATTGCTATTATAGTTAAAAAGTTAAAAATAAATCACCAAGCTCTTCAAATTAAAAATTAGAAATAAACAACAAAAAGAGACAAGGGGGGGAAAATGGACACATAGGTAAAAGTAAAATAGCAAAACATGAAGTATTTGCTGTTATTTCCAAAATTATTTTATAATTATGAGATGTATCTTGCTGCCAATATAGAAACAGCTATTTTTAGATTCACTGTACTTAAAGAGAGTATCTAAAATGTCTAAGCTGTGGATTTTTGTTTGGAGCCAGCCATCACTTTCTAAATGTGCTCTATTTCAACTTGCTTTCCTTTGCACTTCCTTTCCCTGTAAATCCTTCTCTCACAAATAATGCAAAAGCAATTATTTTCACCCTTCAATTAATATAATTTTGGGTAGGGGATTTAGCTCAGCAGCATAAGAGTCTGCTTGGCAAGTGTAAGGTCATGAATTTGATCTCTGGTACAAAAAAAAGTAATATACTTCCATTTTACTAAGGACGATCACTTTTTAAGTGTTTCAACTCATTTGATCCTTCTGGCCTTGACAGTAAAAGCAATTATCATTATTGTCAATTGATAGATAAATAACTTAAAAAGTAATTCATGCTTTTATGCTCACAAGAAAGAACAATGAAAACCAAAGTTGCCCACTATGTGGTCTTCGTGCCCATTTTTTTCTTTGCTCTTCTACATACAAACTTTAGGGGTCATAATAACTTAGTTTTTATGAATTTCACACAATACTTTTAAGTTCCCAATAATGTTTATCTTTGACTTTTATTCATTTTGACATCACAATACATTCAAGTTAGTGCTTGTTTTACAAATATCAGATATTTATTTTCTTTTATTGTATAATATATGGTTTTAATTATATGACATTGTAAAAAAGGCAAAATTGTGGAAACAGTAAAAATAATAAGGATTAAGCATGAAAGAAGGATGGACACATGGATCATAGAGGCTTTTCAGGGCAGTCAAAGTATTTTCCACAATACTACAGTGAAAATACACCCCAGGCAAGCAGCCTTCTCTGTGTGAAGGTTGTTGTTAGAGGTGTATGTTTCCTAAGAGTATTTTACCCATGTCCGCTTCCGAGAATAAGGATAAAAACTTAAAAACATAAACCAGAAACAAAGAAATCAAAACAGGGAGAGTGTAGAATAGGACCATTAATTCCTGCACATATAGACATGGTTCTAAGTAGTTGTGGTTAATAACGTTTACGTGAAAATGATCACACCTGTGCAAAATTGGAGAGGAGCTATCTGGAACCTATGTAGCCATTTTTGTACAGTCTCTGTTCTGAATTCATTAATTCTTTGAACATACGAAATTATCTAAGTCATTAAGATAATAGCTTGATATAAATATTTACATAGAAATGTCCACATATAAAATCCCTTAAGTGGTACATTTAAGATTTATGCATGTTATGGCATGTAAGTTATACCTTTGTTAAAAATAAATAAATAAAATCAAAAGACAAAAAAGTCCACTTACATAAATGCATTAGAATCTCACTAAGAAGAAGAACCATTAGATGGATACCCTAGGGTCTCCACTCGTCCATATAGCCCCTTTGTGTGAGTTAGAAAATGTTACCCTTTTTCTCAAGATCCTTTACTTGCCTCTCTTAAATTTTGTAACAGTAGATATGCAGACCTTTTGATGGCTATGGTGAAATACTGTCTCCTTGCTGGGGCACACTTGTGCAGTGTGCGACCAATATCCTGCTATGGCTCAGCCTTGGCTGCCCAGCCTGCCTCAACCCCTTCTACTCTACCAGAGTTGGAAGCAGATGATGCTGTTTTCATGCCTGCTTGACATAGTTCATCAATGCAGGAGAGTTTTCACTTCCAAACTTAATTTCTGTAGCAATAAATGGTAAATTTCCCTGCAGGGCAAGTTTGTCAGAAAGTTTGCTCTAAGTGGTCTTGCCAAAGTGGTCAGAAATGCATAGGAGACTTCTCAAAACAGCCTGACAATCCTTGCCTTCTCCTAAATCTACTCCAAGTATCCTGGAGTCTGCAGTGAGTCAGGGAAGAGCCTACTGTTGATCATAGCTCTTCGGTGTGTGACCAGAGACCCCAGTGTGGGAAGCAAACTCAAAGGCAAGTCTCCATGGGGGTCTGGACACCGGCTCACCAGCAATGGGGATGCAACTGCTCCTCCTGCCCACAAACCTGGGTGAAGCCACTTCTTAGGTCTGCCCTGCTCCCTTGTGGCCTCATCTAACTGTTTTGCTAAACTTCTAAGGGCAGCCCATGCCTACTTTCTCTTCTTGAGTTAGTGGCACTTATCACAAGAATGGGAGGGTGTCTTTATTCTCATGAACCATAAGCTTCTTTAGTATTGATTTCCCGTGAAAGCCTCATAATTTTCATCATAGAGTCAATCCATCAATCAGGCAGTCACCTTTTAAGAAATGGGATTAACAGATTTTAACAGCTTTTGAGATATCAGTGGTCCTAGAATTCGATTGCACTTGTCCCTACCAATGAACTTCACAAACTCTAACAAATAAAAGGTGAGAAACAAAATTCTCATGCAAATTACTCTATCCCAGATTGTGCCAGTTTGGTAAATGTTGCTACTGATGGGTGCTGGGGGGAAATTACCCTCAAATGAGATAAAAGAGTAACAACTGATATTCACCTTGGCCAATAATTTCAGTTCCAAAAAGTGTAATAAAGAGGGTCTGAGCACTTCTTTCTCTTGAAGAAAATGATAAGCTGTGTGTAAATTCTATGTCTGTTTGGTCTTACAAAAAACTCAAGTAAGGGAAATCAGGTTAAAATTTATTTAAAAGAGATAAAGAAGATAAGAGAAGGTGGGGAAGGAGAGAAGGAAGAGATCAGTGGATAGATGGAAGATACAACTAAAACTACAAACACACTCAGCCACCTTATCTTTGATAAAGGGGTCAAACAATTCACTGGAAGAAAGATAGTCTCTTTCATAAGTGGTGCTGGAAAAACTGACTCCCCATATGTGGAAATTTAAAACTAGACCTATGTTTATCACCATGCACCAAACTAAAGTCTAAATGGGTAAAAGATCTAAATATTAAAACAGAAACACTAAATCTGTTGGAAGACATAGTAGGTAGAAATCTTGAAGACATAGCGGTAGGCAGAGAATTCATGAAGTAAATCAAACTGCATTCTAAATATTTCACAGAATCCATAACTGAGATCATGTCTTATTAAAAAGGTTTTGCATGTCAAAAGAAATCTCCAGCAGAGTGAAAAGAAAACACACAAACTGGGAAAAAATCTTAGTGAACTGTCCCTCAGACAAAGGATTTCTGTCTAGAACATATAAAGAATTAAAAAAATCACATCCCCAAAATTCAAAGACCCAATCCAAAAATAGGCATCTGAGATGAATACTAAGTTCTCAGATGAAGAAATACAAATGGCAAATAAATACATGAAAAAATGTTCACCATCATTGGTCATTAGGGAAATGCAAATTAAAACCACACTGAGATTCCATCTCACCCCAGAAAGAATGGCCAGGATAAAGTAAACTACCAACAACAAATGCTGGAGAGGCTGTGGGGAAAAGGAACTCTTCCACACTGTTGGTGGGAGTGCAGACTGGTGCAACCACTGTGGAGGTCAGTCTGGAGGTTCCTCAAAAAGCTGGGATTGGAGATCTCATTTGACCCAGGTATCCCACTTCTGGGCATATTCCCATGCCTATCACCATGCACCAAACTAAAGTCTAAATGGATAAAAGATCTAAATATTAAAACAGAAGCACTAAATCTGTTGGAAGACAAAGTAGGTAGAAGTCTTGATGGTTTCAGGTGATGTTTTCAGGTAGTGAAAACATCATACCACAGTGATATATGTGCACCCATGTTTATAGCAGCACAATTTGTAATAGCCAGGTCTTGGAAACAACCTAAATGCCCATCAACTGAGGAATGGATAAAAAAGATATGGTATTTTTATACAATGGAGTACTACTCAGCTATAAAGATTGATCACATTGAGATATTTATAAATAAAAGGATGCAACTTGAGACCATACTCATAAGTGAAGTAGATCAAATTCACATGTGTAAATACCATATAGTCTCCTTAGTGTAAGAAATGGTAAGAGTAAATAAGATACAAAATACTCAATAAATACAGTGAAAGGATAAGAATTTGCTTAAAGGATTAAAAAATAATGTCTCAAGGACAAGGAAGAAAAAGAAAAATGAAGTGAAAAAAATATCTAAGATTATATAAACATACTTAGGATAGCTAAGATGATTTTGCTACAAAGTCTATAAGTTCTTGGAGTAAAATGTCAACGTTCATAGGATTGGAACAATTGTGCATATGGTGATCTGAGGAACTCTTGAAGATCATTATGTAAAATAACAACCCTAGTTATGCTCATACCACCTCGTTTTGAAGGCCTAAATTGTCAGTGGTTTTGGCTCTTTGCTATTGTTATTTGTCTTTTTTATTTTGTGTTTTTCTAGGATTTTGTTTTGTTTTGTTTTCCCCTCCAGTACAGAAAGGATAGGCAAACATGTGGAGACTCATACATGTATAGAACTTCTCCTAAACAATTTATTAGAATTGATTATATAATGCATGGTGAAATGAGCAGCTACTTTGAAGAAAAAGAGGCACTAAGGTACTCAGTGCTGATTCCATAGCCTCATGATGTGAAATCCAGAAATACTACTATTCTTTGTTCCGAGTAACTTTAGTCTTCTTTGTATTGTTTAATTTCAACATACATGAAGGTACGGACAGCTATTTTAAAGAGAATGAGAGACATTATGGCAGCCATTGTTGACTTCTCTATTGTTTGGTTTTGAAGGCCTAAAATGTCTTAATCATTCTTTTCTGATCAGTTTTATACTATTTTGTTGTGTATGATTTCAGTGTGTGTGAAGATATGGATAGCTATTTGGAAGAAAACAACAGTCAATACGATAGACAGTGAAGATCTCCTGTTGCCTTGCTTTGAAATCTGTGTCTCTTATATTGTTTTCATCTGATCTGCTTTATTCTGTTTTGTTATGTTTAGTTTTACCCTCTTTAAAATAGAGTTTTAAAAAGAAGTTACATCGCACTTAGGTATCACCACAGCCACCCACTGTAAACTTGTCTCCCTTCTCTTTCTTCCCTTCTGTCTTTCCTTCCTCTCCCTCCTTCCCTCCATTCTCTTCTACTTCCAGATACTTATTTTCTTAAGCAACTATGTTTCCTTTTACCCATTAACGAATATTTAGGTCAGTAAATGCTAAGGTAGCATGTGAAAGTACTGGCACTATCTGTGGCTTATACTGTAATAGGGTATACTCCACTTTGTCTCGTTTTCCTAAGAAAATATATTGAAACTAGTGTTACTCTACCTAAGCTTCTTAAATTTTGGAAATAACAAACTGAATGTGAATTAGCATGAGTCCCTAAAATTCAGGAAGACTTCACCTTTAAGGGGTAAGTCCTTTGAAAGCAAGTAAGTAAAAGGGAGAGCTGTAATCATTAAGTTATAATCATTAAGTGTTTTGAAAAGTAAGAACACAACAAAGTGAGGAGCAGTTTTAAATCCAAGGGTTGGAGGAAAGAGATAAGGGAGTCCTTCACAGCCAAGATGAAGTGCAATTTCCAGCTATTTACAGCCACAATCCCATGCACATACCCTTGTCTGCCTTTCTCCTCCTCCTTTGCTTCCTTCTGTGCTTTCACGTGCTTCTGTTCCTTTTCTCCTTTCTTTCTTCATGTGCAGTTTCCTTGAGTTTTTGGTGTTATCACCCAGACACGCTTCACTGGCCCCAGTGAGTTATAAACATATAATTTCCTCTCCCATGTACAGATAGAAATTTTAATTTTCTTTCAGTGGAATATGATAAAGGTGAAAGGATTTTGAAAATTTAGTAAGGTCTCATGTCTAGTGACTTTGAAAACCTAAAAAAAAATTGGAAAACTGTCTTAGGTAGGCAAAAGCGAAACTTTCTCTGATGATACCTTGCAGGGAATGAAGGCCGCATCTGAGGGCCTCACCTCTGCTGGACTTGAAAAAGGAAATCACTGTGTGTTCCACAGAATACCGAGGAAACCCAAAGGAGACGCATTGTCCAGTCCAATCTCTAACTAAACGACAGCCCACTGATCCTCAGGTTACCGTTTAATTAAACTGAACAGGGGGCCCAGTTTAGCTGTTCCTGCACTAATGACACTCAAAAAAGATGAAATCATAGGTGTTGATTTAGCTGCTGTATTTGGGATGTTCTTAAATCATAATTGAAAAATAACATACACAATTTTAAACAAAATATACTCTTATCTACGCAAAGTAGCTCTGAAACCAATTATTCTTCAATAGTCCTTTTCATATACCCAAAGCAAAAAATACAGATGTCTTCATTTTCATTAGAAATCATATGAATGGTCACTCACCTTCAGAAATGAAAAAAGACTCTACGTTTTCATTCCTACGCTTCAAATCCACAGCAAATATTACACTGTAAACTAAAATCTAAATCACATTTTAGTAGTATTGATCTGTATCTTATTTTTTGCATCTTATTTTCTATACTTTTACTAATTAGGTACAAAAACCAAAATTCATGAAGATCAAAATTCACCTAAAAATCGAATCATTTTTTAAACCTATTGTGCACTGCGCACAAAGAAGTAAAGGTGTGTTATCAAAATCAGACATGTGATTGCTGAATTAAAAATGTATGGTTCATTTATTTCAACAAAAAGAATAACCAATGGAGAACCAGCTGCTGCTTTAGGACGGACTGGAGGTTTAACTAGCAAATGTTCGGCAGCGTTGTAGGTCTCTAACATGAGGCAGCTCTGCCTCTGTTTCATTCAAGGAAGTCTGCATCTGCCACCTGGCTCACACCTGAGAAACGATGGGGCTGTGACTTTCCATTTGTAGCACTGAAGTCGAATTTCTGCTCACAAGGCTTTGAAACTTGCTGCTTAAACAGATGGACCGGGAGGACTTTGCTGGCTTCTCGGTTATTTCACTTGTGGAGAAATCATTGCCAACTAACCAAAACTCAAAAGTCTCTTTGAGGCAAATTACTACCCATACTGTCTTACTTTGCAAGGGAAAAGAAAGATCAAACAAAAGATGAAAGTCAAGTGTATCTATTCAGAGCTCGCTGTAGCAGGAGAACCACCCACTATCATCTGCGTTTTGGCAAGGGCTAAAGACCGCAGGACTTGGGGAAGCTTCGTGGCAGAAAAGGGAGAGATTCAGACATGCAGGTTGGTGGCTCTTGGCTCTGGGAAGCTCTAGGTGGGCTGACGGAAACTATAAGCAGGTCATACTGTGGGATTGGTGAGACACAGGCTTTTTCTGGTTGGAAGTAGGGACAAAGCTTAGAAATGCTGTTATTAGCCAAGCCTTGAGCGCGTAGGGGCTGAAGTTATGGTCTAACATCCTGCACTGTTTCTAGGGATAATAGTCTGGATTGATTGGCTTACTGATGGTAAAGAAGGCTTCGCTTTCCTGAGCTGGTCACACAGGTTCTGTGTCAGAACTTGGTTTTTAATGATGATCCTGCCATTAAAAGTTTATGTATTCAATCTAACAACATCACTATCCACTGTGCTACCCAAGCCCCCTTCCTCTTTGGTGGTTTGCTTGTGACCTCATAGTCCCTGATACTCGAGGATTTTATCAATTTCATTAAATGTTTAGGTTCCAGTTGAATAGCATATCCCACTGTCACTCTTGTCTATACAGAAGAGACACAACAGAGCTATTCAGTGGTATAAGACGTTCCTTCATGCATTTGTCTCAGCTTTAGTCAAATGACCTCTGATTCTCCCAGAGGACCTATGGACAGGGTAAACAGCATAACTCATGCACAACAAATTCACTACTACATTCCATTCTACCTCAGCCTTTGCATACCTTCCTAAATTCCTTCTGACTCACTGCTGTTCATTTTGAAGTTAATAATTCAGCCAACCAACCAAGCAAATTGCTAGAGCCATCACCAACCCCTCAGTTCTACCCACTGAATCCAGGACCACCACTGCTGATCTGTATAAGTAAATCTTTGCTAGTTTGACTTATATTCTTTCCATTCTACTGACACATCCTTAAAGTCCCCAGGTTACTATCTAAATTGGCAAAATCATGTAGGTTTTTGTATATCTCACATCTTTTTAAGGGTCATGTTTTATACCTCAACATTGGGGTCCTAGTGAAAACTGAGTCTATTATAGTCATAGAAGAGAACAGTATGTTGAAAAGACACCCTGAAGAATGTAGCTTCCACTGGGTAGGTCACCAAGAAGTCTTCAGAAAAGCAGAGATCACCCTCCTATGGAATGGATGGAAGAGCTGCTCCTGCTGCCAAGGAAAGTTCTATATGATGTAAGATCCGAGGACTCAGTACCAAGGGAAGCTGCCCATACGGCCACACTGCAGTTCTCAGGGTCCCACACATTCCTAACGAATTTCCCAATTACAAGAAAAAAATATATCCTGCATTTGGGAATGTAACATACTTTGTAACTCAGCTACCTGCAAGATTAGTTGTTAAATTCTGGTTTTAGAAACTTCTGTCTGGTGGCTAAACAAGGTAAGTGTTTCATGGAGAGTACTCATTGGCACTTTCAGGTGGACACTGAGCTGAAAACTTGGCATTTTCTCTCCTTAATTTTCCAGTGCACATATAATCTGATGCCAATATAATCTTTACATTTATCAACATATCCTATAATAGCAAAGATTTCTGTCACCATGAAACCTACCATAGGTAAAACACTTCTATTATCTAAGAGGATAGCTCACATAGCTATCTTCCCACTGCATGACAGGGACTAGCATTGTCTCAATATTGAGGGTCACTGATGCCTTTTAATCTAATAAGGCAGTGTCCTTAAAGCACAAAATGAATTCAGAGTACACATTCTTAAAATCATTCTCTATCACATTCTTAAAATGGTGTCCTATTAGAATCACAATAGCAAGCTGTAAATGAGTCGGAATTCAACAAGGGAGGCAGCACCCTTCCTATGCTTAAAGTGAGAGTTACGTGGTGCAGATTTGGCATTGTGAAATTCTGATATGTAATACGTGCAGAGCTCATGCACAATATGATACGTAATGCTGTGACATGGTTTCTTTAAGGCACTTGTTTTTGCTTTTAATTTTTGGGGGGCTGAAGTGAAAAGGACAGAAAACAAGGATATAAAGAAAGGAAAAGTAGATCAATCTCATAAGAATCAGGTGGGATCCATGAGTATGAGCAGGTTGGAAACCACATGGAAAGACTGGAAATCATGTCAGTTCTTCAAATTTGGTGGGGTATCTTGAGTTCCTAAAGTGGAAATTTATTTCTGTCCTCACAACACTGAACAAGAGTCAGAAGGCTGAAAGAGGGTGAAGTTGCTGTTCTCATGTTACCATGGTGCAAATACGGAACCAGATAAGCAAGGACGTCTATGAGCTACAGAAAACACTTTCTCCAAAACTCCAAACATAAAACTCCAAGCACTTACTACTGAATGATCTCTAATTTCATACAAAAGTATCTCTTATCAACCAGGCTAACAAGATTTTTTTCAGAGAAGAGAATTCAGGGAATTACAGTTCGATTTAGGCAGCTTGACACAAATACTGCATAAAGGCCAGATTAGTCATACATAAGTAAGCATGCCTTGTAACTACCTAGTTAATTTGACTTCCAGATTAGTTACATGTGCATAGTTTGTACACATTGTTTATTGTGACTCCTTCCCTTTGGATTTCTTTGAATGTAATGGAATATAGCTTTTTCTTTTATTTTTAAGTGAGTCTTTTTCCCATTGAATTTTACTAATTTGTAGAGAATATTTTACTCATAGTTACTTCTAATGTATTATTGCTGTGTATAACCACTGTGTATCTATATATGCAATTAATATTTACTAACATAAGTATTTAGCAGATCTTCTCAATTTTGAAGATACCAGATTTTGAACAATTAAAGTTGGTTGCTCTTAGAGTTTTAACCAGCTGTCCCTCAGACAAAGAATTTCTTTATATGTTCTAAAGAACATATAAAGAATTAAAAAACATCAGACCTCCCAAATTCAAAGACCCAATCCAAAAATGGACATCTGAGAAAAACATGCACTTCTCAGATGAAGAAATGCAAATGGCTAATAAATATATGAAGAAATGTCCAAAATCACTGGTCATTCAAGAAATGCAAATTAAAACAATGTTGAGATTTCATCTCACTCCAGAAAGAATGGCTGCCACCGAGAAATCAACTGATTACAAATGTTGGCGAGGATGTGGGCGAAAAGGAACACTTTTCCACTGCTGGTGGTGGTGTACACTGGTGCAACCACTGTGGTAGTCAGTGTGGAGTTTCCTCAAAAAACTAGGATTGGAAGTCCCATTCAATCCAGCTATTTTCCTTCTGGGTATTTTCCCAGAAATGTAAAAAATGTCAGGACACAGCAATACATGTGCACCCATGTTTATAGCAGCACAATTTTTAATTACTAAATCTTGAAAACAACCCAAATGCCCATCAACCATCGAATGGATAAAAAAGATGTGGCATTTTTATAAATAGAATATTGCTCAGCTATTAAGGAGGATAATCTTGAGGCTTTTATAGGTAGATGCAAGCAACTTGAGACCATACTCATAAGTGAAATAAATCAAACTCACATTTGTAAATATCATATTGTCTCTCTAGAAAAAAACTGAAATGATAATAAGATCCAAAATGTATAATAGATATTGTGATAATGAAAGGGAAAGACAGTGCTCAAAAGGAAAGAACAACTGGGGTAGGGAAACAGAGAAAAGGAAGAAAGGAAAAGGGGTGTGTGTGTGTGTGTGTGTGTGTACAAGATAGATACCTATATTAGTCTCTGTTAGTTCATTAAAAGTAACACTTTATACTTTCATTGATTGATCATTCTTTCATGCCTAAATCTTGTAGCTTGAACATACTTCTAAGATAACAATATGCAATGTATTACCTAGTGTTGCTTTCTTACTTTTTAAAAAATTCTATATCATTTCTATCCTTTTTCTGTTTTGCTTTCTAGAATAAAAAAAAAATTAAAAGTTGTTTGCTCTTATCCCATTTAACATGGCCTCTAGTATTTCCTTTGCTAGTTAGTAACATGACTAGCAAACTCAAATATACAACTCCTCTGTACCTGTTAGAGTTGTACATCATATTCTCAAGGTAAGTCTAGCTATGTGATTTCCTTTGATCAGTATAGTCTATAAAATTGCGCCATTTTTCATGTTTCAGGTCAGAGTTTTTAGGTTCCAGTGCACCGGGTTCTATCCCTGTTTGCTCCATTGTGGAACGTGGTCTTGCAAAGAATGACAGAGGTTCATTAACTTATGTGGGTGGCAGGAGTGGCAGTGGCCTGAACTTCCAGATTTTCTGAAGGCATATCCAGTTTTTCAAATACAAGGCCATCCTCTATGTGAATGACATAAATATCTTTGCTTTGACTTCTGCTTTGTTAATTTGAACATTGGCTAATACTTAAAATATGCTGGGAATTTTAGGAGTAATAGGAGACTAAACAGCTACACATTTCATAAAACAGGAAATAGAAAAGATCTCCTTGAAAACTTAACAGATATTTAGGGACTAAAAATGACCTCAGCTGAAAATCATATGACTGAATCTGGACTCTTTGCATCACAAATGAAAACATAGCAATCAATTACGAGTTACTTAGACGTCATATACAAGGAGTCATTGAAAAATACAGTGAATGACATAAGCATATATTATAAACAAAATTTTAAAATAATATACAAAGGTCTGTATATGCTAAAGTCTTAAAAATACAGGAAATATTCATCCTGATTGCTATATATGCTAAACATATGCAAGTTTCTGTATGATACTTTCAAGGGAAGAAGGAATATAAGAAGGGGAAATATTATTAAAAATATGAAATATGATTTCCGTAGTATAAAAAAACTGAAACAATAATAAGTTCCAAAATGTATAATAGATATTGTGGTAATGAAAGGGAAAGAAAGTGCTCAAAAGGAAAGAGCAACTGGGGTAGGGAAACAGAGAAAAGGAAGAAGGGAAAAGATGTGTGTGTGTGATTAAATAGAAATATGATTAAAATATGATTAAATATGATTAAAAAGAAAATGCCAGGCTACGATAAAGAAATCTAGACCAAGATCAACTGTCTGAAAAGTTACTGTTTTTAAATCACATCATCAGCCCAATGTGGGGTGCTAAGATCCATTCCAGTTATGATCATTCACGCTAAGCACCCTAGAAGCATAAAGTCTGTTCACAGTCTGTTCTTGTTCATTTCAGCATCCTGGTTCACTGATGTTCAGACAGGAACCTGTAATCTACTAGACACTTAAAACGTGTTGGTAAAACTATTCTCCCCAACATCCTTCCCCCAGTCCTCTGGGCCAGCACTCATTTAAACACCCACTTAAATTTCCCAGAAGAAAGTGGAGACCTGTATTGTTTCTACTATGGCAAGCAAGGCTTTTAGAAAAGAACTCTTGTACAATGGCACTGGGATTGTTTTGGGGAAGTAGGGTGAGATACAGTCCAATTGAACTACTTTGAAAATTCCTTATCCAAAAAAGAAAAATATAGTGAATTTAATTTTAAAATTTTAAAATATATATCTTATATAATTTATATATTATATATAATATATATATTATATATATAATATATATATTATATATAACACCAAAAGGCACATGATCATGAATCCCCTTCAAATTCTTCCCCTCTCTTTGAACATATTCATACCATTATCATTACTGTCACATTCCTACCAGTTTTGGAAGTCATTTTTCATGTCTTTACAAGACGTGATTAAAAAATATGATGGAATGCTGCTTTTAAGTGCCATCCAATAAAAATGTGGAATTGTCAAAATATTATGTTGCATCTTCATCCACATTATTCACCTAAACTAGAACCATGTGACCTCTGGCTCTTCCCCACAATCAAACTGACCATGAAAAGTAAACGTTTTGAATGGATTCAGGACAGTTAGGCAGCCACAATAGCGCAACTAAAGACCCTCCTGGAAAAGAACTTCTAGAACTACTTCAGCAAAAGGCAAATAAGATGGGAAAAGTGTGTTTAAAATGAGAGGGAATAGTTTGCAGAAGGCATTGTATCCTTTTTCTGTGCTTTTTTTTTCTAATAAATTTTTGTTTTTTTTATTACACCTTGAATATCTTCCTTGCGGTCTAGATCTGCATTAATATATTCATAACTTCCCACATGTAGGGTTGAGTGCCTGGAATGCGACCAGTCTAAAATAAGACACATTTTAAATATAAAATATACATCGAATTTTAAAACTTTATGAATTACAGCAACAAAAAAGAATGTAAATATTTCACTGTTTCTTAAATTGATGCAGCTGAAATGGTTGTTTACATATCAGTTTCATCAAATAAGAATTGACGTTAGCTTTGTTACTATTTTAGATTTTTTAAGAATTCTGTGAAGAGAAATTAAAAATATGAGTTTCACGTTCATTTTATTCCTACTGAATAGCATAATTCTAGCCTTTGAAGGTCAAATATCTATTACCTAGCGAATCAGTTCTACTAAATTGCTTCATAAGTAACTACTACCCTTAGTTCTAACAGTTTTTAAGATTCCTCCTCAAATAAAATTTAAGAGATTTATTTATTATTGAGTAGAAATTGATATTTGTATATTTTCATAAAAATATAAAGTTGGTTTTATTTGATCTTAACATTGACCAATTATATAATACAGATCCCTGAGTTTCTTAAAACAGCATTTCAAGTGAAAACAATGTTTAATATTTATATTGAGATATCCTAGAAAATTGCTATAGTCAAGCTTTTATTAAAATTGGATTAAAGATACCGAAGGTTTGATGTTATATCTCAGTTCCCATAGCAGGCTTTTAAATGCAAATTTCATACCTTGTCACTCAAATATATCTTTCAATTTGACTAAAAATTTATGACTTTCAAATTTGATCAGATGCCTGAAATTGTTTCTTATCCTCCACTGAACTTATTATAAATCCATACTGCAAAGTTAGTGATATAAGTAATTGAACCAATTTTCCTTTCTTTCTCAAGCACATTAGCCTGTAACCCAAGTGCCTAAGACCTTCAAATTTGAAATTTACTAAGAATGCAGTCTTAGCAAAAAAGAAATAATTTTAAATGTATCATATATAGGTAGCGAAAGGATTGAAAATTTAAAAATTATTCTAATACCAAATAGAGTTGAATGTATAAATAATCTTGCCCAGGGATATATCTATTCTGGAAAAAAACTGGAATCTGACTTTTTCTTTTATATGGGCACTTTTTACTTTGTCAAATGACCATCATGCATTAGCATAAAGCAATTCACTTTAAAAACAGCATCGCAGGAGGAAATAAGCACTATCATTAAAAACAAATAATAAAGGATGCTACATTGGCAGCCATTCTTCTAAGAAGTTTAAGTGAATAACTCATTTAAAGTTCACAATTTCAGATATTAGTGTTACCTCTATTTTAAAAATGAAGGAACAAGATAAAGATTAAAAAAATCTCTATAGCAAGAGATTCCTTAGCTATTAATATATCCAGAATATGAGAAAGGCAATTTACCTCCATGGCTCCTGCTTGTGACTCCAATAATTGTGTAGAGAATGCTAAGTAACTTGCTGCGAACACTATGCTTACAGATATGACCAGGACTAAGATTCAGCTCATCTGATTTCTAGTTGCTTATTATTATTATTATTATTATTATTATTACATATGAAACCAATAATGAAGAAAGCTTCAAAGAACTTGTGGGAAGGAAAGAAGCAACAAGGAATAGATCAAGCACAAGCAATTTAAAGAATATGGTATTATTAATAAGCAATTGTTTAAATTTTAAAAGTTTTATGTATCAGTACTATATTTCAATCCTTGTAATTAAAATATGCAATCTATGCAACTCCCAATTATATTTCAACTTCAGTTTTAAATTCTTTACAATATGATATGTTGAATTGCTCTGAGGTCACTTTTGCAGTTCCATTCTTCATGATACTGCAGATCAAACCCAGGTAGAAAATACATAGGCATTGAGTGGAAAATATATTTAAACTTTACATGTAAGCAGGTCATATTTCTCCACATATTTCTATATGCTCTAATCGATAAGAATCAATTAATTAGCATAGTCACTCAAGCCTGTAATCCCAGCATTCTGTGAAGCCAAGACAGGAAAATCACAAATTCAAAACCAGCCTGGGCAATTTAGTGAGAATCTTTATCAAAAAGAATTACTGGGATGTAACTTATTTGTAGAGTGCTTGACTGGTATGTGTGAGACCCTTTTTAAATTTCTTCAAATCTAAACACAGTCGCATGCAACAAAACATGTCAGTCAACAAAGGATCACATGAGACTTTGGTTCTTATAAGATTATAATGGAGCTGAAAAATTGCTATGGCCAAAAAATATAGCCAACAAAATGTCCTAGTACATTACACTACTCATGTAGTGTAATGCGGGTATAAGTAAGACTAAAGAACACTGCACTGCCAGTCATATAGAAGTACTTGATGAAGATGATAACTATGACACCCATTAATGTGTTTACTATGCTATACTTTTATTTCTAAGTGTACTCCTATTTGTAAAAAAATGGTTTATTGTAAAGCAGTATGCTGGATCTCCAATACTGTCAAATATATGTGCTTTCTACATCTTTTTGTGCTATTTCAAGTGACTGAACACACAAACATGATGAAATCACCTCACAGTATATTTATTGGAATTTAGGCCCACATAAATTTGACTCCAGCATTGATAGACTACAGGGCTTTTGTGCATGGTTCTGCGTTTCCTGTTTATGATTTATAGGAATGCTTCATATTTCATAGTCGCCCTGGTTTTTACTTACCATTTTACTTACAATTTACTTACCATTAGTCATTCATGTGCATGACTTTCATACACTTTAGTCTCCTACAATTTCATATGCATTTTGGATGTAATTATTTCATAAAGCTCAGCTTCCTAAAAATGATACATTTAGTAAATATTTTACTGAGCATAGTTTACATGTAGTTAAAGAAAATAAAATGTTTTCAAGGAAAACTTAAAAGAAGGTATCAGAAATGACTGTTTCCATACATTATCACGAGTGTAACTAATACAGCTGCCTTAACAATTGAAAATTGCTAAGAAAATGTATTTTGCATGTTCTCACCCACCTGCCAAAAAGAGGCATATTAATTTCATATAGCCATTCTATAAAATACATATACATGTCAAAACATGTCTCACATTGTATATGAAAAAACTAATTTATGTCCATGAGATAAGATACAAACATAAAGAACAAAACAAAAAGACTTACGGCTTAGGGTCAGTTTTCATTACCATGCTGTCTGCCTCCTCCCTTGGTCCCATACCTACTGACTGGCCTCTACATCTTTGTGCACAAAACCACTACCTCATTTCATTTTTACAAACAGATAGGAATAGTTTTTTTGTTTTCTGTTTGTTTGCTTTGTGCTTAATTTTCTGCAAGAACACATTTTTCTTTTCAAAATTCATGGCCTGCAAAAATAAACTCAAACTAATATTAATTTTTTATTTGGAGGTATTTCTGTTAGTTTTTATTGTTAGTTTTTATTAGTACATGTTTACAATGCAGAATGTTTGCATTTCTTGAGCAACATTGGTATAACTACCTAGCACATCTGAATTTCTTCTTGCACCCCCTTTTCCTCTCAGCTCCCCTCCCCCTCCATCCCTGGTCCCCCTCCTGTTTGAGAAGGAAACTGCATCCTATTATCTATCTTTTATTTAGCTCTTTATTTGTAGGTTGAGTTCCTCAAGTAAGAGAGGTTACAAAATACTTAAGTTTTTGTTCTATGAGGAAAATCAGCTAATAATCAGTTAATTGCCTCATTTCGTATAACTATGACATTTTATGAAAGATTGTTTGTATTAGGTCTATATATAACTGTGAGTGATTGGTTGGCTGGTTTAAAAACACAACATATAGTTTTGCAGGGTACATCAGTCTGGTTGGAAGTCCTTTTCCTTTAGGATCTTAAATACTGCACTCCATGCTCTTCTTGACATCATTGTTTATGTTGAGGAGTCTGCTGTTTCTGATGGCTTTACATTATAGGTGATCTGTCTCTTTGATATTCTGTTCTTACGTTGGATTTCTGGGATGTTGATTATTACATATCTGGGTGTAGTTTTATTTTGGTTATGGTACTTTGGAGTTGTATATGCTTCACTAATCCATATGTCAGTTTCCATTCTCATGTTTGGGAAATTTTCAGCTATTACTTCTGTAAATAGTCTTTTGATATCATTTGTGTTGTCATTTCTTTTTCATTTATACCTATTAATCTTATGTTGTTTTTCTTTGCATCATCTTGCAGCTGTTGAATTGTTATTTCCTGATTCCTTGTTATTTTTAAAAGATCCTTCCTTTCCTGTTCAGTAGCTGCAATCTTGTCTTCGAGGTCTGAAATTCTATCTTCACTTTCATTGAGGCAGTTTTGCCAACTTTCAGTGCAATTTTTAATTTCCTGTATATCCGTTTGAATCTGCTTTATGCATTCTGTTTGTTTCTTATATTGTTCAATCAGAGTTTCCATCTTTTTAAATTGTTCCTCTAATTTTTTAACTATATCTTCTTTAGATGTGTTCAGCATTTCTTTCATTACCTTTATCATTTCTTCTTTTACCTGGGATATGATTTCTGATTTGAGTTTTTTTATAGCTTCCTGCAGTTGATTCTTTACTTCAGTTATCATTTCAGGAATTTCAAGTATATGGCTTACATTTTCTTTATGTCCATGTCTCCTAGGCTTGGGCTGGGCTTGAGGTTTGAGATTGCATTTTGTTCTTTCATTTTGTTATTTTCCTATATTTCTGGGTTTCAAGTGATGTTGCAAAGCTTCCCTTTGTGCTGTGAATCACATAGCGCACTTTTGGCTTCCTGGGCAGAATGCAAACAATGCAATAGCATCCAAAAAAATGAAATACTTTGGAATCAATCTAACAAAAGAAGTAAAAGATCAATTCAGGGAAAATTATAACACCCTGAAAAAAGAAATCAAAGAGGATCTCAGAAAATGGAAAGACATCCCTTGTTCATGTATAGAAAGAAAAAAATATTGTGAAAATGGCCATTCTCCCAAAATTGTTACACAGATTTTATGCAATCCCAATCAATGTAACACTAGCATACCTCACACATCTAGAGAAATCACTCCTAAAATTCATCTGGAACCAGAAGAGGCCAAGAATAGCAAAGGCAGTACTATGCAATAAAGGCAAGGCAGGACGCATCATAATCCCTGACTTGAAGTTATACTACAAAGCTATTGCAATAAAATCAGCATGGTACTGGAATAAAAACAGACCTGAAGATCAATGGAATAGATTAAAAGATACAACTATAACTACAAGCACACTTAGCCACCATATCTTTGATAAAGAGGCCAAACAAGTTCACTGGAAGAATGATAGTCTCTTTAATAAATGGTGCTGGAAAAATTGGCTCTCCATATGCCAAAAACTAGAACTAGACCCATGCCTATCACTGTGTACTAAAGTCTAAATGGATAAAAGATCTAAATATTAAAATAGAAACACTAAATCTGTTGAAAGACAAAGTAGGTAGAAATCTTGAAGACATAGGGGTAGGCAGAGAATTCATGAACAAGAATTAAACTGCATGCAAAATACTTCACAGAATCAATAACTGGGATCATGTCTTATTAAAGAGTTTTGCATGTCAGAAGAAATCTCCAGCATAGTGAAAAGAATACTCACAAATTGGGAAAAAATCTTAGTGAACGGTCCCTCAGACAAAGGGCTTCTGCCCAGAACATATAAAGAATTTTTTAAAAAATCAGATCCTCAAAATTCAAAGACCCAATCCAAAAATGGGCATCTGAGATGAATACTCAGTTCTCAGATGAAGAAATACAAATGGCAAATAAATACATGAAAAAATGTTCAGCATCTTTGGTCATTAGAGAAATGCAAATTAAAACCACACTGAGATTCCATCTCATTCCAGAAAGAATGACCAGGATAAAGAAAACTACCAATAACAAATGCTGGAGAGGCTGTGGGGAAAAAGGAACTCTTCTGCACTGTTGGTGGGAGTGTAGACTGGTGCAGCCACTGTGGAGGTCAGTCTGTAGATTCCTCAATAAGCTGGGATAGGAGATCCCATTTGATCCAGCTATTCCACTTCTAGGAATATTCCCAGAAGAACTGAAACATCATACCACAGTGATCTTTGTGACCCATGTTTATAGCAGCACAATTTGTAATAGCCAGATCTTGGGAACAACCTAAATTCCCATCAACTGAGGAATGGATAAAAAAGTTGTGGTATTTTTATACAGTGGAGTACTACTCAGCTATAAAGAATGATCACATTGAGATATTTTAAAATGCAATGTTCCCAACTCAAATCCCTCTCACATGAAGACAAACTGTGCTCTCTGTACAACTTTAAACTCCCTGATGATATTTCTCCAAAGTTTCCATCAAATAATATCTGATACCTGGGCTAAGGAAACATCACCTGACAGTTGCTTCAGTAAATGGAAGTGACCCTGATCTTCATGTCAGCTTCCTGACAAATCTTGTGAAAATATTTCTTTCTAATGTATTGTACATTTCATTTCTTTTAGCACTAGTAGAATTTTTCCCAAACATTTTTCAGTAAAATAATACCTTAAGAATAATTGGCCATGTTTGTAAATTTCTATAGACCATTGAGTTATCACTGACTGACTATATGAGAGTATATAACACAATCTGACAGACAGACAGTTAGACATTTGAGCAACAGTAATAAAGTTAGTTTACTCAAATAGAACAAAGATTTAAATAATAATATATTTTATAATATATTTACATGTGTAATTTAAAAATTACTCAAATAACTTACATACTTATTAAGAGTAAACATACATTTCCTAAAGAGGAATTGTTTTTATATTAACAAAAATCATTTCTAAAAAAATCATTAAAGTTGTTTTGAACACGTATGTTAATTAAATAATACATTTTTAATCACTGATTGTAATAGTTTCACAGGTTTCTGCACTTTATCCATATTTTACATATAGTTTATTGCCTATAAACTCAAATCATGCAATATTTTTTTGTCTTAATATATAAAATGGAAAATACATTTTTTTATTTGGTTAAAAAATGTTCATAATAGAACCCCAGTAAGGGTATTGATGAGAGCTTAAGTTCTCCTCATTATCCTTTGTGATAGTGACGTTATTCTAAAACTGTCTTCAATCAAGGCTCGGTTTAAAAATTGACCTGGTCAGAACTCATTTGGTCAGCATCCCAGATTCATCGAGTCTTAAATGCCAACTCATTCTACCACAGCTTCATATGTGACAGTTTTTAAAAATGGGGGGGGGGGGATATTTACTTAATGAAACATAAAACTAACAGGAAAACGTCTGTACTTTCTTGTTAAAGATTTCTTTATAAATGCCAGATACATGGAAATGAAATTATGCTCAGGATGTAGCTTAGTGTGGATGGCATTAAATCCAGAAATTTACAAGAGTCAGATCTTTAAGTTTTAATGCATTTTTAATTTGAAATCTTTATTCATTCTTACATTCAATTACACTAAAGATCTAAAACGTGCGAGGCACTGGCGCCACGTGGAAGTTTAGTAAGTTGCTAAAACTGTCTTACACTCGAGTAAATGACAAAATTCTATAATCACAGAGTTGTGATCAAAATACATGATGTATGTTTAGATTTTTAAGAAATTTATTACAGTAAAAGATCACTTCGCCATTAATCTTCACGAACGTTTCCCCTCGCTTAGAATACACTTATCGTATCATTTTGGTCACTTTCTGAAGCAATTCGAAGTCCTCTTTCATGAGTGTCTATACTGGGTAAAACCCAACGTCCAGTGAATGCGACTGTCAAGTGCCGTCCAACAGAAAGACAAGCTTGTGAAAACTTTCCTCAGATCTGCCACCATGTGGATTCCGCCTCTTCCTCAATGTCAAAAAGACCACGAGAAGAAAAATTTGGAATCAGTTCAGGACATCGAGGTCGGCAGAACAGCTCGGCTACAACACATTCCCATAGGAAGATTTCCAGAAGTATTTTAGGAAGTTGCAAGAATGATGGAATTAGTACGTTTGAACCGAGAGGGCTATTTGGAGGAGTAATAATAGTATTAATAGTAATATGTCTCCCACTGGAAAGTTTTTCAATTTGAATATTCATCATAGTTGTCCATCAAAATTTATATATTAGGAGTAAACTATGATCAATTGAAGGGGAGAATGGAGGTCAGTGCCGGCACTGGTTAAGTCTACAAAATAATTCAGGAAATATTACTCAATCAAGTGGCAAGCTAAAGGGTTAGATTTGTCACCTAAACCAAACAGGCCAGTGACGGTGAAACTTTTAAAAAATGGGCATCCAGACAGCAACTCCAAATCCACTTATTTATCGCAAGGACCCCATGCTACAATTAAATCAGAATATTGCGGTTTTAGCTGAGAAAAAACAACTCATGCATTAACATCTTCTGACTTAAAAGAAAAGCATAAACCACACGTTCCTTAGGTTCCGCCACCCCTGGCTTAGGCTGTAGCTGGCGTCTGTTGTTTGTATCGGATATGGTGAGCCCAGAGTCGTTCTGTAGCTTCCTGTTTTTCTTTCTTTTACATTTCTGTGCTGCTACCACTTGTTCTGTGTTTATATTGCTCAATGCATTCAGTCAACCACTAGTCATTATGCACTGCCCTAAAGTCTGTGAGACATTATGTACCTTGATGTACGTGGAATGTGGGTCAGGGTTATAATTTAGCAATAGTCAACTATGTCAATAGTCATAAAAAGGGGACTTTGCAAGTTTAAAGTTCAAAAATAACACATCTCTATTTTTTCTAGAATGAATAAACACATTAAAATTAAAACAAAATGTTGACATCTATAACAATCAAAAATCTATGTACGTATTTATTTAATCATTTCTTTATTTCTGGATTTGACTCAGCCAGAGACATTCTTTGTTTAGAACATCAGCGAGTCTGAAGTTTTTTAAAATTTATTTTTATTATTAGATTTTTGTAGTACCTATGTTCACATTCCTTGTGGTGACTTGGAATATGTATGTAACACATTTTAATTCCATCTTTATGCCCTTCTCACTCCTTTTTTTCCTACTCCTATTCTCTCGATATCCCCCCCTTTGAGAAAGATCTATCTCCCTACTTCATCTTACCTGCCTTTCACTTTGCTCTTTATTTGTAATGTGGGTTTCTCATGTAATAAAAATCAAGTGATATTTAAGCTTTTATGTCTTATTTATTTTATTGAACATTATGGTCTCAAAGTACATATATTTTTCTAAAAATAACTCTTCTACATTTTCTTATGGCAAAGTAGTACTCCATTATGTATAAATACCACATTTTCTTTATTCATTCTCTATTGCTGGACATAGGATGCTTCCTAGATTTAGCTATTATGGGTTGTCTTGCTATAAACTAGGTGTGCACGAAGTCCATAGCTCTTAATTATTATTCTTGATTAAGGATTAAGTAGTTTTCCTCAAGTAAGGAATGTATAGATGAACAAATCTTCCAAAATATTTGGTGTGTGGTTTTGTGGAAAATAAACTGACCCTTCAGAATATGAAATAATAGTCCCTGATTCACAACAGTAAAACTATGACTGTTGAATGAATTTTCCAGGCATTTCTAACATTACTTTTTAAAATTAATTACATCTACTAGCAATCATTTCTCAAATACTAAGAACAAATAAAAAAGGATAAGCACCATGACCTATTGCTATATATTATTTTCCTATTTATTTTGACAATGTAAAAATTTCTTCATTTGTTTCCAGAGTGGCAGTGACTTCATACAACTGAAATTAAAATTGTAATATATGCAAAACCACACATTGCATATAGTACAGGTGAGTGAGCAAAGATATAATGCAAAAGGAACATTGCTGTGACTTTTATAAACTGATCTCCAAAGTAATGCTATTGCTTCCACCATATTTTATTCATTAGAAATGAGCTATTAGGTTTATCTCTCTTTTATTATTGGTAAATTAAAAGTTCTCATCCCTTGAAGGTCAGAACTGACAACCATTGTGCAGACATATCCTCAAACCACTAAGAAGACCGTGGTCAAAATTATTTATAATCTCCCAAAGAAAAATGCACAGAATGCTTCTAAGCCATCCCCAATTCATTCCATCATAGTAGCTCTTCAAGGTGGAGACTTTTGTCATATAAACCACGCACATATGAAGATGAGATTCTTACAGTGCAGTTAGCTGCTTGACTATAATTTTGTAAAGCTGCAAAACTAAAGAAAGAAGCAAGTCATCACCTCCATAAATACTCAGCATACCGGAGTGAAGAGTCTTTCGGTGAGTGCTATAGACCTTTCTTCTCAGAAAAGACAATAACTGGAGGCGAGGAGTTCACTTTAACTGCAGCATTCAGTACCCACTGGGTAGCGGCTGGCTAGAACTCACCGTCTAAAAACTTCTTCTTGTCTGTAGTTCTGACTTCCAGCTGTTATTGCTGAACTATGGCATCGTTCCTTCTTCATGGAACTTAGAGTGTGTTTGCAAATTAATACATTCTCAACCTACATTTTTTCATGTAGAAATTTTAGTCCAATATTTTTTATTATATCTTTTTATTTTGCAATCTATTCTTTATTTCTGGAAATATACCTTTAACAATCACATGGGGTTTTAGTCAACTTTGACATTTACTCCAAATAGATAAAATAATTCTAAAATATATTTCAAATAGATGTGATCTCACAAGAGAAATGATCATGAGGTTATTAGACTCTCTTTTGTTTGCTTGAGAAAAAAACCTGAGGAAAACTGAAAGTCTTGATAGTGTCTTTTTGCATGGTTTCATCCCTCCTGAAATGCCACTATTTACCTTTTTGATGTCTTAAATGATTTCATAATAAAATCCTGCTTTCATGTTTTATTAGGTCTCCTGAAAATTGTCTTGATTTAATATTTGTTGATTTTAGTATCACTTACTATCTGGAAAGTCTGAGAATTTTCAAAACTATGTTAAGGCTCTTTTTTTGTAAGCAGTCTTCCCATTGTCTTATATATTGCCTTTGAAATTTTAATATAGATATAGATAGATAGATAGATAGATAGATAACAAGTTGGATATTTAGCACTCTATCTGGAAACCTTGATTGCCACTTTATCTATTAATAAAGGCAGCAGAGTTACTAAACTAGTCAACTTTTAATACTAGAAAAAATTCACTTCTGATTTCTCTTTCCCTAAAAGATGTTTTAGTTTCTAAACTCTCTCCAAAAAACTCCTCAAAATTCTCCACAGTTCTAATAATCATCAAAATTTTAATAGCACTTTTCTTAAAATTCTTGAGATTTTTCCTAACACCTGTTGCCCATGACACTAAAATTTTGATTCTATCTTCCCATGATAACACTTCTCTTTTAAAGATCTGTATTTATCATCTATTGCTACTATGATATTTTCTTAAAACTTAGTGCCATAACATAATATTAGTGATAATATGTACAATTTTTAAAAGTTTCAATGTGTCAGAAATCTAGGCAGAGTTTATTTTAGCTTACCTGAAGAATTAAATCTTGAAGAATTCCTAAGGTTGTAGTTAATTAGATGGGTAAGGCCATAGTTAGCTAAAGTTTGACAGAGATTGGATGGTCCACTCCCAGGTGTTTATTTTTCAAAGGCTTCCATTCCTTTTAGGCTATTTTTCAGAAAGGCTCAGTTTCTTGTCACTAAAATTCCTGTCAAGAACATCTTGCATATTCTCATGGCAGGTGGATTTCTATTCAAGGGTTTTAAAAAGGAATGTAGCAACACACATACACACAAAATGAATTAATGATCTTCAGTTAGAAGTCATTTACCATTACCTCTGTCATATTTTTTGGTCAGAAACACTAACCCCAGTATAACACAGGATAAGAACTGAAAGTCTGTCTATACTGGGGAATAATTATTGGTAAACAACTTGGGAGTTAACTGGCTTTCCCAGTAGTTAAATGGATAACTAAAGGGGAACTATGGCATATTATACAGTAGGCATTGATTATTAGATGCAAAGATTGAACAATGTTCAGGAACCAGAGCATATAAGATTGAGAGGACCAAAACACTGATTTAAGTGGTAAAATATGCTTCTCTATTATTTAAACTTTGTCATCACTCTACATACAATTTATTATTGATTGTAATATGTATATGATGGTGAATTATAGATGGAAATACTCAACAAATCATCCTGCATCTTCTGCATTTCACTACAACCTTCATAGAAATTTATCTAACTTTAAAAATTGAGAGTATTCATGTTTTACAAATAAAGTAGAACAAATACTTTCATTTATCTCAAGAGGAAGTAACCAATTAAGCAGCTAACATTCTAACTGAATTCATGCTACTAGAGATAATATTATGTAATAAGAGATTATAGATTATACTTAAAAGCTGATATTTCTAAATGTATACATTCTGCTTTTATCTAAATATCTATATAGTTTTTATAATAATACTATTAATTTCAAGATAACAAAATAAAAGAAGATGATAACAACACATTTTTGTCAACCTTTTGCAAAATATAGAAAGGGTAGTTATGAAATCAACCCAAAGAAAATCAATATGCTGAAGACCTACTTGTACTTTCTTGTTTGCCGTATGTAGTACTATTCATATAACTAAGATTTTGAGAAAGTCAAGGTATTAAACAACAAATGAATGGATAAATATAATGTGGTGAATATGTATAGTAAAATATTATTCATCCATAAAATAATAAAACCCTGTCATTGCAGTAACTTAAGTTATCTTAGAGGACATTTTTATGTATAAATAAAATAAGTCAGGCACAGAAATATAAATACCATATGGTCTTGTCCATAGGTGGAAATTTAATAGACTGATTTTGTAGAAGTAGAATGTAGAGTCATGGTTACCAAAAGTCAGAAAGCAGGAAGCTAAAGGGAGACAGAGGAAGTTGACTAACAGCTACAAAAACACAGTAAACTGGGAAGATTAGATTCTAATATTTTGTACCACACTGGAACTGTAATTGCCAAAAATTTATTGTATATTTCAAAGTAGCTAGAAGAGAGTCTTTAGAATATTTCTAATACACACAAAAAATAGAAAATATTTGAGGTGATGGATGCTATTTATGCTGATTTGATAACTGCACATTGTATACATGTGTCAAAATGTCACATGGTGGCCCATGAATGTGTACAATCATGTGTCAATTACAAATTTTGAAGAGAAAACTATACCAAGGTTTTTCATGCACACATTTCAACAATCTCTTCTAGAGACAGTATGGGAAAAATCTTGACTAATAAAAAATACTAATCATTAACTTTAACCATTCTGTTTATAAATGTCACACACATACACAGAAATATACACACATACACAAATGCACACACACACACACACACACACACACAATTAAGCAATGGAAGTGGAAAAACATACTCATACAACTGTCCTTTATTTAAAAAAAGAAAATCACAAACAAAATAACTTGTCAATTGTTTTCAAATCAAAAATTCTATCTTTTGTCTTTAATGGAGACGTTTTATTTCCATATGGATTGGTTAATTCTTCTGCTGATCCTTCAACTGAGGATCAAATGTTTCAAAGAGATGCTAATTATTTTTGTCGTCAGCTATTTAAATAAAACATCTATTTGGTTGGCTTCCTTTTTTCTATTATAATATTTTAAACACAACAATTAGAGGTAATGTAGTAAGAAGCCTTATTAGCTTTTATGGCAGCCCATTTCTAAATCAGAATCAGTTACAGCTACTCAAATATCATCAGCCACTTTATATAATAGTAATAAACCCTAAAAATCCTATCCTTCAGGATATAAGCATATTGTTATGTTCAAGAGATCACAATCAATAAACCAATTCAAAACTAGCTTCTAATTCTCTTGAAATGTGTCAAACTCAATGTAATTGCAAGAAAATATGCATTATTTAAATATATGCAATAGTACATTAGCAGAACTCATTAAAATTAGTAAGTTAAACTGTCTCATTGTCAATGGTGAATTCAATATAAAATAACATTTTCTTCCCTGTATTCAGTATTCTCACAGAAAACACAATGATCTCTTATCCTCAAATGTTTATTTTTGGCTTTGGTACAAACTTAGTGAAAGGAACAAGAAAAATATTGATAAATGGAAAGGTACCTCAATGTGAAGAAATCTGTGGAACAGAAAATAAAAAGAAAATTTGATGAGAAAAACCAATAAACTTATAAAGGCGCTTATAATGATTTTATAAATGGACAATACACTACATTTAGTTTTTATGAATAACAATATGCCATTCATTATTTATTGACCTTACAATTTAACTTTTTAAAACACTGTTGTCTTCAAATAATATTGTAAGAAGAATGGCTATTGCTGTTACTGTCATTAATTTTTATTATGCTATAATTACAGATTAAAAAGACACAAAATAACAAAAAATATACAAAGGGGTCCATAGTACCTTTTACCCTATTTGAAAGATTAGTGAGAATGTATGTAACTGTAATACAATTTCAAAAACAGAAATTAACGTTGCAAACATCCATAGAATCTATAATGATTTCATTAGTTTTTATTCACTTGTGTGTGTACACGCTCCAGCAGGTTTATGCAATTGCTTCACATGTGTAGTTTAATGTCACAGTGCCATAATCAGCATAGAATAACATTATCAAGAAGCTTTCCTATGCTGTGTATTTATAGTGACAACTGTTTCTACTCCTCATTGTCAGTCTCTAGCAATAAGTAATCAATAAAATGTATTATTTAAAGATTATTATGCAGGTGATCATATTTATGCAACCCACAGGAATTAACTTTTTAAATTCATCAGATTTCTTTAAATGCATTTAATGTATTGCATAATTACTTTTGTTTTTATTTTTGTTTGCATGAAATATCATGTTTTGAATAACTTGTTACCTATCAAGGAATGTTCAGGTTGTGTCCAATTGGGAGCTACTATGAATAAAACTGCTATAGTCATTCATATTCAGGTTGGTTTGTATCAAAAATCTGATAAATGCCCCAGAATGCAATTGCTGGCTCAGTTTATTATTTTTTTTTTTTTATCGGTACCAGGGATTGAACTCACGACTGCCTGCTTGCAAGGCAGGCGCTTATGCCGCTGAGCTAAAACCCCAGCCCAACTGGCTCAGATGGTAAAACCTGGTTTACTTTTTAAGACATTGTCAAACTATTTCTAGAGTGACTATGTCACTTTACATTTCCGTCAGCCATATAGTAACATTTCCCTTCATCCGCAGCTTGGGAAGCACTTTAGTATTCATTTAGCCACCTGTTGAGTGTGCAGTGATATATGATTTTAATTTACATTTCTCTAACATTTAAGTATGTCTGATAATTCCCCTGTGCTGGTTTTATTAATGTACAAATTCCTACAAAATGTCTCTTTATTTAACTTTCTCAGTTTCTAGTTAGATTGTTTAGAGTTCCTACTATTAAGTTTTGGAATTTCTTTAACCCAGATACAAAGTGTCTTAGTTGCTTTTTACTGGTCCCTGGGACAAAAATACCCAACCAAAATACCCAGCCAAAATGAAGGAAGGAAAGATTTATTTCTTACAGGTTGGAGGTTTCAGTCCTTGCTCAGCTGGCTGCAAGGCAGCGTGGCATAGCAGGGCAGCCATTCACGGCCACTGCAAACAGCAAAACCGACAAGAAAGAGAGAGACACCAGGGCAGGCGAAATACTCACACCACCAATCCAAGTGCTAGACAACGAATCAGTCACGAAGGCCAGATTTGGTCATGTCCATAACTGCATGAGGCTTGGGGGCCGCTGACATAAACCATGGCACAAAGCCTCTGATAGAAGTACAGTTTGCAAATGTTTTCTCCAAATCTGAATGTTCAAGGGATCATCTGTGTAGCAAAACTTTTTTTAATGAAATATGGTCCCATTTATTATTTTCATTTTATCACAATTCAAAGCCAAGTCTAAAACATTTCTCCTCATTCTAAATCCTAAAGATATTGGCATATTTTCCTTTTTCCATATTTTTTTCCAATCATTCTCCTGATTAGGGAACCTGCGCCTGCCCAGTGCTTACATTGCTTGTGTGGAGCTGGCACCTGGACATCACACATCTGAATTCTTTTTTCCACCCCTTTTCCTTTTCCTTCATCCCTTCATCCCTTCATGCCTTCATCCATGTCTTGATCCCCTTCCGTTTTCTTTGCCACACACCTTGGCAGTGCACCATGTCTACCTCCTCCTACCGAGTTGCTGTCTGTACATAGCACATCCCGTTTGTTTTTGCACAGCCTTCCCTCCCCTCTTTCCTTGCCACATCTTGGTCCCTTTCCCTTTAAGAAGGTTCTATCTCCCTATGTCATACTATCTACATTTTTTTAAAATTATGCAAGCTTTTCAACATCGTTTGTTGGAAATCTTATTCTTCCTCTGCTGACTTGTTCTTGTATCTATCTAAAACCATTTGGGCCCATTTGTGCCGCCCATGTCTACCCTCTCACACCATTCCACTGGTGTGTGTAGCAGCCCTTGTCTACACCATATTGCTTTTATTACCATAGTGATACAGCAGTAAACCCTCAGGACCGGAAAGGGGATTCCTCTCACTTGTCAGTGTTATTCAGCTATGTACAACTTGAGACATTTTCAGATAACCTTTCTGATCTGCGTGTCTTTAATGGTTTTTACTCTACTCGTGTGAGACCAGCACCCTCCCTAATACACTGAATGAGCCTGGTAAGATGATCAGCCGATTCTCAGTCTTAATGAAGAAAGGATTCAGTGGCTCAGTATTTTGTGCCAATTGTCACAGGTTTTCGTTATAGATAGCCCATCACATTGAGCTAATTATCCTTCAGTTAAGTAAGTGTTTTACTATAAATGAGTGGTGCGCTTTCTGAGCGCTCTCTGCCTGTGTAATGGAGCAACGCACGTCATGATTTGTCTGTTAACTTGTGGTTGCGATGAATGATACGGATTTATTTTCAAATATGGAAGAAACTTGAGCAGCTATAATAAGTTACACTCAGATGTAGTGTGTAGTTATTTTTATACATTATTAGCCAAAAGATATTGACCTGTAAACTTTTTAATGTAATTATTTATTTTCGGGTTAGTTTGAGTGACAGCTTAGTGCTAGTGTATAAAATGAGCTCAAAATGTTCCCTTTATTTTTTAGAAAAAAAGTGTAAAGTTCGAGTTAATTGTTCAAAATTTTGACAGAATTCTCTAGTGAAAACATCTGAAACAGTCAGAGTTCTTTGGGGAAACATATTTAATTATGAAATCAACTTCCTTAATTAATGTGCGAATATTATCAATTCATTTTGGTTAAGTTTGGGTAATTTTTTATTTTAAAAAACTTGATCTAGTTCTTCCATGTTGTGAAACGTGTAAAGGCAGAGTTGACCATATTATTCCCTAATCATGATAGTGAATTCATGATCTATAGTAATATTCTCTCTCACATCAATTTTTCTTGATTTAAATTTTCCTTTTTATTTGCATCAATCTCTCCAGTTTCATCAAATGTATTCTTTTAAGAATCACATATTTTTGAAAGATTTTCATATCTTTTTATTTTCAGTTTTATTGATTTCTGTTACAATATTTAGTATTGCCTAATTTTGCTTATTTTTAGTTTATTTTATAATTAATTTCTAGTTTCTTAGATTTGGAACTTAGGTTATGATTTTACATATCTTATTTTTAATGTTACATTATAATACTGTCAATTTTTATTTTATTTGTACTTTCATGATATAGAAATTTTTTACATTGTTTTGACATTCTTTAAATTCTCTATTACTGTAATTTCTTTTATCTGTTCTCATTAAAAGCTTATATAGAGCTATGCTATTTAATATCTATATATTTAGAAATGTCTCTCATCATTCTGTTATAAAATTTTGGTTTGATTCCAATGTAGTCAAATAGTATATATTATATGATGTCTCTTCTTTCAGATTTGTTGAGATATGCTTCATCACACAGGATATTGTCTACTGCTGGGAATACTACTTGGAGATCTGGAAAAAAATTTGCAGTTGTCCATGTAGGTGAATTATAATCTGTTTGTTGATTGTTCTGTTCAGAAATACTGACATTCAGATTTTCTAACACTACTATCATTTTTTACATTGAACATTACACTTCATAGTTCTAACTGAAAGTTTATCTACTTCCTTTTTCAACAATATCAAAGTTTCTTTTAACGCTGTGATTTTTGGTGCACACACATCTCAGATTGTTATATCTTCTGCTGGATTGAACTTTTAATCAATATATAATATTTCTCTTTGCCCCTACCTGTTTTTTTCTAATCCTAAAATTTACTCTATCATTTTGCTGGGCATGTTAGTGCACACCTATAATCCCAACACAGGAGGCTGAGGCAGGAGGATTGCTGAGAGTCTGAGGTCAGCCTGGGCTGCAAGAGAATTCAAAGCTAGCCTCAACTGCATAGTGAAACTCTGTCTCAAAATTTTTTTAAGAAATGTATAATTTGCTCTATCAAATATCCTGCCATTCCTGTTTATGTTGCTTCTGTTGGTAGCAAGGGTTCAGTATAACTTTTCTATCATTTTATTTCTAAAGTAGTTTTGTGTTATTTTAAAGTGAACTTCGTACAGCATATCCATGGTTCATCTCGGTAGATGGCTCATATCTTGCAGATACCTGTCTTTTTACTGTTGTATGTATGTAATTAACAATAGAATAATCACTAAAATACAGAAAGTTATTTCTTCAATATAATTCTTTCTGTCCATTATATAGCTCTTGTTTGTTTTTTCTTCCTTTCCTGTGTGTTACTGGAATATTTTTACAATAATGGAAGCATTTATGTATTATTTATAGTGGATTTTAGAGCACTGCTGTGCAAAATTTCCTAAGTGATTTCTGCATTAGTATACACTTAACTAATATATTGTAGTTTATATTATGAATATATTACTACTTTAAGTGAAGTATAGAAATCATATTTCCAGCTGGGTGTGGTGGTGCACTCTAGTAATCACAGCACTCAGGAGGCTGAGACAGGAGGATCATCATGAGTTCAAGGCCAGACTGGGATACATAGTGAGTTCAAAGCTAGACGGAACAATATAGTGAGAAACTGTCTCAAAAAATAAGAAAGAAAGACAGAAGAAATAAATAAAGAAAGAAAAAAGAAAGAAAAAGAAAGAAAGAAAGAAAGAAAGAAAGAAAGAAAGAAAGAAGAAAAGAAATTATGTTCCCATTTAGGTCCATTTACATTCCCCAAATTTCAAATGTAGTCATTTAAGTATTTCCTCTAAACACACTGAGCATTATATCAGATGTTATCATTTTTTCAACCATGTATATGATTTTATGTCTCATAAAAAATCAAATTTATTTAATGCCCTCTCTACCCTTTGTATAATTTTTCTTTTTTTCTTAATTTGCGAGCTTAATCTAGTCTCATTTTTATTTCTGTTGGTGCCAACAAGCTGACTCAGTATCCCCTTTTGATAGTATTTTTCTTCAATATTAATTCCTGAAGGAATTCACTGGGTACAGATTTAAAAGCTGAAGTTCTTTTCTTCATGTACTTGAAAAACATTGTGCCACTTGAGTCCCGTTTCCGTGGTTACATATAACAAACCCCCTGTCATACAAATTGACGTTCCACACTAGGCATTTCCTCTCTTTTCACTAGTCTTTTTCAGTACATTTTCCTTGAGGTTTGATTATGTAACTTGGTAGAGATTTCTTTCAATTTATCCTGTTTGTGGTTTTTCCAGTTTCTTAAACTTGTAAGTTTAAACATTTTGACAAATTTGGAAAATTTCAAGTCATGTATTTATTCTCTATGGTTGCAAGGATTTGGAAGATAGCTGTAACTTTTGTCCTCTGCATCCGTGAGAATTATACTCATTTATTTAGTCAGCCTATTTTCTTTCCATTGTCAGACTGGATAATTTCTGCTCCATAGTCTTCCAATCACTGATTGCTTCTTCAGTCATCTCTATTTGGAGTTCCTAATGGAACTTTCATCGTGGTTATCATAATTTTATTTATATGACTAGGCTTTACATATGCAGTATTTTTGCTAAGATTTTCTCTTTTTCACTTCAAGAATATTTTCATTTTTAAGATTAGTACTTAAACATTGGTTTAGATAATCTGAGTCATTTTAATGTTACTATTTTTTAATTGCATTTTAATTTAAAGTGTTCTTCTCTTTGATTTTTGATGATGATAGAATTTTGTTTCCTGGACATTTTAGTACTGTGTTGTGAAAATTAATCCTATTTAATGGGAATTTTCAGCAGGCTGTCATTTCACTTCACTTTACTTATCAAAAATAATCAGGCCACACCGGGAGTGAGTATTCCTCTCTCAGTCATGACCCGCCCACAGCAGTCAGCTACAGGGGAGCAGAGCATCACACTGCATCATTCCCCTCGGGCACAAGTTCAGCTCTTCACTGAGCCCCTCAGACAGTCTTCTGGTAGAAATGCAGCTCCGACTCAAACTTTATTGCTATCAGTGCCTCTGTGTGGGAGTGTAAGTTCAATTTCTCTGTCGAGATCTAGTGGTTCAAGGCAGGAAGACCTAGAAGGCTGATTTGCACTGCTCATCTTTGCAAAGGTGTGTGTGCCTGTGTGTGCATGTGTGTGTGTTTGTGTGTGTGTGTGTGTGTGAGAGAGAGAGAGAGAGAGAGAGAGAGAGAGAGAGAGAGAGAAGTTGAAAGATAAAGATTGAGAGAAATGAGTGATAGAGAAGAGAGAGGAGAGAGGAGAGGAGAGGAGAGGAGAGGAGAGGAGAGGAGAGGAGAGAGAGAAATTTCACGACTGAAGCATAGGAAGAGTCTATGGCATCAGCATACACAGGTTATAGTAGTAAATCAGTACTTCAAAAATAATTCTCCTGTCTAGGAGAATACAGATGTAAATTAAGAAAAAGTCAATAGTGGATTGACTCCTAAATGCAGGACACATCCTGAGAAAAGAGAAGCTAAAAATTTCCTTTATATTATGTGGTGGGTTTGGCCCATAAGGGAAGGCATAACTATTGAGATGATATAGATTGATTCATTTGTAGGAGGTAACTTATTATATCCTCTAGCTAAAGGAATAATATGTACATAGAGGATACTTATTATAAGACTAAGCAAATTAATTCATATATATTCACTGGAAATCAAGTGTTAAAACTTCTGTGAAACCCACCTAAAGCAGGCGCTAAAAATGCTAACTACTATATGGTTTTACCATTCAATTTAGCAATCACACCTGTAGGTATCTGCCTACTTGATTAAAAAATTTGGGGCACAGGCTTTTTTCTACTGGCTGTGTACATAATCACTTAAAAGCAATTATAATTACTTTTAGCTCTTTAAATTTTTTGTGGTGAGGATTGAACCCAAGACTTGTCACTTCTGCCACTTAGTTAAATCTCCAGCCCCTTGAATTACTTTCATAAATGAATAGACAAACTATAGAAGAGGAAGTGATCAAGCAGCATGGAAGTGAGGGACAATGGGGGAATAGGGTGGTGGAAATGATCTGAGTACATTGTATGTATGTACAAATATGCCAAAATGAAACACATCTGTCTATACCACTGACACGGTATTCATTGATGAACACTGTTATTAAGTCATGCAAAGAAATGGGCCTTAAATGTGTATTGCTAAATGAAATAAATCAGTCTACTTTCTAACTCCAGTGACTATCAAAATGGCAGATCCAGGTGGAGTGAACGGATTGGTGGCTGTCAGGGTTTTTTGTTTGTAAGGTAGGATTGAGTATGTAAAGACTAGGAAATAGCTTTAAAGTGGTGGATTCCTTATGTATTTTTTAATAATCAATTTCAAAATGTACTTTTCAAGACTTGTAGCACTTCACAGACCAAAATTCAATCTTGATGTATTCAAATTGTAAGATACACTTTTCATGGTTCGAGAATCACATGATGGAATGAAGAATATGACAAATGCATCTAACTTCATTACAAATATGTGTAAGTACCTCCTTGAGACAAATGGAGAAAAAAAAATGTTCACCTTAGTATGTCTGAGACTGAGTGGAATCTATGAGACCACAGGCAAGGGGAGCTCACATGAGCATGTCACTTTAGTTGGTAAAATCCCCTCTGTGAAGCAAAGTTTAATAATTTTGAAACCACAATACTTATATTCTGGCATTGGACAATCAAATATAAATAGCAGAGGAAGAGATAGATTTATTGGAGTGGAACCTTAGAAACAAGAGCATAGAAGACCAAAATTATTCATGAGCAATGGTTTGAGATATCAGTATATCACCGTGCTTAGCCTGTGTAGATACAGATCACTACAAATATATATATTACATATAAATAATTATATTAAACATAAACATATTTATATATAAACATATATTAAAAGGGATAGATAGATAGCTAGATAGATTTTAATACACACCCATATATCATCTCTTCTGGCAGTTACAGTGGCCTACAAGAAATACAGTCCAATAGCAATAAGTACTTCTTGCACCGAGACCTTCCCTTCCAATTCCACTCTCCAATAAAAGGAGCTAGATCTCTATGAACATATGGAAGATTCTAGGGCTGTGGTCTGTACAAAATAAGCATGGATCACTTACAAGTTTCAAATAGCAGGAGAAGCTAAACCAAACTAAAGGTACATGAATGGAGAAAATCAGAGGAATTCTGGCATTAACAGGTCCAATTTACTACAGCTTGATCAGTTTGAACAACTAAATAATCATTATGTCATAACCGAGCATATAACTAAAATGTGTATAACAATGCATAATTCCATGCTTATATAAGCAAGTGATAGAGTAAATAAGTGAGAAAAATAGAGGCAAATCCCTCTCTCATGCAGAGGATTTCTAAACAACTTATGTAAATACACAACCTCATAACTCCTCAGTTTTAAAAGCAGTCTCTGAATAGTAACTTTATTCTAAAGAATAAAGAATTACAAGTGGAAACTGCCAAACACTACCATAACCACTTGGGTATGGCCATCATTAGCAGCATCAGCAATGGTAAGTCGTGTTGGTACAGTATTATTGATAAGGAGTGCTTAATATCTTCACAAAAGTCTAAAACCTCAGTGAAACCATGAAAGAAACATGCGACTAATCACAAGCAAAGAACATTTTACAAAATGCCCTGACCAGTAATTTTGAAAAATATCAAATTATAAAAAAATAAACTAACTTTTAGGAACTGTAAAATCCAAGAGAATTCTAAGGTATAACATCTATGCAATGTACGTCATGTTGTATTCTGGATCATAAAAAGGATCTAAACTGGGAAATTGGAATGAAAGTATGGAATGCAGTTAATAATAATCTATTAATATTGGCTCATTATTTGTGACAAATACACTGTACTAAATTAAGATATTAACAGCATAGGAAATTGAATGCTACTCTACTCCCTTCAGTTTTCTGTAAATGCAAAACTCTTTTAAAATATGAACACCATCAAAGCATATAAGAACTTCACTATTTTAAAAACTGTTGTGCTATGCTCTACTTTTAATAAAAAGAAATTGTTTTCTAGTTATCCAGTAGGAGATTCTGTTCTATCCTTATCAAAATTGATAACACCTTTTTTTAAATGAGAATTTATGTGTTAGATTATGCATTGAAATAAATGTAATGGTTTAATAATTATGTGCATTTCAAACTTTTAATGCGATATTAAGATTTAGCATTATTTCCTTTTATTTGAATCCTCATTCTGAAAAGACTGAAATGAAACTTTTCAGTTATGATTTTGTGTCAAATGTTCACATAAGAAAGGATTCTACCATCCACGGCAACACGTAGAAATGAATGTCAGGCATTTTTCCCAGTCACTTTCCAGGGGATCACTGAATAAGAGGTATATTGGTTCTCATTTTATTTTTCGCAGAACTTCTGGAGGAAATCAATTTGACTATGTAGCTGAGTGAGCGAAGTCTGGAATTTATAATACTTTTGCGGAAGCAATTGAAAAGTAAAAGGTGGTATACTAGCACTGGACAAAAAGACTCCTAGAAGGGTAAATTCTCTAAATAAATCATAAATGCCTTCTTGTATGCAATCATTTGACTTTTAAAACTGATTTCTAGAGCTAGAAGAAAATATAACTTCAGATATCATCAATTTACATAGTTTAAACCACAAAATTACATTGATGATGATAATATCTAAAATATGAGAAATAGTATTTTGATGATGTCTGGAGAAAGTTTTTTCAAAATATTCAGTGGACTCAAATATTATTGCTAACAATAACTCAGTGAAAAATTTACTTTTTTCAAGAATTTTCCAGTCATCCTAAATCTGAGAAAATATATGAAAATATACATGGAGACTTCTCAGGTCACTCAAAGACACAACACAATGACAGTGTATTTCAATGAAAAATGGGTAAGTATGTTTACATTACTAGCTTTACTGTTCTCCAAAGTAAGATTAGACTCTGACAAAGAATGGTAACAGTTAAGGTTTAGGGATTGTGTTAAATTAAGACTTCTCTCTCTACCCCACATGGAAGAAGGAAAGTTGTTCATTTTCTGAAGCACAAATTGAAGGTTCCAAAATGTCGCACTTTTATACAGTTCTACAATTTGTATGTAAAACACAGATTGGAATCATTCCCAACAATTAGAATTCTATTGAGCTCTTGAAACTCTCATTCAGAACTCTCACCTCTGCTGCTGCAATTTTTTTATTTACACATATTTGCAACATAAATGATACTTAAGCTTGTGTCTGGCTTACTTCACTTAACATTATGGATTCAAGGTGCATCCATTTTTCTACAAATCATTCAATTTTGACCCGAAAATTTTTGTTGAGAACTGTCCAGCACACAGATTATAAAGAAAACTCTTCAAATATCAGAGTTTCACACTTTAGCAGAATCCTTGGCATCTACTGGAGAGTTACTTCACCAGTCATGATCCCCAAAAATGTTTCTAGACATTTACAAATGTCCCTCACAAGGCAGAACAGCCCAAGTTTGAGAAGTGTTGTTTTTAGTTTACCACAACTCTTCCAAAACAACATAGTGCAAAAGTGTGTGAAAGATTTAAAAGCATGTATTGTTGAGTGTGGCTTGGTACACAGATTAATGCCAACATTTTGTTCCTGGAACCTTGTAGGAGAAAAATTAGCAATATCTGTGTCTTCATATGGGGCACAGATGTAAAGAATAAGAGAACTACATGTGTCTAAAAGATCTTCAACAATAGAAGTTACTTGTGTGAAGCTAAACAACTCTGTTCTCTAAGAGAATCACATACACCTTGTTTTAGTTGATACATTGTGTCAAGTTGAGCAATTTAGAAATTTAAGAGACTCAGCAGGGAGCCAGGGTTCTTCCTTTGTAAATATCTTCCTCCTGTGTAAAAGAGTGTAACAAGGAGATTTTATGAGAGCTACTCCTGCCCTGGGGGTGGGGAGTGTCCAACTTTCAATGTAAGGGAGGAGAGGAAGTTTATTTTTCCCCTTTTGCTCTGGCTGCTGCCATGAAGTGCTGCCCCATGCCATGCCAACCTGCCTTGAGGCCAGCTGATTACAGACAGAAACCACGAAAAAACTGTAAACTAAATAAACCTTTTCTTCTCTAATTTTGGGTGTCAAGTTTTTTGTCTTAGCAATGGGAGGAAAGTAACCAAGACACATCTAATAGTCGAAATCGTGCCCAAGGTGGAGAAAAAATGTGTGAAATCGCTGGCTTCCCTATCTTCCCTAACCTGTGAGTTAGGCTTTGATAAAACAAGAAGAAATTTATACCATGATACTGGCACCCCAGATATTCCCCAGATTTCCTTTCCAGAGGAAAGATGTATGCTGAAATAAGATACATACATTGGATGCTGAGACTAGCCATCTTTAAACCATCATTTCTTGTTGGGAGCAGTTCAAGCTGAAAATTGACCTAAGGCATGACTTAGACATGATCCTACCAGAAAACAAAGTGGCTACAGCCCAGAAAATCACCAAGCCCCTAGAAAATCCAAGCAGTGGGCTGCTAGGCAGCAGGGCTGAAATTGACATTATCCTTCCCAGTGTGTAAATAAACATGCTGCACTGGTTGAGCAGTTCCTTTCCTCCCATCAGGAGAGTAAGGGCTCCACCTGACCCCAGCTTTGTCTCTTCTTTGTTTTTCTCATCCTCTTGAAGTCCTTAACACCAAGAACCTCAGGAGCAGCATGGCTCACGGCAAGTGCCTTTGAATCTCATTCAGTGATAGAGAATCGGTCTCTGAAATTAAGATCTTGAGCAAGGAAGCCTGTATCTGGTTATATGTCACATGTTTATATAAAGACCTACACATTTCACCCAGTGAGGGGAATCCTGTCAGTACTTGCTGAAGAGATCCCCATCACACTGACTGACGCTGTGAGGGGCCTGCAGGGGAGGTCTCCTCATGAACAACTGCAGACACCTGCAGACACCTGCACACCTTCCCAAGAACCGCAGCAACCACAGAGACCAACAGCGTTGCTGTGTTTCACAGCCCTACCCCAAAATGTACCCATTATGCCTTCCTGAGCGGCTTTTCTGGCCTCCCAGCCCATTCTCCATGCTGTGGTTTTCATGCATATAAGCCCCTAAGTTCTCCCATCCAGGTCCCTCTCTGTGAGCGAGACGGCCCCTCCCTTGCACCAAGTAAACTTCTTTGTGGCAGTGTGTCTATTGTCCTTGCATGGGCTACCATCTCCCTGATCTTTCAATTATGATTCTATTCAATAATGCTAATTTGTGTTTGTTTAACACTATTGATAAATGCTAATACTTCAGAGACGTTTTTTGTCCTGGTGGCTGAATTTGGACTATCACTATCACAATGTGCAACAGATTTTTCAGACACCCATTATAAAAAGATAAATATAGCTGTAACTTAAGGATTGAAAAGATATTCTATAACTAAAAATTTGATGAGAACTGATTGGCTCAGTCAGACTCTTGTCAAATCCATTTTTGTCCAGATTATCCAATCAAAGATTGAAAAGAACTGGTAACAAGATAAAAAGAAACACATGATTCATGTTGTTCTATTATAATAATGAGGACTAGATAAATAAGAACACATTTATGATACACTAACCTTCATTATTATTTAATATTCGAAGCCTGAAATGTAGCTCTGAGATAGTTCACTTGCCTAATATTCATGAGGTCCTGGGTTCAATCCATAGCCCTACAACAAAAAGATGAATATTTATGATAGGTGATTAAAATAATTATGTATAAAGCTAAGCCTAAGAGAATTATCTTGCAAGAAACAATCATTTGAAAAATATTACGGAAATTTTTTTCAGTATTCATCTGACTTTTTAAGGGTTTCCATGTTCTGAAAATTGAATGAGATAGTCTAGAATATGAAAGTTAGGATATTCTTCTATAATTCTTGTGCCTACTACACCTCTACTGGTAATTTTCACTTTTTCACTCGCACACTTGTGATTACTGCAAGTATAGATTTATGTAGAATTAAGGTTTTAAAATATTTCTGTGCATAAAAAGCCTAGAATTTGTAATGGTCAGTGTATGTTTCTAAGACTAAAGATTATGTACACAGAATGACAATAAATGTTAACAGCATTCAAGGGATAAAAATATAATCTATATTCCCTGTTATTCCAGATATATTATAATCTAGAACTTCTGAAAGAAAATGAAAGAAAAATAAAACTTTCAAGGGATGAAAATAGGCCTAAACCTCAGGGCAGGAAAACAATAAGCAACAGCGTTTCCTGAGATCTGCGCCATGTTGGAACTTAGGGCACTGAGCCAACCAGCAACCAGCCTGCTGCCTAGCAGGGCATGAGCTTAGAATCAAACATAGCTATCTATTCCCCACCCTCCAGTTAACAGTTGGGATCCAGGGATCTGGGTATCTCTTGGGAGGTTACCATATGTGGTGTAGCAAGTGGGGGGAGTTTCCCTCTACTATCTCTGAAGGCAGATATATTTATCGCCATTTTGCTTTGCCCTGATTAACGGTGTTGCTCTACTCAATATTCTGTTTTGATGTGTTCTATAATGTTGTGTATTTCTTTTGATTTTGCTGTACCTAATAGAAGAACAACTATTGTGAAAATAACAAAATATACAATGGTGCCTATTACTGTTGTCCTTGTGACCTGCTGTGATATTCTGTGCCAATTTCACTACACTGTCTCAATTGGCTTTATTCCATCCTGTTTTTTTGTATATTACTACCTCCAAGTTAATAAAAATTAAATAAAAATAAAACAATAGAACATGAGAAAACAAGGTAACAAAATACCTCCAAAACCTCCCAAGTCCACCAAAGCTGTGACATGGATGACATGGATGACGACGAGAAACTCAAAAACAAAACAACAGAATTATATAAGGTGATTAAAAAGGAAATAATAACAACAAAACAGATCAATAAGGTACTGAGCAAACTGAAACATGATATAACTAAACAGATAATGTACTTAAAAAGCAAAAGGAGGAAAAGAAAATGCTCTAAAGGATGTAACTGCATGTATGTTTAAGTGTGTGGGATTGATAACCGTATTACCAAGTTTTTGCTGGATTGTGGAACAGAACTGTTTGCAGCCTCACTGTTTGTTCACTTTGTATGCCTTAATTTTGTAACATGAACAACTATTTCTAAGATGACAATATGTAATTTATCAAGTAGTGATTTCTTAATTATTTTGAAATTCTGTATTATTTCTACCCTTTTTTCTGTTTTGCTTTTTTTTCTCTTTAAATAAAATTTTAAAAAAAGAAAAAGAAAAAAGGCCTAAATATAATATAAAATCAAGGGAAATATAAAATTTATATAATATAATAATGTATAATATATATTTACCAGAGAATGTGCTTAAAGATATGAAAGATTATTGTAGCATGTAAAGATCACAATCTTGGGAGAAATGATCCAATCACACACAATAAATGGAAATTACAGAATCCAAAATAATATCATATAAATTTTTTTTTATTGGTACTGGGGATCGAACTCATGACCGCATGCTTGCAAGGCAGGCATACGTCGCTGAGCTAAATCCCCAGCTCCCATACAAATTTTAAAAGTCATCCTTCAAACACTGTAAAATAAAAGCTAATAAATTTTAAACCACATAAATAGCAATTATTGTTGACAAAAGCAATAGCAAGAGGAATTGAGAGAGGAAATATCAGACATACTGGTCACGTTTGAGGATGTGTACACTACTTTCTCAAATGTATAATCGTAGTCTTGAAAGGGGTGAAGACTGAGGAAGGAACACGGACTGTTTCTTTGAAGAAGTGACAACTGAAAGTTTCCCATATTTGGTGATAACAGTACCGATGTGTAGCAGCAATGTCATAGCAAGTGCGTGTGCACACATGTACACAAATGCACACACACACAGGCATGACAAGTCAAACATGAGGTGTGACTGAAGAATATGACTAACGCTTACGTTCTTTAATGTATTATAGTAAAAGACACATTATAACTAGTCCCGTCAAAACACTCTCCCTTGCAGGAAATACTGCTTCCGTTGTTATTGCCACTTAGGAAGCTGGTCTGAAAGTCACTTTCCAGGAGTTTCTTTTAGTGCCTGCCTCAATGTCTTGAAATGATTCCCAATGTTTCCTTTCTTGGAAATGTTGACTTTGACTAAATGTTGACTAAAAGTCACTTGGTGCCAGGTCTAGTGGATACGGTAAAGGAAAATACACTGTAAAGTTCTAATGAGCGTGCTTTTCTGATGGATGGCACTGCGTAATAGCATTGTTTATTTTATAGTAAATTTTCTGTCTCACTTTCTAAAGAGTCAGGAAAGAGGATTTTCAGAATAACTACAGGAAGCAGTAAGGACAATGGGATAAGTGTGTTCAGAGTGTAGGGGAGGATTTTGAGGGGAATTAATGACAATCTTGTATTATTATAATAAATTTAAATATTTGCCATTTACTTTAATTATCACTTGGATGTGAAAATCCAAAATAAAGGGAAAATATTTAAAATCAGAGGGAAAAGAATAAAAATGACAAATACATACGGTTGGACAAAAAATGAGAGGGCATCTTCTTTTCAGAAACAATTCATGACAGATGACAAAGGAACAATAATTCAGATCGCTGTATTTTCTGAAATATTTACTGAAAATAGTTTCAAATGTATAAAGGCTGAGATATTTGGCTCTCGGCTTTCAAAGTGGCCTTGTCATGTATAACTATCCTCCTTGTAAGCTATCCATCCTCATTCCTTTTCTCTGCGCCTGGTTTACTTTATGACATTATTTATATAAAACAGCATATAGAAATATTTGTTCGGTGTTACACCTTGATGAAAACAGAATCACTGTTTATCCACATGTTGTGTTTTATCACATAGAATTATTATTTTAACATACAACCTTTGTGTTACTACATCTATATTACTCTTTTATTCATAACTATATATTCAAATACATAAACTTATTCATTCACACCCCTGGTGATGGATATTTTGGTTATTCCTAAATTGAGACTATTATAAAAGCACTTGCTATGAAAGCTTATGTAGAAATTCTAAATATGAGATGTTTAAGTAATGTGGTAGGTGTATGTTTACCTTTTTTTACATTGCTAATTGGTTTTGCAAATTAGTGATGGCATTAAACATTTCTATTACTGGGGTGGGAAATGCTGATTGCTCCATACCTGATACCACAATATATATAAACAAACATGTTAAGTCTCCCAGTTTATGTGTAGTGGCTTCTTATTACCGTTTTACTTTACATTATTCTAGTGATTAGATCTGTGGAATGTCTTCTCTGGTACCAATTTGTCATGCAGATATCTTTTAATGGTAAGCGTCTGCTCAAACCCATTGCTTATTCTTTGCATTCAGATTTTTACTTACCAGCTGGCAAAGGTTACAGAAGTAAAGATGATAGAATCAAGTTATGATTATAATTTCGCATTCTGGAAGAATAAAAGAAAAGGAAAAAAACACAACTTCGCTGTCTTTTTAGAATCTTTCTTTTATATGCGATTGATAAGGGATTCAGTCTTCCACCTGGAATAACCACGGGCTTCTCTGTTCTCAGAGACCGCACATGAGGTGCGAACCATAAGGGAAGGGAGCGATGGTCCGGAAGGGAAGGGAAGCCTCCTGAGCCAGGAAGGCTGAGGGAGGTCAGTGTCACCTCTTCGCTTGCTTTGCAATCCACAGTGACTGGTGATATGCAGTAGAATTCCTACCATAGAATGTAATAGCTATATTTTTATAAAAGTTGTAAGACCACACGCTGGCAGGAATGATGAAAACTGCCTTTAGGAGGCCAGGGAAACTGCACCCCGTCAGCGTGGTGGGTGACAGACCACCTGCAGGAGGAGGGGAGCTGCTGAGAACTTCAGTTTTCATCGCTGCAGAGTAAAGCGTGGCGAAGCGCACAGGAGTCCCGTGCACAGCACTCACGCAGACGTTCTCCAGGGCCACCCCGCACGCTCTCAAGTCCTGCGCTCCACGTCCCCAGGAATTTCAGGACTGCAAACCTCACTATTGACCCTCTGCTGTGGCCATCACAGGGTAATCTCTCTCACTCTAGGTTAGACTCGAGACTGCCTGCAGTGCTGCGGACACCTACACCTCTCTTAGAATTTGACATTTACCACAGACAGTTCATTTCACGCGAATAATTACAAAAGATTTTAAAGGCCCTTAAATGTTGTGTGAAAGTACTTGTTTTCATTTATAAATTGACATACTTTAAAGTGTTTTAAACTCCTTTTATAAAGTAAATATTACCAGATAGATTTTACTTTTTTACAAAGAACACAAAAAATCCAGAATAGTATATACTTCTTATAAATCTAAGAACATTACCTAATGGATATAATAATTCTTTTGTTGTTTCAATAAATTAGTAGGTTTAAATGTAAACTGTGTAAATTAATTAAAGTTACATTGGATGGTTAAGACAGTAAATATCATAATCAAAATTATAAATTATAAGACTACAAATGCCACATATTTAATCTCCCAGCAAAAATTTAATATTCTATTTCAAACAAACTATATTTCTGGATTTTAAAATGTATCACCATTTGTTTATCTTCAACAAATTTTGCTACTGTATGAAATGAATAATAGACAACTTTATTGCATTTATTTTAAATCTTAAGGAATTTTTCTGCTAATAAAAAAGATGAAACAATGGAGTCTTTGTTTTTGTTGTCTGTGGTTTATTGAGATAGTCTTGCTACCTAATCCAGGCTGGCCTTGAATTTGTTATGTAGCCCAGGCTGGTCTTGAACTCACAGTGATGCTCCTACCTCATCCTCCCTAGTGCTGGGACTATACCACCATGTACCACCATTCCTGGCATAAAAAAATCACCTTAAATGTACATTTACTTTTTTATACGATCCTTAAATTTCTTAGAATCTAAAGTGGTAATTATAATCCTATGGTTATCCAACACTGAAAGGTATTTGAAATAGTATCCATTTGACATTTGAATATGTGATTTTCTTACCTGAAATCACAACACATCAATTATTAAATAACATTTACTCCTGAGAGAAAATGTTATCTTTACCTATTCTGCACTCTACACTCATCTAAAACACATTTAGAAAGTATGGCATGACTAAGACGATTTATAAACTAATACAGTATACTTTTTCCACCAATAAGATATTTTTTATCATTCGTCACTTTAATGTGTCAATGTGGAGTGCGGGTTTTTCATCTCCTATTCTCATCTAAAATCTTCATTCTGTTATTGATTAGACTTTCATACGTTTTTGCAGTGGGGGCTGGCTTTAGACTTAGTTCATGCATCTTTTTAAGCGATCTAACTCATGGACTCCATTTTTGGTACCTTTGACCCACAGGCATCTCACATATTTTATTTCTTTTTAGGAAAACTTAAAAGAATGATTAAAGGAATTAATTGAGTTAAACATAAAAATTACTAGAAGTAATTATACAATGTTATCGCTAAATGGCATTGCTTTGTGTGACAGTCTCTCTCAAAGACAACCTAGTTTTTACTCTGTAGATAAATAAATAATAAAAACTTATTTCATTTAATTTTAATTTTACTTTTTATTTGATTAAGTTCTATTAAACTTTCCCCAAATTTCTGCTATTAAAGTTAAATTCTACAAACATAAAGTTTGCTTCCAAGTGTCACTGAAATTATAGCAAAAAAAATGAAGTGTATAACTCTATATAGATATGTCAAATACAAGGTTAGTACTCCCTTGTATGCACCTATGGACAGAAGTATCACAAAGAATTATTAACTAATTCAGATAATTTGACCAAATAAAATGTCAGAATGAGATCATCCAGAAAAAAATCAATTTATATCTTCACAATAAGGAAAACATGAACATTCATAAGTGTTTCCCATTATCTTGGTTACTTTTCTCTTGTTGCTGGGACAAAGTAGCTGACACTCAAAGTGAAGGAAGGAAAGGTTTGTTTAGCTCACAGTGTGTGGAGGTTTCAGTCCATAATCAGCTGGCTCCAAGGCAGGGTGGCATGGCACTAGAGCAGCAATTCAAGGCTACAGAAGACAGCAAAAGCAGCAAGAGCAAGACGAGACTAAGCAAACTTCTTTTTCCTTGTATCATAAGCAGGCTACCCACCCACGCGTTTTCATACCCTTCTCTTGAGCAGGCTCAGGTTGTTTGCAAAGTGAGGGTCCTGTTCCTTGGTGGGTCTCTTCATTAAACTTCTAAACTTCTCATGTTGACATAGGTATCAACTATTATAACCATCGATTCAAAACTATCTTAAATTATACTTTGAGCAAAGAAATCTCAAAAGCCTCCTAACAGTTTAAAAGAATCCCTACATTGTGATAAAATAACCTCTGAAAGAAAACTGTAATTATATGTTGTATCTATGCTGATACTGCACTAACAAAGTAATAATATAGTAAGGCTTATTTCTATACCCCATCTTGTATAAATATTTATAATGTCTTATATGAAAAGGCAGTGCCATTTTTACTACCATACAAATAACGAAAGGCCTCCAGTTGTGCTAGTTATTTAATGATATAACTAAAGAGCCCCCATTTTTGTTTAAATTGTGTCTATTAGTGTTATTATCCATAAATCCTAGAATCCATACACTTCTACCAAATTTTTCCTTATAGTTTAAAAAAATTATTTCAAAATTGATACTGTGTATCATATTTTAATCATTGTAATACTCTTTCCTCCCTTCTCCTCTTTTCATCTCCTTTCCTGTGCTGCTCTTGCTTATGATCATGAAGTTCATCTTCCTGTCCCTAAGCATCTTTTCTATCTATTGTACTTTAATTAGTTATACTTCAGGTTTCTCATTTAAGAGAAGCCATGTGATTATTACTCTTTTGTACCTGACTTATTTAATTTAAACTTATTTTCTCAAATTTCATTCAATTTCCTATAAATGACTCAAATTTATCACTGGGTAATATTCCACTGTTTAAATATACCATACTTCCTTTATTCATCTATTTTTGGAGACCTACTTCTTCTAAAGTTTGATTATTGTGAATTGCATTTCTATAAACATGGATGTCATGTTTACAGACATTTATATTATGTTTTCATATGCCCAGGAGAGATACTGTCAAGTTGAATGAAATCACTAATTTTTGTATTTTGAAAAATCCTCATACAGGGGCCGGGGCTTAACTCACTGGCTTAAGTGCTTCCCTGGCAAGCACGAGATCATGAGTTCGATCGCCAGTACCAAAAAAGAAAAAAAAAATCTAAAAAGAAAAAAAAAATCCTCATACAGTTTCCAGTAACAGTTCTACTAGTTTACATTTCCACCAACAACCAACATCTTTATTTCCACATCTTCACCAGCATTTGCTGTTTTTGTGTTCTTTATGATAATTACTTTAACTAGGTAAGAAGGACTCTCAGTGTTGTTTAGATATGTTTTCTCCAAAGGCTAAAGATACTGAAAATTGTGATGTACTTATTTTGTATCCATACTTACTCTTTTGGGAAGTGTTTATTCATTCCATTTGACCATTTTTTTATTTGCCCATTTTTGAGGTGGCATAATTTTTCAAATTCTAGGCATCTACTCTAAAGAAGTTGCTGAGTTATTTTCTCTCTTTTTTTTTTTTATTTTGTACCAGGGATCAAACGTACAACCTTGCACTTCTGAGGCAAGCACTTAAGCCACTGAGCTAAATCTCTGGCTTATTTTCTCATTCTGAATGTTATCTTTTCATCTGTTGATTGTTTCCTTTGTAGTGTTGACACTTCTGAAAATAAAAATAATCCCCTGTCTTGATTCTTGATGTTACTTCTTGTTTTATTGGATTTCTGTTCAGGAAATTCTTGCGTTTTCCTAAATCTCCAAGTATTTTCCCTACTTTATCTTCCAGTAGTTTCAATGTCTCCAATTTTATTACTAGGCCTTTGATCTAATTTGATTTGATTTTAGTACAAGGTGGGAGAGATGTATCTAGTTTAATTTTTGTACATGTGGAAGGTCAATTTTTTCAACATTACTTTTACAAAGGCTATTTTTTTTCTCCAGCGTGTGTCATTATGCCCTTTCTGAAAGATCAGATAGCTAAAAGTATACAGGGTGTTTTCTGTATCTTCTATTTTATTTTTATTTTTTTACTTAAGTGTCTACTTTTGTGACAGTAGCATGCTATTTCTTTGTTTTTAACCACAGTTTTATTGTATAACTTAAAATCTAAGCTTGTAATGCCTTCCACTTTGCTCTTTTTGCTCAGGTCTGTTTCAACTATTCTAGATCTCTTTTGGTTCCATATAAATTTTAGGATTGCTTTTCTTTCTAGGTCTGTGAAGACTATTGTTGATACTTTAGTAGAAATGGAATTAAGTCAATAGATCATTTCTGGTAATAAGGCCATTTTCATGATGTTAATTCTGCTTGTCTTGAACAGGGGATGCATCTCCATTTTCTAACATCCTCTTTATTTATTTCTTCAGAGTACTCTAATTTTTTTTTATACAGCTGCTTTAACTCTTTGGTAAGATTGATTCCTAGATGTCTAATTTTTTGAAAGTATCCCAAATGAAATAATGCATGCTGAGTACATTCATTACTGATGAACAAGAATGCTATTGCATTTCATGCCACTTTGCTGAATTTATTTATTAGTTGCAAGATCCCTCTGGTGTTGTGGGCAACTTTACACAAAAGATCATTTTACTTGAATAAACAGATAGTTTGACTTCTTCCTTTCCTATTTATATCCCTTTTATTTCTTTCTCTTGCTTGATTGCTCTGGCTAAAGTTTTGAGTACTCTTTTGAAAAGAAGTGGGAAGAGTGACCAACCTTCTCTTTCTTTCCCTATTTTAAAGAGAATAATTTCAGGTTTTATGCTTTTAGTGTATGAGAGCAGTGGATATGTCATAACTGACTTTTACCAGATGGAGGTAAGGTCTTTCTGCATTTATTTTGCTTTGGTTTTTAATCATAAAATAACTAGCTGTTTTCAAATCCTTTTTCTGCATCTATTTAGATGATTGTGTGATTTTTACCCATGCTTCTCTTTATGTGATGTATTACATGTATCAGTTACCTTTGTGTTACTATCTTTGTGTCACTGGGATGACGCTAACGTGGTCATCATGTGTGACCTTTTTACTGATTTATTGCATTCTGTTTGCCACTATGTCCTTGAAGATTTTTGCATTTATGTTCATCAAGGATATTAACCTATAGCTTTCTTTGTTGTTGAGTCTTTGTCTGGCTTTGGTAGCAGGATGGTGCTGCCTTTATGAAGTGAGTTTGGCAGATCTCCGTCCCTTTCAATTTGATGGCAGGGTTTGAGAACCATTGGTATGAGATCTTAATTACCACTGTTTCTTCTGAACAGTAGGGTGATATTCACACTCTATTCCAGTCCACATTTGAGGTTTCTGTTCCTGCTGGCATTGCTAGTTCCCAGATTCTCCCCTTTTTACAAACCATGCAGGATCACAAGTCAGGGGTTTGTCACACTCTTTCCAACATCCTCACATGACTCTGAAGTATAGTGGCATTTACACTAGAGTTATCAGGCACCTTGCTCACGCTTCCAACATAAACAGCTGAGTGACTGTATCAGTGTTATTCCTCGACCACCAATCTATACTTTTACATATTTTTATTTTATTTTGTTTTCTTTCTCCTACATATGGTCTTGTGATTTCTCAGAAAAAAATGATCTTAAGGTATCTTTTTCTCTCTTTTTCATTCTTAAAGTTCTGAGTTATAAACTGTACAGACTCAAAAAACACACTCACAGTGTAATCGTAATGCAAGAGATTTCAATAAAACATCATTTAACAAAATGCCAAGTCCTTGAACTACTTAAAACTAAAGCCAAAAGTCTTTTTAAAATGTATTATTTCTTCTTCAACATTCTGCCAAAAGTCTCAGGCAAGTCAGAGAAAAACAGATTTTTAAGAAAGTGAATGTTTTCCTTCTGTTTCATTCTTGTGCAATGTATTTTGCTGTGTGTAATAGAGGAAAAGGAGAAATGGCTGTGTTTTATTATTTCAATTTTTTTTCTCTCTGCAGGGCTTCAGACATTTCCCAAAATCATCATTCAATTCATGTCGTTAATAGTCATCAAACTGTGACCTTTATCTACCTTTTTTTGTTTCTTATTTTAAGAATCCTTTTTGTTTTTCATGAGTAAATTAAAACAGCATCTCTTTTTAAAGGCTTAGCCAACAAAATCCTCAGCCCACTTATCACACTCTTTCTAACACTTATGCATCAGTTGAAATTGGTTTTTACTGCATACATAACAAAAGAAAAGAATAGCTTGAAATTTACATCATATGCATAAAAAATAAAACTAAGAATCAGGCAGGTTTTTTAATGATGATTTCACAGTCTTTAGTCATGCTTGGCATATCATACTTGAATCAAAAAACTACAGAGTACAAGAAAAGGAAGTGAGCTTTAGACTGAGAAAAACATGATCAAAGGTGCAGGTTTGAGAAGAAAACTTAGCTATTTATCACTGTAGGTCAGGTTAAAAACTGTAGCATGTGTAGTGCTCCAGTGAATGGGGTAAGGAGCAGATATTAAAACAAGGTTAAGGAAAGAGAAATTATAGATTAGGGGTACACACAAAAGTGTTTTGATATTTTTTTGAAGGGCATAATGCTTTTTGTATGATCAACTATATTTTATCAAACTATTTTAATAATACACTGAAAAATTACCATAGATGATGTGTAGACTTAAGAATTTAGCCTTGGATTAGGGTAGACATAGGCTTATGTAATGGTAGAAGCACAGGAACTGGACAAAGTCAACTCAGTCTTACATTTACATTCTCATTACAGAAGTTACTGACTCTTTTCAATAAGCAACTGATATTCTTAATGTCACTAGGCAATGCATGTTGCTTCTTTCATGAGGAGACTAAGTAATTCTATTTAGAAGGGAATCAGGCAGATGTTTCTGGTTATCTCAAATGTATTTTCAGTGATCTTAACATTTCTTATGAAATAATAGTTTCAAAGATAGAAAATAGAACCAGTAACCAGCCTGCCGTCCTGGTAAGTGACTGTGGTCTGGCAAGCTGTGGCCACCCCAGGGCGGAGAAACAAGAAGCAACAGCATTTCCTGAAATCCTCTCCATGTTGGAACTTAGGGCGCTGAGCCAACCAGCAACCAGCCTGCTGCCTACCGGGGAGCAGGATTAGAATCAAACATACCTATCCCCCCTCACCCCTGCTAAAATTTGGATCCAGGGATCTGAGTATTTCTTGGGAGGTGACCATATGTGGTACAGCAAGTGGCAGGAGTTTCCTTCTACTATCTCTGAAGGCAGATATTTTTATCACCGTTTTGCTTTGTCCTGATTAGTGGTGTTGCTCTATTCAATATTCTGTTTTGATGTGTTTTATAATGTTGTGTATTTCTTTTGACTTTGCCATACCTAATAGAAAACAACTATTTTGAAGATAACGAGATATACAATGGTGCCTATTATTGACGTCCTGGTGACCTGCTGTGATGTTCTGTGCCAATTTCACTACACTGTCTCAATTGGCTTTATTCCATCCTGTTTTGTTGTATATTACTACCTCCAAGTTAATGAAAATTAAATAAAAATGAAACAATGGAGCATGAGAAAACAAGATAACAAAATATCTCCAAAAAGTCCCAATTCCATCAACACTGATCCATGTGACATGGATGACGAGAAACTCAAAAACAAAACAGCAGAATTATATAAGGTGATTAAAAAGGAAATAACAACAACAAAACAGATCAATAAGGTACTGAACAAACTGAAACATGATATAACTAAACAGATAATGTACTTAAAAAGCAAAAGAAGGAAAAGTAAATGCGCTAAAGGATATAACAGCATGTATGTTTGTGTGTGGGATTGATAACCATATTACCAAGTTTTTGTTGGATCGTTGAACAGAACTGTTTGCAGCCTCACTGTTTGTTCACTTTGTATGCCTTAATTTTGTAACATGAACAACTATTTCTAAGAAGACAATATGTAATTTATCAAGTAGTGATTTCTTAATTTTTTTTAAATTCTATATTATTTCTACCCTTTTTTCTGTTTTGCTTTTTTTCTCATTAAATAAAATTTAAAAAAAAATACCAAAGACAGAAAATATGTGAAAATGTGGGGAAAGGAATTACAGTGATGTGCTCCAACTTAAACTCTGTCAAACACAAACCAGGTAATCATGTCAATCAACAGGCTGAATAGAAACTGAGCCAACAAGACTGCTCAAAGACATGCATGAAATGTGTCCGTAAATATTTTATTTTTTTCATCTTGTTTCCTAATTTACAGGCTCTTTTATGTTCATGATTTCCTTAAGGTACTTACAATATTACTATACAGCTTAAGTCTCGCATCATAACATTTTAATTTATTGAGCACATAGAATTCAGGGAACTCAGAAAGGAGGATGAATTTCATGAACTTCATTGTTGATAGTATGCAGCAATAAACACACATTTGATTATTGAAAAGGAATGTATTTATATGTGTGTGTATGAGTGTATGTATAGACACATAGACAGTCAAATGATAGATGGATAGATGATAGATTAGCACCATAATCGTAGCAAACTTCACGTAAGTAAAAGTGACACTTCAGGTGTATATAAAAATTCCCTTTGAAGACAGTCTCAACTATTCAGGATTCTTTAATAATTTGAAACATATGTCACATATATAAATTTACAAATATATCTTCAGACTGAAATTCTCAGGAATATTTCTTTGCCTATATATCTTGCATTAGACTGTTAGTACTTTGGAGGTTACGATTTGCACCTGACACATATTCTATTTTCCTACCTCCAGTTTCCTACCATTGCACTTCCATTATACCAGAATCTGCGGAGTTGCTTTGGGATGTATAGGACATCTGTCATGCTAAATGTTGTATGATTGTTGAAGAAAATGCTACAAATTATGAATAAATATTTAAAATCTAGGATTAACACTGCAAATGCCTGCCTCAACATGTTGTGTGGGGTCTTCACTCTATAAGTTTAATTAAGCTTCAGTTTTATCTAGAACTAACCAAGAATAATTATTCTAAATTTTGCTAAATAATAGCAAACTCAAGATTTTATAAAGATTAGGTAACAAACCAAAAAGTATGGTAAGAAGTTCTCCTATGTAAAGAGAGAGAAAATTAACTCTTGCATTTTATAGTGAAATTTTTGTTGGAGAAAAGCAAGGCATTTTTCAAAGACAAAAGTGCTTAATGAAAATGATTAATACAATACTTATGCATAACATATCTGTATATCTGTTCAAGTATATGCATAGCTTATGTATAATTTTATATACATACCTGCATTTAACTCTCCAGTACATTTAGCTACTTCAATGAAGCAAAATTTTCACATCATATTACATGTATCCAGTGATTTTGAAAAGACAATACTCCGTAACTTTCAAAATTTCATACTGATAGGTGACAAATTAGAAATGACTCTATATGCTTCTGTGATTTCAGTTGTTTAATGGTTATTTTAAATAATCATACAAATATTACAATGACTAATGTTTAATGCATGTAAGACTTTGAGCAAATACATCTTGTAAACAGATTTGTGGACTCCGGTTAAAAATGGAAGAACACTACTGATTGAGACAACTGGTAGAATCAGTTTTACTTTATGAAAGCAATTATAAGCAGTGTATAGGTGGAAAAGAGAGACAAGTAATACAGAAAAAATTTTATCAACTACATCCTGAAGATCTAGGTACCATAGATAAAGGGTCGGAAAGTGGCTGATGATTACATGATATGTATGAAGATGAAAAAATAGAATTGGGAATACTTATATCAGTGTGCATCAAGTCATAGAAGAATTTCAAAAAGAGCAGAGGTAGAGAACATAAACACGAAAACATTTGCCCAGGGTAACTGTGGCTTGAAAAAAGAGTTGGTTACTATAATACATTGCTACAAAAGATAGAAAATAACTGTTAACGTCAAGCAGCACTATGGACTACACCCTTGAATCAATCTATAATCTATCTCCGAAATGCACAATTTCAGATGCTAAACTTTATTTTAGGAGTTTGTTTCAGAGGGATGTCCTTTGCTTCTAGTTTTACGCACTATTTTGAATTGTTCACATTAGTCTTTACAATTTGTAATGTTACATATTTCTTCTTTGTATCATTTCTCATACTGGATCTATAAATTTTACAAAAACTTTTAGGAAGTTCTCATTTGTTTTGTGCTTTTCTTTGTTAAATTTTGACTGGGAATTCAACAGAGGGACAAGGAACAAAAAAGATGCCAGGTGATAATTTAAACATTCAGGAAGTGTCTCAGTCCATATCAGGAAAAAAATTTCGGAAAAATTTCCAGTTGTTTTATAGGAGGAAAAAATTATTAGTGTGTAAAAAACAATTTGATAGTGTTTGGGATGCTTTAAAAACTTTAACAGGCTAAGCAAATAAGAAAAAGTAAAATAATGCTTACTTAGGGGTAGATATTATACATGAAATTTTTATTCAAAATGTTGTTTCCAACCTGCCTGCCAGAACTCAACTGTGTATCACCAGATAACAGAGGTGGTAGCTTGAACCAGAACACAAATCAATTACAATGAGCACAATTTGTTCCACTGACTTTTTTCTACAATATATTATCTTGGATGAACGTGATTGTCTTTTCTTCCTAGGCTATTTATCCTGTTGTAGACTAGCCATTTCGGTACCATTATCCTAGCATAGCTTACTGGTCATGAATTTAAAGAAAAATTATCACACAACTTTTGTGAAGATTGGGGAAATGAGATGAGCAATAGTTCAAGAGACCTCTATTTTCCATATCAGAGGAAATTGAAATTCATTTACAATGCATAAATCATGGCAACCCACTTGAGACCCTTCTGTCTCTCTCTCAGAAGCTGACTTTCTCTCAATAAATATATTCTGCTCTTTAAGAAATACATAAATCAAAGCATCACTGTAAGAAAAGTATAAAGATACACTAAGACAAACTTTTAAAAAGCTAAAAATACTAACATCTTCTTTTCTAAGCAATATGGAAGGTAAGAGTTAGAAAATTTGCTTGTTATTATTCATTATATATTATTTAATAATAGTATATCTTCAACTATATATATTTTGCTATTATTAAAATTTAAATTATGTTTAAGTAAGGAGTTAACAGGCATTACAAGTTTCATTAAAATTTGGTTTCCTATCATATGATTTCACACATACTATGAAATAAACTTCTAAAGATCTGAACATTTTAAAAAGTAAGAGAAAATAAAGGAAGCCTGTGTGAGAAATTTGAGGTCATAATTAGTTACAATAAAACAGTAGATAACTCAGATAAAAGATTAGGAAAGATGAGTAATGAAGAAAGAAAAGAAAGAACAGAGTTGAAATTGTGTATTATTTCTAACCTTTTTCTGTTTTGTTTTTTTCTCTTTAAAGAAAATTTTTAAAAATTTTTTAAAAGACCAGAGAAAAACAAAACTATTAAAATTAGGAAGGTATAAACAATTGCTAGCTTGTAAGAAACAGGAAGACAGGAAATGTGATTGCCAATTTTGAATATGACAGAGAGATCTTGGGAACAAAGTTTGACATATGATATATGATAGTGCTTTGTCAGTAACTACCAAGAACCTCGTAAAGTCGCATATCCTGAACAATGTGTAGCTTACTGACAATTTATTAGTACTAACATCTTGGAGCAAATATACAGTTTATTGCTTCTAGGAGCTGGAATCTCACAAGAAGGTGAAGTTAAAATATGTGAAGATATGCCTAGCAAATATGTGGCTTTATTTTTAAATCCGTTGGAGAATGACTCTTTTTTTCTAACCCGTCTGCATGCTTCTCACAGCCACCCAAAACAGCAACTTGAGACTCCTTCCAGGATGCTGACTATATTAATTAAGGTGGGGGAAAGGACTGTTGGAATTGAATTACATTCTTTTCTAAGAGCAATTGCTGCCTGATTCTCTGCATTTTATTGACCTTTTTATGAGTTTTACTGCTAAATCAATTCTAATCACTGCATCAACTGGAAAAATTCCACTTTCCACTGCCAGATCAATTATAGTCACACAACCAATAGTACTTCAAGTGATTTTTTATTAAAAGAATAAAAAAAGAAAAATCTCCTAAAACACAGCTGGAAAATAATTATATTTCTGCATTTTATTTTATTTCTGTATCTTTTGAGACAGGGTCTCCCTATGCAGTTTGAGCTGGCCATGAACTCACTCTGTAGCCCAGGCTGGTCTCGATCTTGCAATGATCCTCTTGCCTCAGCCTCTTGAGTGCTGGCATTTCTGGCATGTGCCACCACACCTAGAATCATTTCTGTATTTTAAAGCAAACAAGGTTATATTACTGCTTAGACATTCACAGTGTATATCGAACACAATGACTAAGTTATTTGAATTGAAATATAACATTTTGAAGTAACATTATAATCTATTTTGATGAAACACTTGTGAATTGTTTATAGTTTATCACAATCTCTTGTGATAATTCTATGTATCAAATTGAAACTATTTATAACACCTGCTTTTCATGTTGAAACTGGGTCTTCCTCTCTGCTAGTTAATTTTTTTCTGTGTTGCCTTTTATTTCCTCCAATGAGTTTCTCGTTTCTTGTGATAAGTTGAGGATCACACATAGTTGTATAGAAGATAAGGACATAACCAGTTATACTGCAGAAGTTTTCAAAATAATAAGGTATTTCATGTACTAATTTTCTTTCTCTGAAATTTTATTAGATACATGGACATTGCCAAAAGAGAACAACAATCATGAAAGATGCGATCATCAAGTTTGTGTTACTATTACAAAATATATAAAGTGATTAAATTATGAATAGAAAGTCTGAGTGGCAGTTTTAGAGGCTCTAGTTCTTGAGTGGGTAGTTCCATTTTTTGGTTGTTTGGTGAGCCCATATATCATAGTAGACGTGTGTAGGAAAGCAAACTGCTCACAACATAGCCAAAAAGCAAGAACAAAACAGAAGGTTGGATGCCACAGTGCACTTAAGCCCCGCCCCCAGTCCAATAAGGACCTTTTACTAGCTCTCATCTGGAATCCCACCTCCTCCCAATGGTGCCTGACAGAACCACTGTGCCTTAAACACTGGGAACTTTGGAGGACCCTTATCAAAGCCACATGAATACAAAAATAACAAGTTGACTTTACTGCCTAAGAGACTTTGTGTTTGATATAAAATACCATATATTGGAAAATAGGATTTTAATATTACTAATACATAACCTTTAGCTTTTCCACTTCTTTTATCTGCCCTTGTCACATAGCCCATGTGTATCACATTAAGTGTAATACTCCCAACTTAATAGAAGTACTACTCAGTCATTGGTACAGTAGAGGGTACAACAGCCTTCTGTCCTCTCCATTAGTCCTCTGAAGGCCCTCAAGTGGCCAAGGCAGCAGAGGACCCATGATCTGCTCAATCCTCTGTCGGTTTTGTGATGCTGCTCCTGCTGTCTCTCATTTTCGTGTCCCCTGGCCTTACTACAGTCGGAAAAGTTCTGTTCCCTCACAATCCTTAAATTGACATTTGATCACCAATGTGATGGTACTGAGAAGTGGGGTCTTTGGGAGGAGTCTTTGGTACTGAGAAGTGGGGTGAGCAGGTCACCAGAGTGGAGTCCTCATGAATGAGATAAGTGCCCTTAGAGTAAAAACCCCAGGGAGCTGCCTGGTTTCCTTTCCACACGGACACAGCTATTAGGCCACAACAGCAAAACAAAGCCAGATAGGAACAGCAGACCCGCTGTCCCATTGATCTTGGACTTCTTGCCTCCAGAACTATGAAGAAATACCTGTTATGTTCAAGAAGCTCAGCCTCTGGCATCTTGCAGGAGTTTCAGTGGACTAAGACAAACCCCTTGATCTGGACATCATGACTTGTTTGGCATGTCACTCCCCTTGGAACAGTCACTTTTGAAATTACTGAGCCCTTCCCTTCACTTCTGGTGAACAACTCTTTCAGTGGACTTTTATAGAAATGGTGTTTCTGTGCCCAACCCCATTCTTGCCTTTGTTTGACACTTTCTTCTGTATGTTATGCAGAACTCTCGAGGATGGGCTCAGAAGGAAGTGGCAAGAAGCATCCTTAAGTCACATGTGAAATCAGTGCTTTCTCCATATTTGAAGCCTGCTACTGAGTGAGGTCTGCACTGTAGACCTCTGAGTTTCTCTCAGGGGTTCCAATCCCTTACCTTTCAGGGTAAAATACAGTTCAAATCCATCCAACGTTTCTGTACACAACTTTAAAACAATACTGGGTTAAACTAAATCAGACACTGTCTCATAACTCCCCTTAGAAAATCAATATTTATGACTCTTTCAAAATCCCAGGGCTGTTTTCAACAGATAACAATATCCCTGAAGTGACTGTGACAATAGGCTGGCTGTGTCTAAAACATTGTAGTTTTTTTACTAAGATCAAATAGTGCATTAAAAAGCAATAATCTTAGCCAAAATATGCATGAAATGGGAACATGATCACTATCACAATCACATGTATTTCTCTGACATTCATTATAGTTTAGACTCTATTTGAAGAATTTTCCTTTCATAGCTACTGTATGCAGAGAAAGAAAGCACTAAGGATACTTTTCTTTGGTTGTTTTAATTTAACGATTTACTAAAATGCCATCTGAATAATAACTCCTTTGAATTGCTAGAGTGATGCCAATATCATTTTGAATAACTAAGAGTTATTTTTTTTAAGTCATAGCATAAAAGCGTCATTATGCATGGTGGGGCTTTACAGTTTATAAAATACTTTTTAATAACCTCCAGGCTGTAAACTTTGCACAAGAATTTCCTAAAGTAGAAAGAGTAATGCTTTTACACAAAATCACTCGAGCGGATGCTATCCATCAAAAATAGAATTCAAAGGGATTTGTAACAATTAAAATTTTAGAGGCATTCCCTCCTTTCTTTCAACCCATCCTGTTTTTCTTTTCAAGTATATTTAAATCTATTCTTCCTCCTTACTGATATTGCCATGACTGTATTTAACATAATTTTCAAGGCATAGTTGTAATACTCAGGTGTCTTCTCCCGCCCTCCTCTGCCACCATTCCTGACTGCATACCTTGGCCAAAGTAACCTGCCTGAAACCACAACTGTCTTGTAACCTCCTTGTCTGAATGTTTAAGGGTTCATTTCTGCCTAAAGCATAAATCCACACATCTTAGCCTCCCCCCCTTCTTAGAGTCTTTGTAATACTAATAGTTTCACCTTCATGTGCCAAGGACATTTACTATGAAGGACTGTCACCTGCAGAGTGAGAGAACTTGATAAAATTCCCCTTTTGTGTCTTTGTGCTATGAAACTGGCGTATTTCTACTCTCTTTAAAATCTAGTGTAAATAAGGAGAGTCATACTTAGTCCATAGAAAGCGGTGCACATAACAAATAAGTGGTTCTAATTATTTGGAATCAAAGCTTATTTTCTATTATTATTTATATCAGACAGATTTGTCTTTTTTAAGAAAATTATAGATGAAATCTATATATGATATATATATCAACCTTCTCTTTTCTGCTTTCCTTCTGTTGTGGCAATCAGAATCACAAAACAAGTAGAAAGAAAATAAAGTATATTTTTTAATGTGAGTGATATCATTTTAGGAACTATAGAATTTACAAACTTTCAACATAAGACATAACTATACAGAAAATAATTTCTACATTTAAGGTACACAAACAATAAGTAGAGATGAACAGAATCCCTACTTTGAGTTAGGGTTTTTAATAATCCCCTGAAATATGCTCAAAATGGATGCATCAAAGGACAGGAAATGTAAAAAGAGAAAACTAGTTCCTCATATAGTCAAGTATTAGTTTTGGTTGCAAAATCAATCATCAGAGGAAGATACTAATCCTCACTATATTAAAATTAAAAATTATCAGTGAATAACAAAATGACTTTTAGCATATTCAGATATGAGTTTGCTGCATCAGTCTGCTTACCTCATTTTGGTCGCATAGAATGGTAATGATAGTTTTCTTCTAGCTTTCATTAAACATTTACAAGCTCAGTGATCCCAGATGATGCACATCTTCACTGGTTTATCCATTGCTTATTTTTACATAAGTAAGCATATTTTGCATTTACTTGCAATAGCTCTAAATATTTCAGTAGCTCATGGTCCATTAGATACAATTAGAATAAAATGCCTGGAGATGACAAAATGAGAAATTAAGTGATTAACTAATCAATCAAAGAATATTGCAAAGATAGCAAGAGTGGATAGTAGTATTTCCAGGATGATAAACTAAGGAGGAAATCTTGTGAATGTGTATTTAACAACCAAAGGTGCAGAACAGTAGAGGCACAGGTCTGTTGTTTGATGGTGACAGACATACATATACATACAGTTGGCATTTTGCAGCTGGGTATAACATAGTACTACTTTCAGAGCAAAAGGAAGAAGGTCCTTTTTTTAGTTTATTAGAAATGGTTACATAAGATAATGCATTGAGGAATACTTCTGTAATTATATTAGCCCTAACATTGAACTAAACCATTAGCAATTTTGCCATTACCCATATAAACCTTGAGCTCAATTATAGAACTCTCAAATTTCTTTTCTGTGAAACAGGGACAAACATTCACAGGATTCTTCTAAGGACTATATAGTGCAATGCATGTGACACAGTCACCTCAGTGTGAAACTTCCGATTGTTAATTTCAAGCCTCCTGTGTCCACAGACTTCCGTGTTTTGGGAAAGGGAATTTTTTACTTCAAACTTCTCAGGTATAAGAAATAACAAAAGCAAAAATTAAAACTGATTTTTAGCTCCTCTTTGCCTCTCAGAACTGCATCCATTTCCCATTGTGGGGCAGATCCACTGGAAATAGGACAAATTTAGAAGATCATGTGCCTTTAAGGTCACTATAAATTCTGCTTCCAACAATACTGCTATTATTACTAGCACTTGCTGTTTCTCTGAACATAGTTACGCAGTATAGATGGATGTTTCCCTTTGATTACTTTCTCTTCTGTTCTGGTTCTGTTTTTCTACACTCTGAAATTACTGTGTAATTGTTTTTATGCACAGCTATCCTTTATTTTCTCTTTCCCAAGCCTTCTGCTTCCTGTGGCTGCAATGCAAGATATAATGCACAATCTTTTGGATGTTTATCTGTCTTCCTTTCTGTCTTAAAATGTATCTCTATGGAAGATATACTACAGCCATTAGGATAATACCTTTGAAGCAGTAAAAAGGTTGTTTTTCTAGAATTCAAATCTCTTCTTCATAGAATTTGAAGCATCATATCACTCTATTTGTAACATGTCACTACTTGCAATCCTTCTATGTGCACACTAGAGATATTATGTGTCTGCTTTATTAGGATATATTTACTGCATTTCCTTATCAATATACTATTACCATATATTAATATTTACATTAAAACTAAAGTTTTTGACCCTTTTATACTGTTTAATAATCCAAGAGTTCATATAAACCATCCCTAACCTTGGAAAGTAAAAAATATTTGCCTAACATTTTTACAGAGTTGAATTTACCCAAAATGCAATTTTAAAATGCCTTTTATTTTATGGGTGTGTATCTATGTGTGTATATCTGTTACAAATATTTCAGAGGTGTATAATGTAGAGGTATACTCTATTATGTATTTTTATCTTTTCATGTTCCCAAATTATTATGTGTAAAGTTTTGAACTATTTTATCCTCTCTAGATCATGTGAAATTATTGGGTGCTCCAGTGGTGCAATCCATTAGCATGTGGTACCTTCAGATGATGTGAAGTTGTTTATATTCTTCTAGCTTTACTAGAAACAAAGATAGCATCCCAAACTTTTTCCTATAATTAAGAATCTTATCGATATTGTATTAAATAATATAAGTTACAAAGAAAGGTATATACAAAAGTAATGGTCTAATGTGTTATGCCCTTTTCAAACAGTCTAGGCCTTCTCAGCACTTCTCTTTCTGGTATTTCTAGAGTCACACAAAGCTCAGAATAACTGACCTCTGGACAGAAGTCAAAAACAAAGAAAGAATTAAATAAACTAAAATACTTAATTATGACAGAAGATTTGCTCTGGCGGTTTCCTGTGAAATTTAATGTACGTTATAAGCAGTGTTCAAATTATTATTCAAATATTTCAGCCAGTAGTATATCTCTCCCTTTAATTCTGTTTGCTAGAAAGTTCCCCCGGGATGACTTTGAATGAGATTCACATTGCAACTGGATATCACATTAATTATCAGATAATTTGAAATTTCTAAAATACTCAATTTGCCAACTTTGATCATAACAGAAACTTCTATGGAATATTTTCTATTTGAAATGATATTCGGGAGCAATCATTGCAGTTTGTACTATTTGCATATATGACTGATATTTTACATGTGGACTAGAAAATAGATAATATTCGATCACATGCTCACAGAGGACAGCATAAATAAGTTCCCTTTCTGTGTGGCAGGAAATTGCAACATTTTACAAATTCCATTGCCATCAGGGTTCCAGTTTCAGTTTCTTATAAAAGAGCAACTTTGCATAAGTTTTGAAAGATAAAAGGGAATGAACTGTCATTATAGTCCCAGAAGCTCACAGAGAATGATGTTCCGTGATTCGTAGATTTGTCACAGGCAGCTGAAATCATCATCAAAGTTGCTGTAATTTTTGCTCGCCACTTTCCTATCTGCTGGGAGCAGCTTCTCTGATCTCTAACCCTTTCAGCTTTTAATACTCTCCTAGAATTGCCTTTTTCTTAAAGTAACTAGACTGATTTCCATTTTTCTGTCATGCTTTGTGTTCAGCTGTGCCCCCCGCCCCGTGTCTCATGCTGTCCTAGGTGAGGTTTTCCTAGGTGAGGTTTTCACCTAGGTGAGGTCCTAGGTGAGGTTTTCACCTAGGTGAGGTCCTAGGTGAGGTCCTAGGTCAGGTGGCTGGATCTAGAGTATATGACGCTGATTTTAGTGAGTGATGCTGGAACCAAGGGTGTGTGACTGGTTTGGGTGGGATTAAGGGTGCCTCATACTGGGTGTGAGTGCTACCTGCACTAAGGGTGGGCAGCCTGGACAATACAGCAGGGAAGGAAAGAAGGCGAGTACTGGTGCTTGTAGCTTTCTCCTGCTGCCTTCTCCCTTCTGCCGGCCATGAACTGTTTCTCCTCTGTGATGCCCTTCTGCCACACCACTGTGCTTGGGGTCAGCTCACTAAAACCATGAGGCAAATAAACTTTCCCTTCTTTGTCTTTGGGCATCAAGTGTTTTGTCTCAGCAATGAGAGAAAAGAGACACAGACATGTTCTAAAAAAATGCAACTAATAAATGGTGTTCTTGAACAATTCTAGAATGATTATGTTTAAAATTTTATTTATTATTTTCCTAAAACATTTAAGAAAATATTTTTAATTAATTAGTTGAAGTTTACTTTGTTATACTTTAAAGGTTAACAATTTTTCTCACACTACTTCATGACCATTCATATATCTTAAACGTAAATAAAATATATAAGTTGTCCCATATTTTTAAATAAAATTATGGACTTAGAAAAAGACAAATTAAAGAAATATCCACATTGCATTCAATTTAAGAAGCTAATTTACTTCCTTACACCTTCGATTTTATTTTCTAAAATGGAAAATTAACCAAATTAAAAATGTAACAAAATTATACAGAGCAAATACTTGCTTCCATTTACTCTTTGATATGAAATCTTCATACAAATATTTTATGAAATGAAGCAATATCTTAAAAATGACAAGAAACTATGTTGCTAGAACTACATATATACATAATTGACTTTTTAAACTATTTAAAATCAATTAATTCACATTTGAAAAATTAACAACAGAAATTTCTTACATAAATTAGTCTTCAACCCATTAGAGTACGTAGCCTCCTGTTCTCTCATGTCTAAGAAATGTTATCTTAGTTTCCAAAAGAACTGCAAAGTATTTCTTTATATCTCATACCATTTCTAAAATTTCTGTCTGCCTCAGAAAAAGAGAAAAACTGCTTAAAATAAAAGCATTACTCAAAATAAACTGCATGAAGGGAAACTATTCCCTAGAGTTTTTGTCTTGTCACTTTAATATTGAATTATTTACATGTCATTAGTCACTTTGGCATTGTTTAGACACATTTGTAGATTCACATGCTTAATTTAATTCAAATAACTTCCTGTATACTGTTGTTCATATTGTTTTTGAAATATTATTTTCCATGTTCATCAATATAGATTATGCAATTACTTTGTAACACAAATGTGTATCTCCATTTACTTGCATTATTTTCAAAATGTTATTTCATGGGTAAGATTAATATTCAAGATATGATTATGATTTACTACAACATATATATCTGTCTAGTAATTCTTCCTAAGGTTTATTTTTAAAATTATGCCAAAAATAATCATAAAACCTAATTATGCTTTTATATGGGGTCGAAGACAAAGCAGGCAATTCTATCCGACATCATGGGATATTTTAGCAAGAATTTCATCAATACTGTTTTGTTTCTGTAATCACAGTTTATTTTTTTATTGCTGATTCTTATTTGCTATTGTTAAACTGGGAAACAAAGATACAAATATGCCAAGAAAATTTGATCTCTAAATTTCATTTATACTTTTTCTGTTAACTTCCTGGGTATATTTTAAATATACATAATGATCACTTTCATTGTACTTTCTACCTGTCATGACTTACCCAATTTCCTCTTTTTTCCCCATTTCCTTACCCTCCTTGTCCCCCTTCCATCCTTCTTTGTAAAAACTCTGTTTCCATTTTCCTTCTTTTCTCATTTTTTTCTTCCCCCTTCCTTCATTTCTCCCTCCCATCCCTTGTTCTCCTTCTCAATTGAGCATTTTCTTCCTGTTCCACAATACCTAGTTTACATTCCGGTCCTTATTTACACTTTTGGTTTCTCATACCAGAAAAGCAATGCCATGTTTACACATGAATACTGGATTTATTTCACTTAAGAGTTTGGTCTCAAGATGCATTCATTTAGCTAGCAATGTCCTTCTTTGTGGGAAAAGCTATGTCTTAAGTTAACTTTACCTCTTGAAACCCTGCTGACTTTGAGCTGTGCTAGGCCACACGACTGCCCTGGAGGAAGTCTTGCTAGAGCATAGTGTAAAGGAAGTGAAAGCAGAACCTTAGTCCCAGTGGAATGCTGCTGGGACAGCACAAGATGCTTTCCTAAGATGTGTCCAAGGCAGTGACAAACCTGAAGGCCAGACCTAGCCAACAATGATCCCTGGGGTGATTAAACAATTGCATTCTCACTTCTTTGTACTTCACCCCTCCCATTTCCCATTTCTACTTTTTGTGAAGAAAAGACTTTAATAAATAGCCAGGCCAAAAATTATGATCTAGGTTTCAGTCCTAGGGACTGTGCCTCCACCCTGCCCCCACTGCCCCATTCCCTTAACTGTGTCTCTTGTTTTCTTTTCATCCACCACAACTCGTTTGGGGGACCTGTCTTCTCACAGAAACCAATACTTCTTTATGGCAGAGTAGTACTTCATTGTATTAAAAAAAAAAAACATCTTCTTTATTCATCTGTTGATTGATGGACACTTGGCTTGTTTCCAAAATTTAACTATTACTAACTGTGCTGCTATAAACATGAGTGTGCATATATCGCTGTGATATGATGTTTTTATTTCTTTCAGGAAGATACTAAGAAGGGGAATAGCTGGATCAAAAGGAACTTCTAGTTTTAGTTTTTGAGGAATCTCAGCACTGATTTCCACAGTGGTTGTACAAGTGTACACTCCCACCAACAGCGGAGAAGAGTTCCTTTTCCCCAGCCCTGCCAGCATTTCTCATAGTTGATTTCTTGATAATAACCATTCTTTCTGGAGTGGGATGGAATCTCAATGTTTTATTCATTCATTTATTGGTACTGGGAATTTAACTCAGGACCTCGTGCTTGCCAGGCAGCACTGTGCCACTGAGCTACATCCCCAACCTTCCTGGTGTTTTAATTTGCAACTGCTGAATGACCACTGATGTCAAATATTTTTTCACACATTCATTTGCCATTTCTACATCTTTATCTGAAAAGTGTCTATTCATTGCAGTTGTCTATTTTTGGACTGGGTCTTTAAATTTGGAGCAATCTGATTTTTTTGAGTTCTTTATATATTCTAGATATTAGTCCCTTGTCTGAGGAACAGCTGGCAAAATAATTTCCCACTCGCACTGGATTTTCTCTTTGTTGATGATTCCATGTGTCTGAGATTTCAGTTATTGATTCTATGAAGTATTTCCCTTGCAGTCTGGGTTATGTTTATACCTTTTACTAAGCTTCTGTCTTCAAGAGTATTACTTATTATCCCTTCCAGTGATCTTTGATCCATTTTGATTTTAGTTTAAGGCATGGTGAGAGACATGGATTTAATATTTGTCTTCAGTATATGGACAGTTAGATTTTCCATCACCATTTAAAAAAAAGGTTATCTGTCTTCCATTGAGGGTGTTTGATCCCTTTATAAAAGATAAGGTGGTTGTGGGGGGGTTGTTTATGTATCTTCTAATCTGTTCTGTTGATTTGAGGATCTGATTTTGTTCCAGTGCCATGCTGTTTTAGTCACCATATTTTTGTAGTATGATTTAAAGTCAGAGATTTTGATCTCCCATGACTTGCTTTTGTTGCTCAGAATTGGTTTTGCTATTCTAGGACTCTTCTGATTCCAAATGAATTTTAGGGTTGTTCTGATTCTGTAAGGTATGCTGCTGGTTTTTGCTCAAGTTTGCATTAAATTTGTATAAAGATTGTGGAAGCATGATCATTCTCACTATGTTAGTCCCTACTCTAGAACAAAGGCCATCTTTCCATTATTTGAATACCTTTTTCAGAATACCAAAATTTTCAGTGTAAAGAACTTGAACTTCCTTTGTTAGATTGATTCCTGTTTCAGTTTTATCAATGCTATTACAAAACATGTGTTTTACCTAATTTCTCTCACAGTGAGTTAGTTTGTATACAGGAATGCTGATTTTTGAGTGTTAATGTTGTATCTTCCTGTGCTACTGAATCTGTTTATTAAATCTAGAAGTGTTTTTGTGGGGTTTGGGGGGTAGAATATCATATTATCTGCAAATAATGGTAACTTCTAATTACTCTAGGTAAAGATTCCAAACTATATTGAATGAGAGTGGTGACAGTGAGCATCCCTGCCTGAACATCCCTGTCCTGATTTTAGAGTGAAACCATTCAATTTTTGACCATTTACTATTTGTTGGAAAATGAGTTGTCATAGTTGGCTTTTATCAGGTTTGGATAAAGACCATCTACCCCAATTTTTGGTAAAAAGAATAAAAACGATAATACAGAATTTCAAAACAAAATAATTGGAGGTTAGCACTGATTAATATATTGTGTATTGTCACCCTCAAAGTAGTTGTCCAGACCACAAGATGCAGGCATGTAATAATGATCACAAAATTGAAAAATGAAAGCACACACTGTTGATGAACAGAGACTAGTAGTATAATTACAAAAGTTTTTTTTAACCATAAAAGAATCATGTCAAAAAATTTTACTACATCTATGAAGATTATCATATGATTTTTTTTACTCTTATTATGAGACACTACATTTATTGATTTTCATAGGTTGAGCCATTCCTGCATCTCTGGGATGAATCCTACTTGTTCAAGGTGTAAATCTTCTTGACCGTTTGTCAGTACCCTATGGATGATTTTTGTAACTATGTTCATGTCCCTCCTTCCCTGCTTTGGTATCAGGGCAACACTTGCTTCCAAGAATGAGTTTGGGAGTAGTTTTCACTTTCAATTTTATCAAAGAATTTCAGCAGTAGTGGCAATAGAGCTCTACATTTCTTGCAGAATCAGGCAGTGACTCCATCAGGACCTGAGCTTTTCCTTGTTTGTAATTTCAAATACATATTCAATTTCATTGACTGACATTGGTTTATTTTGAATTTTTAATTCTTAATTCAGCTTTGGTAATTCACATGTATCTAAGAATCTGTCTATTTTTTCTGTATTTCCCATCTTATCAGTACAAAAGTTCTAAAAGTTGGTACTGATCATCTTCTGAATTTCTGCATATCTGTTGTGATTTTACCTATTTCAATCTTAAATGCATGTATTTGAGTCTTTTCTTTCCTCTTTTTGATAGAGTTGGCTATTTGATTTAATCTGTTAAAGAACCTATTCTTCACTACAATGCAGTCCCTAACTTTGTTGTGCCTAGAGGTTCAAGTTAGCAGCTCTGATGCAGAAAGAAAGACAGAAAGACAGACAAAAAAAGAAAGAAAGAAAGAAAGAAAGAAAGAAAGAAAGAAAGAAAGAAAGAAAGAACCTGGTGGCCCATCACAGAGGCAGCAATTATGTAGTCACTCACCCCTGTGTGACAACTTTATTTGCTGCTAGGTTGCAGGGTCTTCTATTTTGAAGAAGACAAATGAGGTCAGTGGCTTTGTATCTCAAATCTACCCTGTGTGGCACGAGTTAGCTGCACTATTTCAGTCCCTTTGGTGGTGGTGGTGGTTGTTGTTGTTGTTGTTGTTGTTGTTATTGTTGTTTGAAACTTCACACAATGGTAGTCCTATTCTACCACAAAGGCAGGAGCCTCACTAGCATCCCTATGGGCTGGATGGCTATTCTATTGAGTCCTTTGTCTATGTTTCATTTGATCTACATGTCTCTTATTTTAGGATGTTTGTCCCTCCTCTTCTTCCAACCACCTGTGCTTTATCTGATTTTCTCTGAGTGGCTCCAACATGGCTGCTCCTCTATTCGGCCATGTTGAAATCTTCATTTATACCTTACTGTGAAATTCATTATATGACACTGTAAGGCACATGAAACTTCATAATGTCAGTTTTATAGGTTCATATAGACTATGTGAAGTAGCCAGAATGCTAATTTGAGTTTCTCCAATACAAATTATTCCAAACATAAAACCAATTTGATTTGTGTTGCCATTTTATAAAATCACATATTCCTAAGTTAAGTTGTCTTGACAAAATTTAAGTAAGTTATTTTTCTGCTTCTTGTGGAAAATATGCATATTGAAGGAGCTCATACAACAAAGCAGGCTATGCCTTGAAGACAAAGTAAACAGGACAATAGTCTTATCACTGTGTGTAAATTGTTTACACATTCCATGATATTGGGTGCTCTCCTGTGTGAATATAGAGCCTAAGACTAACATTTAAGTTGTATTACAAATACAGGAAAATATGAGTTTTTCACAAAGCTTTGATATAGTTTGTATGTTAAATGTTCCCACATATGCTCTTGGTAAAGTTTTGGTTATCAAAGTGCTATTACCAGGAGGTGACGGAAGTTGTAAGAGGGGAGATCCTGTGTGAGGTGCTCAGGTCATTTGCTCATGTCCTCAAAAGGGATTGTAGGACTCCAATCCCATCCTCTTTCACTTCGCTTCCTGACTGACCGAGGGAACAGTTTATTTCATACGTAGTTTCCTTCATTGTCAGCTGGAGCCCTAGAGAATGACAAATTCACTCAATATTAAAACTGAAAACCACAAAACAGTAAGCCAAAGCAATTCTTTTCTTTCTATGCATTACTTTTCCAATTTGTTTTGTTATACTAATATGAAGCTAACACAGGTACATTATTTAAATTTACTTTATTCTTGTATCAATTCTATGAGAGATTATTGTCACTCTTTAAAAACCTTTAATAAAAACTCAAACACTTTACCTAATAACTATGACTCTTGATAATAACACTGATATGCTCCCATTGAAAGGCGTCACATAGACCTTGCCGAGATACAAAAACTAAATAGTCTATTTTCTCGTGGAAACTATAGCATTCTAGCATTCTTTATTTTCATATTTTTTAAAGTTGTTTTCAAAGTAGTAAGTGGAAGATACTATGAGGGAAAAATTCTTAGCTTTCTAAAACAATTGTTCTCGTTTACTCACTAGGACAAGTCACCAAGAGAAAAATCACTTAACTTATATTTAGTTGGAATTTTAGAACAGATAACATTACTAACCCATTTCTGAAAGCAAATAAAATTATTTTTGACAACAATTACTAGCATGTATTGAGTACCTAGTGAAAAGTCAATCCTAAGGTATTTCTGTACATTATCATTTTTCTCTGTCTCAGAAATCCTTCCCACTCAATATTAATTAGACACAAAATACATAATAGATTACTAGGCAAAGACACCCAAACTGCTTTTTATGTGACACCCAACTTCAGAAGCTGAGCTCTACAACTGCTCACTAAAGGACTATTTTGAGAGTTTATTCAATATGACACTGATATGTCTTCCTTAAACTGTATTCTATTCCTAGTTATCCATAGAAAATCAGAGTCAGGTACTATCAAACAAAAGACAAATTTGAACAGTTTTAAAGTGATTCTATCAACTCTCAACCAAGAAAGGGAATGATTTTTTTTAAAACAGGCTTTGTGATGAGTTAAGATTTTGAAATATCAAAATTTCTATTTGTCCAAGGTGACTTTACTGTTTTCTTTGTCTTGAATGAGCTTTAGATAAATATCTTTCTGATTCAGGTCCCTGATGTGTCGTTCTTTAGATCAAATCTTCTTCAAACTACAAATGTGCATCTTAAAAACCTACAAACTATCATTATTAAATATGATCATTTAGGAAGATAAATCCCCTATCTCATAGTCCATGTTCAGTGGTAACAAAACTTTGATAAACAGCTGCAAACACAGATGGCTGACTCCTCTGACCAGCCGCTTCATGTCCCCATAGCATCCTCTCATGCTTTCCCATTGGTTCACCTCCAGTCTTTAAAATATTTCTATTTTCCATTTCAACATAGTTGACTTCTGACTCTCTTCCATATTTCAACTGTCATAACAGAAATTTTCCTTGCTGTTTTTCATAAGTATTCAGTGCATTTTTTCTTTATATACCGATGGAGAGATCATGAAGACCGTAACTTAGTTATTATCTTCTCTTTTATATTGACAGGATACTTCTACTACAAGGCTAGGCTGCGGACATTTCACCTCTAGGAAAAAGTAAATTGTGGTGGAGAAAGGGGTTCTTAAATAGTGTATTCCTCAACAGGGAGCAGGTGGAGGTAAAGAAGGAGAAGGTGGGTGGCAACTGGAACTCTATCATGGTTCAGATCTCAGGGGTAGTGAGAGATTCTTGTAGAAAAATCAAGCACTGAGGCCAGGCATGGTGACACATGCCTGTAATTCCATCACTCTGGAGGCTGAGACAGGAGAATTGCTGTGAGTTCAAGCCCAGCCTGGGCTACAAAGTGATTTCAAGGCCAGTCTGAGTGCATAATGAAATTCTGTCTCAGAAAAACTCAAAAATAGATAAAAATTAAGTACTCAGATACTTTGAGCAAGCATTAGAGTGCCCCAGTAAAAGAAAACCAACAGAATATAGATACTGACATAGAAATACACATACACATATGGAAAGCAATAGTCTTGGATGTATAAAACATAAAAATAGTAGGAATTTACTCACAGGATTGGGGAGGCTGAGAAGTCGCTCTATTTGCCTTCTAAAAAGTGGAGAATCAGGAAGATACATTAACTCAGACCAGGTCCAAAAGCCTAAGACCCAGAGAGAAGACCCAGAGAGCCCATGAATCAGGATCTCCAATGAATGCGGACAAAACATGGGTGTCCCAGCTCAAGAAGAGAGAAAAAAGTAACATGCCTTTTGTCTAGGGCTTTGTTTTGTTGTTTCCGGCCATCAATGGATTAGATATCTATTCATGTTAGTGAGTATGAAACTTCTTTGCTCAGCTTTCTGTCTTAAATGCAAGTCCTTTCAAAAACACCCTAGTAGACACACCCAGACATACTGTTAGAAGTAAGATGTCTTATGTGCATGTGCCATTTCCCTAAGATGAAGATAATAATTATGCACCACAAACATGTACTAATAAACATTTTTTTTAAATTTTTAAAACTAACTGGGCATTTCTAAATCCAGTCAAAGTTACTCATGAAATTAATGATTATAAGTCATTTTCATCTTTGTTCTTGGCCACACAAAGAAACCATGTACCTTGTGGAAAAACACAGCAGGGGATCATCTGACTCAAAGATATTTTCAGAATCATCTTCGGCTTCTAGGCTGCATGGCGGGTGTACAGGAATCAGTAAGTGCTTTGTACAAGAAACACAAGTCACAAAGATTAATGTGTACAAACCCATAGAAAGGCCTGCTCTTCCCAGCGATCCCCGACAAAACCGTGTCCTGCTGCACGTAGCCGAATGAGCTTTAGAAATAAAAAGAATCACTTCTGTTCATTTAGAGAAAGGTATGGCCGATGCCTGTACATATTTTTTAAAATCTTAAAACATCAAGTTTCATACTGTTAGGTCCTTTTACATATTTCAAGAGCAAACTTAGTGTCGACCACACTAAATAAACTCATAATCCTGTTCTATATGAGCTTTATCACTATTCAATAAACCACTTTGCTCTCAGTAACTATGCCTCAAATTATTGATTCTCTTAGAGACTTCACTCTTTAATATCTTGTCAGTACCAAGGTTTTATTCATTTATTTATTTTAAATTTATTTTTTGGTACCAAGAATTGAACTCCGGACCTGGCACTTACGAGATAATGCTGAGCTATACCCTCAGATGCTGTTTTTTTTTTTTTTTAGGGGAGTATTTTTATTTTTCACAGCACTGTGCACATCCATTTCTCTTTTCTTTTCAAGCAAGCAGTACATTGCATAAAAGTAGTCCAGGCTCAGATTTCTGAGTTGCTACCTGGTGCATATACTAGACAAAAAATAAGAGCATTAAATCTGGCTACTTTGTCCTTGACATTCGAGGAACTGCATTTTTGTAGATTTAAAGATGCAGAGTCTGTTACCTGGTGGGTTATTATCCCAGCTCATTTAGCAGTAGTTATGTCTTTCCTTTGAACGTGATTTCCTTTCAGAAAAAACTGTTCTTTCCCACTTAGCAGGATAAGAGGGAAGAAGAAGAAGAAGAAGAAGAAGAAGAAGAAGAAGAAGAAGAAGAAGAAGAAGAAGAAGAAGAAGAAGAAGAAGAAGAAGAAGAAAGGAAGGAGAGGAGTAAGGATAAAAAACAGCCAACAAGGAGAAACAGACACTGGATAGATGAAAATAGAACATGAAAAAAGAAAGGAGGGGCTGGAGGTTTAGGTCAGCAGCACAAGTGCCTGCCTGGCAAGCATGAGGTCATGAGTTTGATCCCCAGTACCGGAAAAAGAGAGGGAGAGAGAGAGAGAGAGAGAGAGAGGAAATGGAGTTGCCCACTGGAGATTCTGAAGGTTCTGTTAGATAAATTTAGTGGAAAAAAATAATAAAATGACTTTAGAGAAAAGCTATTCCAGAAAAAAAATGTCAAAGGAGTCATTGTAGGAAGTTCCAGTACTTGATAATGTAGGAAAAAACAGCATCACCTGTGGTCACATTTTTCTAGTAAACTCATCTGTGATCAGGTTTCTGTGTAAAGCGGTAAAAGGGTTAGTGAAATCTAGGAACAATAAGATATTTAAGATTATCCAGCTGGGATTTATTATAAGGTGAACATTATGAATATTTAAAATTTAATATTTATCTTACCTAACTAAATACAGAAATGCTTATTATTAAATCATCAAGCATTTAAGATTGATATTTAATGCTGATTTTTTTGTCCACTTTCCCTTACTAACTGATGAAAAAATGAACAGTCCTATATATAGATTTGTTCTCTCTACTATTGGTAGCTCTTTAAAAAGTTATAGTTTTGATAAACTAGTACCTGTTGGGTGAACATACTTACATGAATTCTTACATGAATTTACAATCTCGCCATCACTGTTTCCTACCTTTCTCATTTAGAGTCCAACTGTTTTGAAATAAATCCCTCTTCACCCTTGGGGGGGGGCAAAAGATCCTAATAAAACAGAATTCCAGAAATATTTTAATACTGTTTATACATCCTTCTCCTTCCCCTTCCCTGTTTTAGTGTGCTTCCTTTCACAGGGTCTATCAGAAAAGCTTATATGTTCTTAGTGTCAGATTCACAGGTATATTTTAGCTTAAACATTCACAGTTAACCTCACTGATTTAGTCAATGAAAACCCACTGAATAAATCCTTAAATTTTATATTTGCTAATAATCAGCAAACAGTCAAAATATGAAGCAAAAGGTTAATTGGAATATAACAACAATTTTAAATGCTCCAACTTCACTTCAAAACTTGCAGCTTAGCCTGTGTTTTTGCTTAGTTATTGTCACAAATATTTGTTCCAATTAATGAGAAGAATCTTCAGTAGACTTGCCCACTTATTTTCTCTAAATCTCAGTTGTAATTTGAAAGGGTTATTTGTCAAAAATTAGGTGTAATGTCCTTAGTATTCAATACAAGGATAACTTGCCAACAAATGATTTTCCCTCAGAAACTGTGCCTAGCACTTTCCTCTCATATTTTATCACAATATTTTGACCTCATCCCTAAAAATAAAAATCTCATATACTTCTCTGTGTTCTTATTTTAGGTCAATTTAAGTAAGGCAGAGAGTAAATTTGTTGAGTGCAACCCTCATCTCTGTCAAGAGCCCAGGTCATCTACTTATGTATGTGGGTTTTTTTTTTTTTGAGGATCTGTTCATTAAAGCTTTATAAGATCCCCTAACTCCCACCCCAAATCCTGATGTGCCTTCTCCTACTCCCAGTGCCTTCTGCTATGTGTTAGTTGTACATTTGCTGTATATAATGTTAATATTCCACTAAAACTTAAGTTTTATTGTAAAGGACTTATTTTTCTTTTTCGATTGAGTGTTAGATCTTAAAAGTCATATACAGCAAAGCCTAACAACTTAACACACACTTATTCAGGGAAGTAAAGTCCTTATAGCTTCACGGTGGTTGTTTCCCTATTAAGCTTTTGGTTTTATTAATTTAAGTATAGCACATCCAAGGGAAAAGGAACTTGAATTTTGAATGCATAAAAATGTGGACCCTGGGCTTGTATACCATTTATCATTGCCAAATCAGAAGTAAAGAAGCTACAGGGCAACTCAATTTTGTAAGTTTTCTTAACCCACAAGGTCTGCCTACAGTATGAAAACCAAGGTGAAGAAATTTTCTATTGTTTATGTAAAGTTATAAAACATATTTCTCGAGCACAAGTATGAATGTGAATAATGTTTAACATCTGAATTATTAAGGGCATTGCCCCTTATGCTTAAAGTGCTATGAAGATTGTTTTAAATGCCTCAAAGAACATGCTAATATATATGATATTCCTAAATTATGTTGGCATCAATGTCAAGCTATTTATCTATTCAGTTCTATGAGGAATAATTCAGGATAAAGGCATGTAACCCGGTTCCTCTAACTCTAAGCTAAGCTGTTACCCATTCCTTTTCAGTCTAAGGAGAACCATGGGTCCTATTAACCATTATCATGATAGCATGGGAAATAGAGCCAGGGACATTAATGAGCTCCTTTAGCTCACTTTTATTTTCACAGGTAAAAATAGACCAACATTATCAAGTCCTCCTGTTACTTAATGTAGCTTTGGCTGAGTGTGAAATCACTTTGAAAAGGACTGTCACACCTACTAGTATGGAGGTGCTGTACAAGACCCTTACAGGGTTACCTGTTTTCCTTTCAGGCAGCTCACCCACCAGATCCTTTCAACTTTGATTCCCTCTTAGGTACACCATGTTTGCAGCTATCCAATTAGGATGTGAAACCTAAATTCAGTTTTTCAAAAATGCAGTCAATACTAATTCACCGTGGTGCACTCTTAACAGTTGTCTGTTGCATAATCAGCATGAAATCCAACAAAACTGTACACCAAAGAAACTCAAAGACATCTGCCTAACTGCTTTATTGAGTATTCGAGCAGTTCTGTGGAAACTCTGCCTGTATCACCTGTGGTGGAACAGATGTGGTTACTGTGCAAGTGTATATTAGAGTTTCAGGATACTTGTGGGAAAGAAATTCCAAACGCAGAAAAATGTGTTTTAGCATATGAAAGGACCTCGAGGGATATAAATCACAGTCTTCCATTACACAGTTAAAGGCTAAAAAGAACACACCATGCAAGACAGATCTAGCTGAATAAGGATTTTATGTGAGAAAAGCATGAATAAGTTATGGTTTTAACATTTCTTGTCATTTTTCTTAATATGAAAATACTTCATTTTAGGTATAAAATGGGAAGTCACAAGGATTAGAATATTTCTGCATCGATTTTTTGCTTTCATTTTGCCTAGGTGAATCCTTATTAAGAGGGACTTTGAGGGAACTATGAAGAGTGTATTTTGTAATATTGTAAGAAACTTAAAGCATGCCATCTTTCTATTGTGTCTCTTCTGGAAAAGGATGAGAAAGAAGAAACTGGAAGTCAGTTTAAAAACTCTAAAGTAAGAGGGAAGCAGAGGAACGGCTGGGAGTGTGAGCTGAGTGCTCTGCCCTGGCCAGAATCTGCAGAAGAATGCTGCTGCCTCTTCCTCTGCTACTCTCTCATGTTTTGGGTCCTCCATGATGAGTTCAGTTGGTGAATAGGCGATGGTGCTGAACCTGCTGCCTCTTCTTTCCTGTGTGCTAAGCGCTAGTGAGGCCCGCAGTTTGTGTGCGGTCCAACACTGGGCAGAAAGCTCATTTTATTCCTGGTGCTCTTGGCCAACTCTTGGCGTCTCCTTTAAATTATGTCTTCAAGATGAGATAATAGAGGAAAAACAAACAAGAGAGGAAAAAAATTAAATAATAATAACTCACATCATTATTGCTGCTCTGGCTTCTAAACTTGACCCCAGGCACCAAAAATGAGAAACAATGCAATGTGTCCAATTGATTAGTTTTGTTGCTATATATTTATACTTGTATGTACTGAGACATGGGGTCCACCAAGTTTTACACAGCACAAATGTATTAGTATTATTGCTCTTCTATTTCTAGGGAAAATATTTTAAAAACATGAAAAGAAATATCAAAGTACAAGTAAAAATAGAAAATGATGTTACAATTTCCCCACTTCTAAATAACTTGGAAAATGGAAAGCCCAAGTTAGTTGAAGACATCAAATGGGATAACCAGTTACTGATTAATGTAGGCCTCTGTAAATAAATCTAAATGTCTAAGCTAGTGTGATGGGGTTCAACATGAAAGGGAGTGAACCGGCGAGCAAAGCAGAGGTAGCAGAAGGTCTACAAACAAACACAGGGAAGCATGAAATGGGCTGGAGTCTGACCAGGAGCTACTCCAAACAGTGTGAAGTTTGGGTGTGTGGTGCATCCATTTCAAGACACCTCAGGTACTTGCTGGGAAGGGACAGAGTGCAAACTGACTAAGTGCCTAGGCTTCTTGGGGCTTCTGTGTAATAGCTCTAAAATAGCAAAAGGATTTCAAAATGGTGCCCCAGCATCACTTAGAAAATGAAGGAGATGCAATAAATATGCAAATATTTTAAAAGTCCATCCTCATCCAGACCAACTAATGGATGGGCTGTCTTTAATTTTCTGCTTATTCACATCATATTCTTTTGAAAAGAATGTGCCAGTATTACAAAATGTATCTTTGAAATAAATATAAAAAATTTAAAAATAGCAAGTCAATAACACAATTTTTTAATTTTTAATTTTTATATTTTTAATTTTTTTAGTTTTCTTTTTATTTTAAAGAGAATAAAAGGAAACAAAACAGAACAAAGCAAATCAGAGCAGAACAATGCAAGCAACACAGCACTTCACAGCCAGACAACTGGACATCAACAGTAGCTACCATGATGTCTCTTTTCTTTGAAATAGTTGACCATACCTTCACACGCATTAATATCAAACATAACAAAATAGTATAAAAGCATTCAAAAGAATGAAAGCATTACAGGGCTTCAATACCAGATAACAGGAAATGAGCAATGGCTGCTATAATACCTCATTTTCCTCAAAAAAATTGTTCATACCATCACACATAATAAAATCAAATAAAACATGACAGAATAGAGCCAATCAAATAAAAAGAGCAAAAGCATGATAGGACTTCAAAACAAGATGATAGGAAATCAGCAATGGCTGCCATTATGTCTCATTTTCTTTAAAAATAGCTGTTCATACCATCACACATAACAAAATCAAGCAAAACAGAATTATACTTTTATAATATAAAATATAATTATATATATTTTATATCATAAAAGTCTGTACATGAAATGAAAAGTCTGTACATAAAAGTCTAAACATGAAATGAAAACTAACCTCAGTTTTGCATTTTGTTCAGGGGATAGTTTATAGTCTCAAAAATTCATTAGTTGGAACCTAAAATTGTATTAGTACAATAAACTACACTGCTGTCAATTTTACGAATATTTTTATACTTCATAGAATGACAAAAAAAATTGTTTTGTAATAACATGAAGTTTCAAATTCTGAGTCTAAGAGGATGAATTTAAACATTAGAAAAATTATATTATTTGGCATGTAGCTATTTAAGTGAAAAAGTAACTTACGCAGAGTATGAGAATATCGTCTGTTGAGAACACACTTGCCTGTGCATACTACAAGGAGCTAGAAATGTATGCATTACTGTTGTAACAGCTAATTTTCTTGGTAGTTGTGATTATAGGTATTTTAAAGTGCTACTTTTATACTAACTTTGTGTATGTAATATTTTAATGAAAAGAAACCATCTAATCTATAGGAAAAGATGTGAGGAGTCTCTTTGTAACAAAAATATAGTGGGTGGCATTATTCCTAACTTATTTTTGAGATATTCTTGTCTGTTGCCTTGTAAAAAGAACAGTATGACCTTATGGATACACTGTGCTGAAGATGTCTTTTTGTTCTTTCAACACTAATGTATTATAGTTACTCACATTAAAGATGTGTCATTTATCTTGTCCGCATCAACTACTTCTCAATTTTCCAACCATGTATCATTAATTTATTTTCAGAAGTACAACCAGAATTTCTATGTCCTTGCTCAATCTTTAACAGTTGATTGGAATCTCACAAAATTGTTTTGCTTCCTATATCTGTAAAAGTTACCAAATATTTAAATATTATAAATTTCAATAGTAATAACCTCATAAAATTCTAGCTGTTTATAGGATCAAAATAACTGACTTTAATGTACAATATATTATTTTCCTCAAATATTTTACACCATTCTGGTCAGAAATATTATTTAACTAATGTCTGATTTGAGCTGTTGTTTTTAAGTGCATATATTATTAATAAAAAATAAGGTATTTTAGGGCTGATATTTAGCTATTTTTAATACTGTTGGAAAACTTAAATTATTAGAAACTCAACATTTGCCACAATGCAATCTTTTAAAAGCATGTTTTAGTAACTCAGAAATAGCTCAAATAAAGTTTAAACTTTCTATGATTTTTGTCTTGAAAGATTACTAACATTAATATTAATTAACAAAATGAACACTTCCAATGTTCCAATTTGATTTTCAGGAAAATGTTGACTTTCAACAAAATAAAAATCAGATGAAAGGAAAGTTTCCTACTGTTTAAACGGTCCTCATTAGGAAACTCAAAAGGAACTCCTCGAGAGAGTAAAACTTCTGATTTGTCCCACAGAGCAATAGTTGTTCACAATAAACCTTGAGTTTTCAAGAGTGCTTCAAACTGAATGACAGATTCATATAACTGCATTTTTAAAAATGAAACAATCTCAGAAACAAAACTGTTGTGTAAACATGATCTATTTTCTCACTGAAGATGTCTTTTCTCTTTCTTTGTAAAAAGCAGAAGTGCAACACATGGCAGGAAATTTAAGGTCAGAGTTGAATAGGAAACCAGCATATGGCAATAACTGAATAGCTTGTAGAGGAATTGTCTTTCCACCTTTCAGGACAGAGAAGATCCAACCTGACAGACTTCACTCTTTATTGTCCTTAAAGGTTTAATGATTTCAAACATATGTAGGATCCTATAAGATATAAATTAATTTAGTGTAGCATTATTTCAAATAATCCTTCTCAAAGTAAGTTGAGTATGTATTTAAGTTTGCTGCATTCACACAAAAACTACTGTTACAGCACAGCATGGTACATTTAATTAGGTGATGAAATATGATTCGTATGTTGTCAATTAGATAAGCAGAAATTTGTGCAAGTCTTGTCACAGAAGGGAAATATTTTCACAAATTGATTTTATTTCAATGTATCTTGTTAGAAATCTAAAGTTTCAAAATACGAATGTTAAATATTCCTAAATATTGCATCTTCTCATGTAATTAGTTGGTACATTTTATAGTTAGGATTTTACAACTCCCTCCATTTTATAAAAAATATTTTAAGCACTGCTTTAAATAATATAAAAATACATGGAATGATTATTTTATTTACCTGTATATGTTCAAGAATTTTTTCCATTTAATTGTGTAGAAAATATAATTATAGTTATATATTAAGGAGTCACACCTATCCAAATTCCAATAAGTGTATTTTTGAGAGATAAATAAAATCTTACTTATTAAATAGGGATGAGATAGCCAAACTGAATGACTGCATATAAGAATTTATTATTAAAATGTTTAATCAAAAAGATATGTCAATGTTAACTTTTTTCATTAAGGACTGTAAATTTCATAGTACATTGCATAATCTATATCAAAATATTTAAGTGTGTCCATTGTATCTAAATGTACTATTAATAGAAATTAGAATTGCCTTACATTTGTCTCAAATCTATCTATCTTTAATACTAACAGGGAAAGTAAAACTCACTTGAATTTACCTTCAAACTGTACATTTATAGGTGGAATATAATCACTATAATGAATACTTTCACTGTATCTCATTAGCATCATTAGTTAGTCCCCTAAATTTGAGTTTTCCTAAAGTGACAAAATTATTTCCCTGGGTGGAAGAAGATAAGAATATGTCTTGAATTATGTGTTGAATAAATAGTCAAAAACTGATTGACAAAAAATGCGTTTGAACTAATGTGGCTAAATTAATCAATTCTCAATGACAATTTACTGTGACTTGTGCATAGGTCTAATCCACGATATGCAAAACTTTGGCAGATAATTGAAAAGGGACCAAATATGACCTGAAATAAAATATTGACTGAAAATTTATTCTAAATTCACTGTAAATACTTTGATGTGTCACTTACGTACTTTGTGGTCTGCACTCTTTGCCACAATCTTACACTGGTAACACATATTGTTGCCTAAAATTAGTCACACATTTTCTTTCTATACTTGGTTTTTGATGGCATTTGAATTTTACCCAGTATAATCTGAGCTACACCGTATGACCTCTGAAGTTTGCAAATTTTCAGGTTGAAACAAACAGTGAAAAGAGTGAAAAAGCAAGACACTTGTGGACCATAAAGCAGACAACTTACCCAAACATGGAGGATGTCTCCATCTAGGAGATATCTAAGGTAAGAATATGTCAGAAATTGTCACATCAATGGAGTGTTGAGAAAAAAAATATGATCTCAACATAGAGGAAAAGAAATTTCTAAACATAGGGAAAAATACTAAAGCCTTGAAGAAATAGAGCAAACTTAGAAAAACACATACAATTCACCATGATACTAATAGGCAGGATTAGAGATTTAGGCAGGTAAGAGATGTTAAGGGAATGCTTCACCAACTTTATCTTAAATTGAGTGGGTGCTCAGGGAGACACGACATGATAACATACATTGAATTAATTTATGTAGCAAGATCATCCTACCAACAGATAAAATGCTTCAAGAAACATGGCAAGAGACAGAGAGAGGTCAACTTGTTCTTATCTAATGAAGGTAAGAAACAACAATTGGGACTTTAATAAATTTAATAAATTGAGGGATTTACATAGATTTGGAAAAGACTAAGTAGATAAATTCAATGAGACTTTGTGTTTATATGTCAACATAAAAGAGAGGCAGGAATTCAAAACTATATTCAGAATTTGACTAACAAAATTAATGTCATTCATTAGAAGGGAATGAAAGTAAAGAGGAAAGTTGAAGAAGATAAACTAAAAAAAAATCTCATTTTTACTTTAAAGTGAGGTACCTACACAACAACAAAACAGAGATGTTTTTAGGCAATGAAACAACCATGTCCGAAATGTAGGAGAGAGACCTACAGCAGAGATTCATTTAGGAATAAACAAACAATACGGTAAGAGAAGCCATAGGAGTAGATGAATAGAATAACAGGTGTTAACATAGATAAACAAACAAACAAAAAAGCAGCTCACTGGGAAAGGTGACAAATTATAAGCAGAAATAAAGGAGAAAAGTTATTGGAAATATCATACAGCATACTATGGAATCATTTTCATTTAGAATGGATACTTTGCATCTAACAAGATAGCTCTTTTGCATTAACTTCTCTTGACAAAACAAAAGTTAGTTGGGGTCCTAATTCTCATATTTAAATTATTTTATGGTTCCTATTCTATTTCATTTCTTCTATGGAATGAGAGAATCAAATAAAAATGACTGTCATTTGGGATTGATTACAACTTCCAATCTGATACATGATAATGCAGATATAGAAGACTTCTTGTGAGAAGCCTATAACTCCAAGAGTTTTAACTTCCAGCAGGTTAAGTGTTTCTGTTTTACCATTTAGATCTTTGATCCATTTTTATTTTAGTTAAATACTACGTGATATGTATGGGTTGCAATTCAGTTTTCTGAATGTGGATAACCAGTTTCTCCATCACTATTTATAAAAGTTTCTGGCCCTTTGTCAAGCACCAGGTCAAAGTGCCCAGAGCTGTCACTGTCTCCTCTCTTTTTCTGTTCACTGATATGTACTTTTAGTACCAGTATCATAACAGATTTTGTCACTGTAGCTTTGTAATATAACTTGAAGTCTGGGATTGTGATGCCTCCTGCTTTGCTTTACTTTTCAGGATTGGTTTTGCTGTTCTGAGTCTCTTCTTGTTCTATATAAAATTTTATTGTTGTTTTCTCTACTACTGTAAAGGATGCTGTTGATATTTGTATTGAAATTGCATGAAATATAAAAGTGAAAATATGACAAACCAACATCTATTGCTTCATGTGTTGAGCTGATGCACTCTGGGTGTGGCTAACTATAGGACTTTGTTTCTGTTCCAGGATTCAATGATTTATGTTTAATTAGGAAGTGAGTCTGCAGTGTATTTATCCAGAACTCAATTCTCTGGAAGAGGACAGCATTACTGTTAGTGCCAAACACCAGTTTAGATGCTGGTATACAAGGGAAAACCAATTAACATCCATGTTGGAAATAGCAATACAATCACCAACAGAAATTGAACCAATGACAGACTAAATATTGATGTAACCAACACTTTTCCATAGAGGAGATCTATAATTATAGTACAAACATTATTATAAAGCAAATGTTGACATACAGTATATCTACTAAATGCAGCACCTATACCACCACTAACAATAGAATAGTAGTAAACCATAATACCATAGAGTTAAATATAAAACATATAAATGTTTATAAGGCTTAATGGTTATACCAGTAAAGTTAGTGGAACTAGAGAACATAATGAAAAAAGTAGAATTTGAAAAACTAATCAGGCTTGGGATTTAGCTCAGTAGCATGAGCGCCTGCCTGGCAAGTGCAGGGTCATGAGTTCAAGCCCTGGTACAAAACAAAACAAAACAAAACAAAACCATAAAGATGCCAACACTTGCAGATCCTGGTGCCTCTGAAAGTCACACTAGCTGGGCCTGGTTTCTCACCATCAAGGCCAGGGCCCATGCCCCAGGACTGAGCCTAAACTTCTCAGAAGGTCTGTGTCTAGCCTGCATCCTCTTCACTTCAGACTCCCTGGCTTCTCTCACCCACTCGCTGTGACAGGCCAAGATTGAAAAGCCTGAAGAAGAGTTGTTTTTCAGTTGTTCTCTGGTTCAGTCATACGCAATTTATTCCCCAAATAGAGTGTGATTAAACACCCTCTGGCAGTAAGGAGGTCACTGTACTGAGTTTCTTTACCAGCTCTTGGCTTTTGTGAAGAAATTGTTTCTGAAGTAAAATATATCCTATTTCTTATAGTTTACAATAGCCATGGCCTTTACTTAGGAGGAGCACTACTCTCCATGCCTGGTATGTGTCCCACAGAGATGCTAAATCTCTAGAACTTATCTTCCCCCTTAAGACTTTGGCCTCACCTACAATCAGGTTAGTCGGTTGATTATTACCTCAGTTGCCTTTTGTGGAGGGTAATAAGAAACAGATGGTTTGGAGTTGGTGGGTGGCCAGGCCAGGGTATAGAATCCATGACCACAGAGTTGGTTAGTCCACGTGCATAGGACGCAGGGGCAGGTGGCTCTGTGGGAGCAGTTTCTCCATCCATAGGGGTGCAGAGACAAGTTAGCACATCGATATTTCAGTTCCATTTTTGTTTCAACACATTTATTGTAGGTTATATATGTTTAATTAATTACTACTTTCAATGTAGTCAGTATGTTTTAGTATGTAGTAAGCTTTGTATCATTTAGTTTGCTATTTTTCCACTAATCCAGTATCTTTTTCTGATTCTACACTTTTTGGATATTTGAAAACTCTTGATTACTTTTTAAATTTCTTGAAATGTGGACTTCTAAACATTTCCTACTGTTTTTATTTTTGCCAAGAAGTGGATTTTACAAGATTATTACATTTCTGAATTTCTTTTTTATTTTTAAGGTTATTTTTTCACCAAAAAAAAGGTTAGCCCTGTTGTGGTGGTGCTTATCTGAAAGTCATTGTCTTCTCTGAACTACTTCATTGAAAGGAAATCACTAAAAAGACCTAAGAGTTCTGGCCTTTGCTATATAGGTGGGTGTCTCTGTGATTCCATAAATGACACTATTGCTCAGCCACTGCCTTGCCCCTTTTATCACACACTTCAGGCAGAAAGTGGACTTGGGCTTTTTATTGAGCTTTATCTTATTGTAACACAAAGAGTATATTTTTAAAGTATAAAACATTATTTTCAATAGATGGAAAAATCCTTGCATACTGAGTGAGATCTCTTAAGGCAAAATAGGTGAAAAGAGAAAAATACATAGAGCAAGTAACACAGAGAAAAATATTATCAAAAAATTCCTTTATTTTTCTGTTTGAAGCTATACAAGAAGCAGAAGCATAGTTAGTGCCCTTAGGAATAACTCATGGCAAGAAAACTGATGAGAGAGAGAGGAGAGGGCACACTTGGAGAGAGGCCTAGACAGGTGGTAACTGTTCTTACCCTACATCAAATAAGCCATGTCCTAACCCGTACTGCAATGTATAACCGGTTATGGAACACAAGAAATAACCACCTAGTTTAGTGTTAACATGATCCTTAAAATTAGTCATGCTAATCTAGGTTAATTTCCAAGAGTTGTTTGGCAAAACACTAGAACTACTGGTCAATGAGAATAGAAGTTGGTTTTAATAGCATTAATTACCAAACATATTATTTTGTTTCGTAACAGTTGGCAATGACAAAAGCCTATAAGTAAAGGTTTCCAAAATTGATCTACCAGGCTGGACATTTAGCTCAGTGACACAGTGCTTGCCTGGCAAATGCAAAGTTGTGAGTTTGATGCTTGGTACTAAAATAAAATAAAATAAAATTGATTGATGTATTTTTCTAGTTCCTTAGTGTTTTGGTTATTAAATGTCTGATCATTTTTCTGCTTCTCTTGGATTAAAATAATAGATTAATATTTGGAGAATTAGATCACTGAAACACTAAGAAATTTTGTGTTTTAGAGGTTTGGATATATTTATTAGAATTGTATTAAACACAAGATGTGAGAAACTGTGTGAGATGTGAACTTAGACCACTAAATATCTGTGAACAGATATTATGCACATGTTTTAAGGTTTTCTTCTGAAATGTATTAGGATGAGAATTCTATATAAAATATGAAAAGTCAACAGCAACAACACATAATGTTTAAGGTAGACACAATGGATTAATTCACACAATATATTTTTATAAGAATAATATTTTATGGCTATGTGATTTTATAAAATGAATAAAGAACATCAATGTGAATTATTGGTCTTGTTTTCCAATATTTGAAAGCTTAGCATAAAATTGAGTGATGTGACATGGCCTTTATTTTCTTTTCCTACATCTAATATTTTTAAATTTGCTGCAGTAAATTTGATCACTCAGTTCTCTAGTCATGTACAATTATTTAAACAAATTATTTCTCATCATTTAAAAAAAACTGAAGATGGATTAAAGATTTAAATGTCAGACTCATACTATGAAACTACCAGAAGTAAACATAGGTAAACACCTTAGGACATTTGAATGGGATAGGATTTTTTTCCTAAAAACACACCAAATGCACAAATAACACAGTGAATATAGCCAAACGGGATCACAAATAACTGAAAATCACAGCAAGAAGCAATCAACACACTGGATATACAACTTAAAGAATAATAGAGAATATCTGTAAACTATACAGTTTGCAAGAGGTTGACAACCAGAACATATGAGGAACTCCAAAATTTCAATATCAAAAGAACCCTGTTATTTTTAATTTTATGAAAAAATAAAACAAAATTTTATAACAGTTGTAAAAGAAAACTAATAAAACTGGGCAATAGATTTGAATTCATATTTCTCAAATGAAGACATAAATAATAATTACATCAAAAAATTCTCACCATCACTAATCATCAGGAAAATACAAATTAAAACCACAGTGATATATCATATCATGCTAGGAAGAATGGCTACTATCAGAAAGACTAAAGCTAACAAGTCCTGGGAAAAATGGAGAAAAAGCAATCCCTGCAGAGTTCTGAAGGGAATCTAAATTAGAAAATACTAGTGCAGTGTGGAAGTTCCCCACAAAATTAGAAAAGGAACTAACCACATGATCCAGAAATCCCAATACTGGGTATAAATCCAAAAGAAATGAAATCAGTATCTCAAGGAGCCATCTGCACACTTTTATTCATTGTAGCATTATTCACAATGGCTAAGAAATATTCAGCAGCTGATGAATAGATGCCCATCAACTGATGAATGAATGCCCAATAGTATACTATTCAGTTATAAAAAGAATGAAACCTTGTCATTTAAAAACTATGGGTGGATCTGGAAGTCAGTAAATTAATGAAACAAGCCAAGCACAAAAAGACAAGTACAACATTATCTGACTCATTAGGGATTTAATTTTTTTTTTTAATTTCATCCAAGTTGAGTAGCTAAGTGATTCCCAGAGGCTAAGGTAATTAGATGGGAGGGAAACATAGCAAAAAGTTAATCAATAGGCACTAATTTACAGTTAAATAGAAGCAAGTAGTTTTGTGTGCTATTATACCCGTTAGACAACTCTGGATAGCAATAATTACTGTACATTTCAAAAAGTGAGAAGTAAAGAATTTGATGAAATTTTTCAAGAGGTAGATATATTTAAAGTGACTTAAACATTATATAATATATGCACATATTGAAATATAAAATTATACTTTAGTATGCATGTATTTTTTGTTTCTATGTATCCTTTTAATAATTAACGTAAATTAAAAATCTCAGATCTATAGTACTACCAAAGAAGTAGACATATAAAACTCATAACTAGTTGTTTCTTAAAATTGATTACAAAAAACCATTCCAAGCTCTTATCTTTGTCTAAGTATTTATTAAATGAAAATATCTGATTTAATTAAATCAGGAATATGTGTGACTATTTAATACATACCAGTATTAAAGTGATATTAGAGTTAACATAGTTCTAGTTTTCTGCTACATAGTTACTAGACTAATACCATTCTACATTTTTTTTTGACTCAGTATGAGTGACATCAATTTTGCTATGGAATGGAAGATTCTGAGCTGGGAATACAGCCCAGCCACACAACCACGATGTCCTGAGTTCGATTCTTGGTACCAAAAAAAAGAAGATTCTAAAAATTTTACATAGGAAAAAATACTTCTGGGTTTGTGTAAGACAATTAAAATTCTCAGCACAGGGAAAAGTTTTAATAATACAATGTATAAATATGCAAAGACAAATATCTCAAATGACACACATATTAGTATTGATACTAATACCACCTTAAAGAACTGTATAAATTGTTACACAAATTTCTATGAGAAATTCATTCAATAAATATGCACATTAAATATGCATTGAACAATGATTTTAAAAAAACTTTTCCTGTTTATATTCTCTTGGAAAAATGCTTATTTGGCTTGTCTAAGTTAATATGAATTAAAAACATAATTATTACAGTAAATACCTGTCCAGTATGTGAAATTAGCAGTAAGAATAACATTTATTGCTTTTTTAATTAGATATACCATTTTTGACATGTAAGAACAATGCAGGAAAACGGTCTTGTCAATTATTAATGTTATAATTAAACCAACTATTAATAGGACAGTTAAACGAATTACATTAAAACCTCACTGAATTTATTTTTCCTTACATAGCTTGGCCAAGCAAACAACTGAGGTTTCAGGGATTATAGTCTACGTTTTACTCTGAACAGAATATGCCAACATTTTATTTATTTTTTTCTACATGACAACTTTTAAAACAAAAGGTGACACAGGATATTTTGCCTGAAATTCTAGCTTTATTAAAAGAGCAAATCTTCTCTTTATATTAGAAAAGAAGATCCATGTTTACAAGGATTAAAAAAAAAACTGTCAAAGGTTTCTCTTTCACCTTCAATACTATCATGTGAAAATAAATAATTTGCTTGAATTTGCGTTTGACTAATGGCTTCATGGAACACATGTCTGTCTCAGCTCGGAATCTTCCAACTTCACACGCCATCGCTGTTAACAGCACTTCAGAGCCAATTTCATCTTTCAGAAGAAAGACTTAGGCACTGTGGAAATTATAAATTGCCATTACTTTAAATGTATTTTCTTAGTTACTTGAGGTCAGTTATCCCAAAAACATTGAAGTGAGTAACTTTTCTATATTAAGGACCATCACGAATAAGCTGACATTATGATATCACTAAGCGTGGTTTTTATATCTTCTCTGCCTAAAGGAGCATCTCTTTGATCCCTGAATCAATACATAGCTCTGAGTTGACTGACTGCTTCTGGTGACCCAGTTTAAGTTTGTCCTATATCTCCCATTTCACTTCTCTTTTTATCACTTACCTCAAAAACCAAAGTGTAGATAAAGAATACACTGCATCAAACTATTTAAAATTAACCTTTTACCATCCTTGAATTCATAATCAAGAATGACTAAGACACAGTTGTATAGGGTTTCACAATAATACTTTTTTGATAAAATATTAAAAAATATGTTTGGCCACACTTCTTTCAGGCACAGCTATATTAATAAGTGGCTACAAGTAAAGCCCTTTAAGACATTTTTCATGATATTTTGTATAACAAGAAGTAAGAATTATATTTCTTGTAAAATATGACTACTTTGACTATTTCTGAGATAATTAATACTGAGAAGTCATTGAAAAGCAATTTATTTCCAAATAAATAGTTTCTATCCTCAAATTCTATTTTTATGAGCTCATCTTGACTTTCTGCCTTGCCTTTTATGAACACATATATGCTGTAATTTAGAGTAATTATATTCTATCTCATCATTTAAATTGCCACATAAACAAATCAGAGTTTTGTCATTTTTTTCCAAAGTGGCTCTTATGGACTCCAAAAATTCAAGAACTGTACATGAAACATGCCTGGTTTAATCCCTGATTTAAAAGGACATTATGCAAATTCTTATAAAGCCAATCCTCTCTTGTTTGTCACACATGTGTCACAGTTTATGTCCTATTATTTATTATTCCATGTACTTCGCCAATTAATCCTCTCCTTTCTGTTCTCACTGTAATCCAGTCTAGGTATTCTTTATTCCATACTTTGGCATGCATAAAAGCCACCAAAGAATTCTGTCTGCCTTTGGTTCCTTTTTCTCCACAATTACTTTATCAAAGACTTAGAATGTGCTTACTAGGGCTGGGGATTTAGCTCAGTGGTACAAGCACCTGCCTAACAAGTGTGAGGTTGTAAGTTCAAAACCTGGTACCAAAAAAAAAAAAAAGTGTTTATTTCTAAATTATGGATCTGGTTATATTTTTCTCATGGTAATCTAAATGTAAATTTAATGGCTTTCTAATATCTAGAGAATATATTTTAAATTATTTATCATAATATATTTTGTATTTCATATATATGCCTAAAGCTAACTCTCTATAGTGATATTTCTACATCAACTTCTTTTCAATTTAACTTCCAGAAAGTTCAGATTAGTTTTTAGTTTTGGCACATCTCCATGTGGTTGGTTATATTTTACCTTTAACTAGTTTGTGTGTGTGTGTGTGTGTGTGTGTGTGTGTGTCTGTGTGTGTGTAAAATTATCTCTAAAACTTCCAAACTTCTTTTCATTTTATTTCTGTACAAAACTCTCTCTTTTGATATAAGGAATTAATTGCTTGATTTGTAATTTGATAGCCTTTTGCATATAGTATAGCTAACGCATTCATTATATAACAATAAATCAATTATGCCTTTTATATGTGATACCAGGAGATCTATATTTAGATCTATCTGTATCTCTATCTCTGTCTCTATCTCTATCTCTATCTCTATCTCTATCTCTATCTCTATCTTTCTCTATCTCTATCTCTATATCTATCTCTATCTCTATCCTTGTCTCTATCACTTTCACATCCTTAGCCTGTTTTTACTGTTATACCTGAATAACTGAGACTGAGTATTTTACAAAGGAAAGAAGTTTATTTAGCTCATAGGAGAGTCTTCAACTGCCTCTGACCAGGTCCTTGTGCTCTCTTAAGATGATGCAAATATGAAAAGATGAGCAGGCTGGTATGGAAGAGTTCACCCAACAAATACTTCATTTGATCACCATAGCCTCTCACAGTACCTGTCTAGTTGGAAGAGAATTAACTCAGTCCCAGAAAAAAGACATTCACTGATCCCTCTAAGAAGCAAATGACCTCTTACAGGACCCCACATACTAACCCAGACTCACTGGCAATCAAACACAGATATCTGTCATGTAAAATGATTTTCAATCTCTTCGAATTTCCTGAGGGGCGTATTGATACTGAAGACTAGCCATTACTTAGATTTCTATTGAAATACATTCTAAATAACAGTCAAAATGCTATATTGAAGAAATACATTATTTATTTAGTAAATAAATATAGCCATTACTTATCCCCCAAAATCTAAAACAATAATTGAACAAACATGTGGTGACTTGTTAAAGTCTTACAGTGTTTTGCTATATTCTAACAGATTCATTGTTAACCGGAAGCAAAGGCACTAAGGAATCCTGGTGTGTAATTAGAGATTTGGGCTGGGCATTAGTCAAGTTAGTACTCTGTTTCAGGGTGCTGAATTTTCTTAGAAGTCGTTTGTTTTTCAAGCAGTTCATTTCTAGGTTTCAGAAAAGCAGCTTCACTAAATTCAAAGGGGTGCTATCGTTTTTATCGACCAGGCGATCTCATTGTTTTTTCTTCATTACAAATGAATGAGGAAAAAAACCCTTTAAAAAACAAAATGCATGATGTCTTGAAGTATGCGAAAGCAACCAAAGGAATTAGCATTCAAACCCCGTCTTTCCAATCCCGCAATACAGTTGTTTATAAATTACCTTCTCCAATTTAGATGATACTAAATGTCTAGCAAAAATTCTGGCATTTAATATGTGCAGTTACAGGTGAATACATTCTATGACCGTTGAAAAAGACAAAAGGTTTAAGGCAGTTTTGTCATTTCATTAGGTTGTTCTTAAAATTTTCAGAATTTTCAGAAATGTTTCAAATAGTGCACATTTAATAAACTAAGAAATACCTGAAAACTGTGAACTGTAAGTTAGAATTCCTGGAAATGTCTTAGCTTTTTTTTGTTGAATTGTAGTATGAACCGTAAACTGTTTTGCATTACGCTGTGAGGACCCTGTGTGTGTGTGCGCGCCCGTGTGTGTGTTTATGTGTGGTCCTGAGACTTGATCCCAAAGCCTCCGGCAACCTCGGTAAGGCACGGCATCAAAATTACAACCTCAGTTAATAAACTATGCCATTTTGAAGATGTTTCGATTTTAAATTTGTGTTAATAAAAGTCCAAATACAAGGAGTTTTACAGTTTATTCATATTGTCTCATCATTATTTTCTATTTTTTAGCAACAGATTCATGCATATATATTTAACATTACTTAGGTAAGCTCCAAATTTATGGATTAAATGTACACTAAGCTTCTAAGAGATTTTCAGCAGGAGTTAACCTCTTTCAGTTTAGTTTTAGTCATTATTAAATTTCTTTTCACAATATTTTGTACCTTCTATGTTGAAAAGTAAGCATAATTTCTGTAAAAAGTTAACGGGCAAAGAAGGATAAAAGAAGAAACTTACTTTTACTTCACTTTATCTGCTTTATTAAATATTGATACCTTTTGTGAGAAACTTTTTTTTTTATTTTTTTGTACTGGGAATTGAACTCACTACCTTGACTTTGCCAGGCAAGCACTGTACTGCTGAGCTATATCCTCAGTAGAAAGTTTTAATAATGCATTGAATTTCCATAATATTTTCAGTCATTCACACTTAAGAATATATATTTCTATTTTTTTGGCTTTGTTTTTATCTAGATGTATGATTATTTCATCTAAAATTTCAAATTTACTGTTATGAATATATTCATAATACACTGTAATTATAATGTATTTATAATCATATTAATTTCTAAAGATATCTCTTATTCCATTATGTACTTTTTCTCCTTTTTATTGTTCAGGTATTTGGTATTTGTTAAAATAAATATTGGATTCATTTTCTCTACTATATTATTTTCTCATGTGATTAAATTATGCTTCTATATGTTTATAATTTTCCATTATATTGAACTTGTTTATCCTTTTTTAGCTTTTTCAAACAAATATCAACTGAATTTCAGCATTTTTCATAGACAGCATGTATAGCAAATTACCTTTAAATCACACCATAGGTATATCTCATAAGCTTTACTTTGTTGTCTTTTATTATATTATGTGTAAAATTATTTTCTAAATTGTATCATGACCCCTTCCTGAGACTCAAGTTATTTTAGAATTATATTTCCTTTACAAAATATAAAAAATTATCATTTGATTGCTTGTCTTTTATTTAAAGATCTTATTGCATTTATGTTTAATTACAATGTTTTGATGGTCAGTTACACAAGATTATTAACTGCCTTCTATTTATTTGATATGGCTTACATTCTGTTTTTTTTTTCCTTTTCTTTTACCTTTTTTCTTGGAGGAAATTTTACTACAATTTTTAATCATTCTTAATTTGAGAGTTTTATATTCTTCCTCTACTCTTTCAGGTACCACCATTGTGATTATAACAGGTAAGTTGAACCCTTAAGGCCAATTCTTTATATTTAACTTATTCTTCAATGACAGAAACATATTAAACATTGATTTACATATATCTCCGACATGGCTCATGGATAACTGTTGTAAAAACTTATATAAATACAACACCATGAGATAATAATGATAGTTTTAAATAGCTAATTCATTTATATTTCATAGAATAATTATGTACATTGCTTTTCAGCTCTACATGCATCTCCAAATTGCTGTGCTATATTCATTATTTTTCTTCCTGAACGATGCTGAATGCCTCTTATTATTTGTCCTAAATATCTAACTTACCTTCATTTTTGAAATATGTTTTCACTGAATTTAGATTTACAGACTGGCATTTCTTACTGTAACCACAATGATGCTTCCATGCCATTCTTAGTCAGCCTATGATCCTGTGAAAGTATTCTCTGAGTGTAGAGAGGGTCCTTTGCATCTTTTACCTTTGCTTTTAGTATTCTTAACTTTTACTCTAATGTACCTAGTAGCTATTACTTACTTTTTTATAAAACTAACAAAGTATCATAGTGCCATGAAACGATTAATATATTCTCTCAGTCAAAACTTTGCAAATAACCTGCATGGTTGTATTCAACATGCTTCTCGTCACTGGTTCACCAAGGGCTGTTTCCAGCATATTTTTCTCATGACAGTGAGACTATCACATAATGACCTCCTTTCACACGTAACACTGCTGTTTACTCAAGACCTGTATTGTCTGAGTAATATTGCTACACCTGCTTTCTTTAGTTATTATGTACATGGGCTTTTCTTTTCTTTTCCTATTTCATTTTCAACCTAACCATGAGATTAAACCTGACACGCATCTCTTATAGATTATCATCTGTCTTCTCACTGGTGAGTTTAATTCATTTATTCTTAAAGCAATTTTTCATAGAGCATGACTGACTACTGCTATTTTGTTATTTGTTTTCTGATATGTTTTAGAAGTCTTTTTCTCTCTCACTTCTTCAAATATTGTTTTTATTTTTTTGTATGTGTGTTTAGTTGATTTTTCTTGTAATGATATATTTTGATTCCTTTCTCATTTCCCTTGATACATGTTCTACAGATGTTGTCTTTCTGGTAGTGTAAAAAATAATTTTCTGGTCTCAACTGACTGACTCAGAGCACCTATGTATTTGTTGAAACATTATTTGCTGTGCGTATATCTGGTGTTTTTGATGAGGTTAGTGTTTGAATCACTATAAGCAGATTATTTGTCTGATGTAGATAAACTTCATTCCCTCAAAAAAGAATTGGAAAAATATAAAAAGCAAACTCTTCCCCAAATAAAATCAAGTTCCTCTTGCTTCACTGCTTTTGAACTGGGATTTGCTTTTTTTAAATTTTTTATTTTGTGGTTGGTCTATTTGTTTTGGTTTTGAATTTAAATTGAAAGTTCAAGTCTGACAGACTTCACAGTGGAATTACACTACTGGCTTTCCCAAGCTTTAAACTGGATGACTGCAGACCTTGAGATATTACAGCTTCTGTGATCATATAAGTCACACACACACACACACACACACACACACACACACATGCACACACACACACACATTCTACATTTGGAGAAAATGTTCATTTTTTTATTACTATGGCACTGTGTTAATAGTAAGTCCGATTGTAGTTTTAGGATTATACAACATTATAGTTGATTACTATTTATTATAATAGACACTTATATTTTATGTTTACACAGTCAGATTATTAAAAAGACTTACATAGGACTTTAATACAGGTATAACAGAAAAATGGGGGAAGCATAGAAAAGTTTAGGAATTAGCAATCTGTAGGTGCAATTCCCCAGGGCCCTTTCTTAGTCTTATAAAGTGAAAATCCATCTCATAATTATTAAATGTGTTTCTGAAGAACTCAGAAAAAGCAGAAAATTTTTGTATTTTATTGGTCACCTAATTAAGCAAGTTTGTGAGAAAAGTTATCCAATTATACCATTTTTTAGAAAACATTACTTAAGTAATGCAAATAAATGTTCCTTCATGCTAACCTGTTTTGAACTTTAAATAATAGCTCATAAAATAATCCTATATATAATTATTAATCCTATAAAATGATAGTGAGCTCAATCCATCCTTACCTGTGACAAAGGTTAGTATCAGATCTCAGATTCCAGACATTTCTAGCTATATCACTTTCTTACAAACTTTTGAAAAACTAATTAAATACTGAGTTCCAAGAAAAGAAAGAAAACAAAAGAGAAAAGAGGAGTAGGAATAGCAGATGTATATGTAAGAAACTGGGATCTTATTGCAGATATTATAGTCACGGATGCTGGAATATGGAAATATATTTTACAGACAAAGTAATAGGCAACAAGTGAAAAGTATACCTGGTGAGTGAGAAATGGAAAAGACAAATGTTTTCACTATATTCTCATTAGGTCTGATTTACATTATGGTAGCAGAAGTTTGCAATTTACTGATCATCTCTGTCTATCATATTTTTCCTGGTCAAAATACACTGAGCATTAGTGTCCAAAAAAATAAGTAGGATCATCTGTGACTTAGTTACAATTAGCTCATTTTGTTTCTTTTAGGGAGTGATATCTAAGCACTTCATATCGATGATACTCAGATCACAATATTCATTTCACTTCAGAAAATAATTACAGAAAGTGCAAGTAGTAGTTGAAATTTGTTCACTTTGGTATATCCAAGCAGAAATGTGACTATCAGATTAAATGACATTTACTTATTTTTTAACAGTATGATTAGGATAAATATATGGGAGTAAAGAAGAAATGTATGAGAATTTAGATGATCGCTCCATGATTTATACAGTATAAGAAATCAGAAACAGATTTGTGACCATGTGGAAGAATTAGGCATCTTAGCATTTTTTTATTTCAAATAGCTTTATCATTAAGTAAAACATATAACACTTCAGAATTGCTCAGTAGTCATACATTTAATTTTATGAACCTAAATAGGAGATCTTTATGTGTGATTTTAATTTAGACAATAAAATATAATGTGTAAACTTTGTTTAATTACACTAGCATTCAAGGAGTAAGTGAACAATTTCAAAAGTATATCAAGAAAGCATCTGCCTTATCAGGGAAAAGGAATTCTATTAAATATCTATGTATAAAATTATTAAAATGAATCACTTCATTCTTATAAGAAACTGATGGCTCTGGTTTGTTTATGAGTCATGTTACTAAAAATATTCTAAAAAAATTTCTCTTGGAGTGTTATTTGATGTCTTTTTTTCTAATGAAACTTTTCATTCCATTTGACAATTTGTTGACAGACCTTTATAGTAATGATGCAAATTAGCAAAATATTCCAAAAAAGATATTCATTAGGGGTAGAATTAAATATAGGGAAAAGAAATCATTAAATGACATATCCTTCACCATATATCTTGAAATATGCATTAGAATCCATTTTCCTACCTTTAATGTTTGTTCCACCTCATAGACACAATCTTTTGGAAAATTACCACTTTGAGTACTTGTTCATAATCTGTATTTTATTAAATGTTAATGTAATTGCTAAAGGAAATGAACTAAAACAAATTGTTCACAGAAAAAAGACACATTTGAGGTTTTGTGGGCATATTTCATTAAATTTTAAAGACAGATGAAAATGTGTACCTTTCTAGGTTGTCACAAAATTAAAAGGTATGAGTAGACATATTTTCTATTGTTGAAGGCTTTATTAGGCATTGACAGTCCTATTGAAAACTGGTAAATTCACAAAGAAATGCTCTCTCTTTCACAGGTAGCCAGAAGGAGATTTGAGCCAAAAAATGTTATGTATACATTATATATGTACATAGATATATTTATATAAAATCAAACTTATATATTAGAATCCACTTGTATGACATATAGAATGTTATATATTAAAATATATATAATGAGAATTATATGAATTAAACAATGCTACCTAATGTATGGCAATTGCATTGTAATATAATGAAAAGTATATTAATTGTACACAAGAAGTATGTAATGGTATAAAATGGTAATTATCTTAATCACATTTCTATTTCAAACTAGGAGAAAATTATGAGACACTTTCAAGCTTGAAACTAGTATTTAAATACATAGAAATTATACCCCCATTGAGAATATTTTCTTTATTATCATGCACTGGAACCAAAACTGACTAAAACTAGAATATGTAGCATTAATCTCTGTGAACATGTAATTCTTATAATACAACACATGTTTTTTCGAGGGCTTATATATATATATATATATATATATATATATAGATAAATATATATATGATCAAATACTTTTAAGTATTTTGTATTATATAATAGATAAAAATACATTATATATTATTGATAAAAATATAGATAGATACATATGTTAGATAAAATACTTTTAAGAGTGATACGGATAACATGAACAAAATTTAAGCAAAATGAAATTTAAATTATCTTAAGAAGTATTATAATTAAATTTGACAGTACCAATGGACAAATTCAATCCAACAAAAAATAGTTATAATTACATATTTCTATTCAATACAAACCCCTACAGCTTCACAGAGATGATGCTTAAAACGTTGACTCAAAGTTACATGATTAGGAGTACTGTCATATTTATGTTCATAAAATAAAATCTTCTAATTTTCATCATTAAAGATGCCAACCATTTATCAATTTGATAAAGTTCCTTTCTACTCCTAGATTTTTAGCGTTTTTCATTACAAAGAGTGTTAAATTTTGTCAAATCGTTTTCTGCTTTAATTAAGATGATTTACTTTCTCTCTAATTATATTTAGGTAACACATTTCATAAAATAATCTCAGTTAACTTGGTGGCCACCCATCTGTTGGTTGAAAAGAGTCCTTAAATGCCCTGAGACAAAGTGCTCTTTTACAGGAGCTCCATACCCTTGGTGCTCTAACACTTAGGACAGCAGTTTACAATCCTGCCTCAACCTTTGCTTCCTTTTTGGCAGAGCCTGAAGTTTCTTGTAGGTAAGAATATGAAGCACTTCCTTCTTTCTAGAGCTTGCTCATAAATATCCATATTTTACAGTCTTCCACAGGTATAAAATTACTTTAGAGACTTTCAAAGCTCCTTTTGACATATTTCTGAGCTTTTCCTCTTTACGATTTTGAATTAGTCTATTATTTGCAAATTTATCCACAGTATTTGAAACCACTTTTTTGTTCCTTTTTGACAAATGCTCACAGGAAAAAAGGTACTGTGAAGTTAGAGTAATATCAGATACCAATTTAGGTTTTCCAAGGATACATTGGTTGAGTCAAGCCTCTGGAATTTCGCCCATTCTGCCCCTGTAGGTGGTAGGCAGGACCCTATTTTCATGGTAATTGTGAGTTGTTGCTTTTGGAGACTACTCAGAGCTTGGTAGGAGGGACAGAAATTAGAAATAGGTCAATAAGAGTTCCTTAGTCTTATTTTTTCATGGCATTTTTTTTTTTAGATAATGTTTCTCAGGTAGCATTAAACAGATTAGCTGGGCATTGTTACACATGCCTGTAATCTCAGCACTCAGAAGGCTGATGTGGGAGGATCACCGGGTTCAAGGCTAACCTGGCTAATAGTGAGTTCAAGGCCAGCCTGAACTACACAGTGGAGAAGAGCTGACAGAGAAAAGGGATGGAAAATGATAAAGATATCTCATATATGTGTGTGTGCCCATTCCCCCAAAGGAGTGTTATAATAAAACATAACCAAACATTGTACATAGTATCATATGAGTTTTCAAGTTCATATCCAAAATACAGAAAACAATTTTTTAATATCGCATTGACATATGTTTACAATATGTGGTATTAACACTCTGTCAGCTCTTCTCCACTTTGCTTGATCCTCTTCCCTTTCTCCAAAAAAGTCTGCCTTTAGTTTACATTTTAATTTATTTAAAAAATAATCTAAATTCACTTAAACCTTCTGTTTAGGATTAAGATGAAATGGTTGTGCCTTTAAGTGTTAATGTGTTTGTTATTTTGCTTCTACACAACACTATTAAACAGTATCCATATCCCTAACAAAGTTAGCTAAAAAGTTAAAAAAAAATCAGAATGTTATCGATGAATAACTTGAATCAGAATTTTGTGATTTATGTGGGCTTCAAGATCAGCCAAATGATATCATTTTCTTTGTTTATTAATCAACAATTATTTATTCAACTACTAACATGTGTGTCAAGCACTGTAATGGGCTCTGGAAACAAAAAGGTGAAAATGAAAAAAAAATTGTGTCTTTGTGGAGTTTATGTGATGGTGGATAGAAACAGATAATACTTATAATAAACAAATAATATAGTAATAGTTAGTGATAAAAGAGAACTGGGAGCATCAATATGAGACTAAATTGGTCATTTAAATGAAATAAAACTTCCAAGAGCAGGGGAGGAGTTCCAGGAAGACAGCTATGAAAGAGTATTCCAGACTGACTAGTGCAAAATTCAGGAGAACAATTAAGTTCATGGGTTGCAGAGAAAAGGCAAGGAGAAAAGTAGGATTGGTGTAACCAACAGTTGTAACAGGTGAAGTTAGATACCATGGAATGGAGAAACCACTTACCAAGCAGCGGCAAAAATGCAGGTGAAAAATTATTTAAAGAGTTTGAACTAAGATAGTATCAGTGCAACTAAAAAGGTGGTTCAGTGCAGTGGAAGTCTCAGGTTTCTAGCATATGTCTAAGTGAATGCGTCAGTGATGTAAGAGAATCAGGCAGCAGGGTGACACTAGCCGTAGACACACTTTTGGAGGTTAGGGGTATTTAAACAGTGCTTAAAACCTTAACACTGGATGAGGTCACCTTTGGAGTAAGTGTAGACAATTAAAAAATAGAAGCTGGAAGGGAAGAAGCTAGGAAGGAGAAGAGGCTACTGATACAGAATAAAGAAAAAAAGATAACATCCCTTCAACTCTATGAAGAAAGTGCTTCTAGAGAAAGCAATTGAATGTATTAATGATTGCTTAGTCAGGCATTTCCATAATATCTGAGAGTGACCATCTGTCTCACAAGCTCATGAACCAGCTGTCTCTAGTGACTCCTGTATCAAAGGTTGGGTTGTGTTAGGCCTCTGGTGTCAACATACTGAGGTAAAACAGTTGAGGGCAAAAATATATTTTAATTGAGGTGTATTTTAAAGCAGGTGGTCACTAATGGATGAATCTTATTAAAACCTGGTTTGAAGATGTATGTTTAAATACTTGTTTATTTTAATGATTGTTTTTGACATATTTTGGATACCTTTAATCTCTGTAAAAGACAGTAAACCACATTAAATTTTGAACTCTACCATATTTAAGCTATAAGGAAGCAAAGTACAAAAATAAAGGAAATAAGATTTTTTCATTCACCTTTTAAGCACTGCACAGTGAAGAACTATGTTAATGACTACTAAAAAAAGAAAGAAAAGAAAACCTCCTCTGTTCTCCAAAAGGATTGCAAAATTATTTCCTTCTGTTCAAGAAAATTACCAGTTACGCAGTTTGACACAGTTCATAAAGAATCACAGCTGAACGTTTTCCTTTCTGTCTTTACGCTTCCACAATTTGTACTGGCATTTGAGAAAATGAAGACGTAGCAAGTAGAAGACCGGTTTTCCTTGACAAAGGCAAAAACTAATCAAAAAGTTTTTAACAACATGTGTCTTCAACTCTCTAGTGAGACAACAGTTCTAGGAAGTAATCTACTATGTTTGCTTGTTTTTGTTTTGAGACCAGATTGGCAAAAGAAATCTTTAAAGTTTTCACTGTGTGAAATAACAGGAGCAAAAGGTTTATTTAGGCATACACTTTTTTTAAAAAAACTCAGTGAATTATCAGGTCACAACAAATAATTTTTAAAATCGTGTTACTATTAAAGTAATAATTAAAATTTGTTTGCAATGTAAATAGCTTTCTTCTTTGCTTCTGTGTTTTTACTGCAAATTAGAGTATGACCACTTAAGCTTCTGCCCTTTCTTACACAGAAGGTAGCAAATTTTTTAACCCTCTACCTCTTGATGTCAAGATAGTATGTCTGGAATAACTACTATTCCGACCTCTACCAGCATCAGCCTTCCTTGTGTTTTTCACTCTCATAAAAGATAGCATACATTTCCTGTGTTGAACTTTGGAACAAAATTTTATTTGGAACATTCATCCACGTTCTTCATTTTAGCTTATGTCTACCATTGTGGAATAATCCTTGATTATTATAAGAAATTATTGTTCTAAAAATACCAGCACAGTTTTAGTGAATATAGGTAAACACAACTATTGGCTATAGGAGCAATAGAGTTGCTTGCTTAATGGGTATATATTCACACACTCACTTATTTAATTTTAACAGATACTGCCAAATATCTACTAAGCTATAGTCTCATTTGCTCTCTGGCATGGTATGAAAAATATAATCATCATTTATTTTCACCAACATCCTTATCCCACTTTTTATCATCAATGGTAAGGCAGAGAAAATCAGTCTGTATGTCTTAACTTCATAACTGGGATATTAAATGCATATTTTCATCACTTATAAATTCCTGGAGAATTCTTCTCTTGCCAAGAATATATATTCATTTCTTCCTATTTAAAGCATTTTATCTTGAATTGTAATTTGTTTTCTACATTTTTATGACTACTCATCTTTCCTATATTTTTTGTCTTTTCTAACGTTTGTGATGTACTTTATTTTAGGTTGTTTTTTGTAGTGTAACATCGGTGGATTTTGTTGCTTAATTCTTCCTCTCAATAAATGCCATTCCTTTATTTCTGTATTCACTATGATGCATTATTTAAGTATTTGCCTTTTTAAGAACTGCTTTTAAATAAAGTTATATATATTAAACTTTTTAATATTAGATATATTAAACCTTTTGCTTATTTTGTTCTCTTCAGCCACATCTTTCCTGCTACTCATATATGATTTAAGTATTAAATTTTTAATATATATTTTAGATCATCTTGCAAATTCATTGACTTCTCTCACCTTTCTGAAGATATGAATGATGCTTATTCCAATATTATAGTCAATGTGCTAATGTAAATGTCTTTGTTTTTACTATAGGAAATTTTACTTGTTGAATTATACAGATCTTCTTTATGATATTATCTTTCTTCAGTTCTTTGATCATTCCTTCTGGCAGTAGTGATTCTAGTAAGGATGTCAGTATGTGTTTTAATCTCTGAAGAGCTTGATAAGAGGAAGAGGAAGAGCTATAAAGTTCGTATCATTACTCATCTATCATGAGAGCAAGGTGTGGGACATTTGTTTTATATAAGAGCTCCCCTACTTCTTCTGAAATCATAAGAGAATGTAGATAACTGCTCACATTTTTACCTTATCCTCCAGCCATACTCCTGCTAAACACCAACATATTGACTGGTGTTTTTTGCTTGGCAGAGGAGGGACCAGCAGGCCTCCATGACATTTCTACTTTGCTATCATAGTGAATTATCTTACTATTTATAAAATCTCCTTCTCAAAGTAATTTCTAACACTTTATAAAAAAATCTGTCCACACCGATACTGTTTAGGAATCTCTAGAAAACAGAAACACCCAGAAGTATGTTTTACTAATCTAATAGACATCTCCATCCTGGCAAGTTGACAATAATAATCAATTGTCACATCACCTATCTATGTTTAGGACTATAGTATTTTCTGTGTTATGCTTATCATCTTCCGGCTGTACCTCATGCAATCTAATAGGGAATTCACTTATTTTTCATTGCATTGTTTATTGAGAATTTATTATTTTCATTAGGCATATTGATTTAAAGGGTAGAATTTAGTTTTTTCAGTCCATTAAGTAAATCAAAAGCTGGAACAGTGTATATAAGTTGTCAAATTTTGCATTATTTACTTTCCTATCTAATTCTTGTTTTGTCTTTAGCTGTTATTTTAAGTGGAAAATCAGTAAACAACATTGATCATTCTCTGCTCAATCAAGTGATATGATTGGAACCTTAGACATTAAAATTTAATCTCAGTTTCCTTAATCTAGTATGGTAAAATACATTCTAACTTTTAAAGTCTAGAGGTTTCTCTTTCTCCTCTTTCTTTTTGACAAACCATTTCCAAAGTTGGTGTCTTTTGAACAACAGCTTATTATTTTTCTTAAATTACAAATTAGCTAGCATCATACTGATCTTGGCTGAGCTTTCTCACCATCTTACAGTGAGCTTCCCTGTAAGCCGGAAGCTGGCAGCTTCGGGTTGGCCTCAGATGGAATGATTCAGATCTGCTCAATATGGTCTCTCATCTTCCAGCATCCAGCCACCTGTGTTCCTTTGCCTTCGGCAAAGTTTCAAGAGGATAGAATCACAAATCTCTGGAGATCTAGATTCCACTGGTACACATTCACTTTCCTTCTATTAATAAAAGCAAATCACAGGACCAGCTGAAACTTAAGGGGCATGATAATAGACTTCATGGGAGAAAATAAAATGTTTAATTAAAAAATGAGGTGGGAAATTTAGGTCATTTCTGTTATCTAACACCATTATACACTTGGCCCTCTGCATCTATTGATTTTATGTTTGCAGATTGAGCCAACCACGAAAAACTATGTGTTGTTACTGAACAGGTACAGATTTTTTGTGTGTGTTATCTCTTAACAATGCAGTGTTTAAAACCATATAGCATTTAATTGTATTAGGCATCATAAGTAATATAGATGTGATTTAAATTACTTTTCATACCACATAAATCGAGTAGGGGAAATGGGACATAGAAATACATTTAATCTAGATAGCAATTTAAAATAAATAATTCAGATCTAAAGGTGAGCCTCCATTTTTCTGGCTGAAAGTTCATTGTATTCAGGGTTTAAAAGCAGACATTAGTTTATCTCCAAGTTTTGTTAAAAATAAGTTAAACTTTAGGAAGCACATTGTAAGAGTTAGTTGAAATGATACCAGAAAACTAATTGGAAATCCATCAACAAGAGCCTAATTTTCATCATGTATAATTAATAGAAAAATTGATCTAAGAAAACAAAGCAAAAACAAAAATCAAACAAAATTAGTCTAATATCTTTATTTTGGCACTCTTTCAGGTAACCTCCAAGTACATTTTGCAGCCTTGGAAGTATACTAATGTACTGCTGCCTACCCACAATATTCACTGTGTCATGAGTCTATTTATTTTACTAAAAAATAGAAATAATAAACAAATTCAGGGGTTATTTTAAACTTCAACATTATAAAAATGCCATACTTAAATAGTCTTTTAGAAAATCATTGATTCTCTGCTTCAGAAGAAATTATTCCTAAAATTATAGATTAATTTTGATGTTATAGGTAAGAGATCAGTATGATTATCACTGAGTTCATGTGTTAAACCAGCAAAAGGAATTTTCTCTGTCACCTTTAGTATAAACGTTGACCTCTAATCAAACTTTGGCTGTTCAACTGGACCTACTTAAAAACACTCATCCCTGATTTTGTTTTGTGAGCCTGGTTTTAATTTTCTTCCTAGAAGCTTCATTTTCTAATGCTATTTCATATATATATTTCCTTGCTGGTATATGAGCTCCATAAAGGCAGTTTTGTCTATTTTGGTAATTCTTTTTGAGTTAAGGACCAAGAATATCTATTATACAAAAGTCCTTTTGAGTAAAACAAGGGCAAGCCAATCGTTCTAAAGAACAAAAGAACAAAAGGCATTTTCTCTTGGTTTAGGTACAATAAAATGAGCGAATGGAACCGGATGTGTCCTGGAGCATGTCACAATCTAAACTGCTCTGTCACAGTATACGCCATTAGCCCTGTCATTCTACATCATCTCGGTACATGTCTACTAAATTCTCGTTTCTGCACTTTAGAACATTATGGACATTTATTTCCCACATCAGTTCAATATGTCATTTCATTTCTTATCTTTAATTTTAATTCTAAAAGTAAATAATAAAATATGTTAAGGATAATACATATGACTCCTAAAATTCTCCAATTAAAATTTCTGCACCCAAAATTTATACATAGTTTACTTTCTATTTTTTCTTAAAGATATCCTTAATTTACTTGTATTAAAACAGGAAAAAAGTGAGGAAATTGCATTTATTAGACATGACCAGGATTTATTGTTTGCTCTTCTTGAGATGCATCTTAAAAAACTATGAACAAAAGCACATAATAAAATTTTCACTACACTGGGGAATTTTAAGCTAATAATTACAAGCCTGAAAGAACATCAGTATCTGAGAGAGGGGATAACCCCATTAATTCCACAGCAATGTTTCCTTGACAATGAACAACAACAGTGCTGCCAGTGACCATGCTCAATATGTAATAAATATGCTATGCATGTTTCTTTACAGGAAAGAAAACCGTAACATCCTGAAATGTATTAGTTAGTGCACTTTGGATTTCTTCTTGAAAATTTTCCAAATATTTTGTAAACTATAAAACTAACTTAGGGCACACCACAGTAAATTAAGATACTATCTCATCCATCATCAGTTACAATGAAATGTATACAAATGGGGTAAATATTTCCAAATATCACTTCATGAAAGTATCACAAAACAAAGTTGAACAAAAAAATAAGGTTAAGCATTAACATGCTGCATAATTTGTGAAAATAGGTACAAAGTAAAGCAAATTACAAGTGTTATTTTTATCACACATGGAATATAATTGTAATCAGATCTTTTGCAACGCTACATTGCTACTAATAAAATGAAGAAAGGGATAGGGTTGTGCCTAGCATCAGCACTATTAGCTTCCAGTCACCATAAAGCTGCTGCAAAAGCACCTTCCCCATGCCCCGTCTGCCATCATCAGCAGAGATCAATACTGAATCCCAATATGGCAACATTCCCCAGGCATGATCAGCCAGCAACCTGGAGCACATTGATTACATTGATTTGCTTTCACCATGTATAGGGCTGTGTCTTTGTTTTTATTTTCCTTTCCACAGTACATTTATAATCTGGTATGGATTTCCCGTCTCTTCACATATTTCTGCAAAATCTACCATCTGTGGACTTACAAAATACCTTATGCACTGTCACAATAGTCCATGTAATATTATTTCTGATCAAAAATTCACTTCACAGTGAATGAAGGATAACAATGAGCCAATGCTCAAGCAATTCATCATGATTTTGCGTTCCTCACCATCCAGGACATCTGGTTTCATAGAATAATAGAATGTTCTTTGGAAGATGGTTACAGTGCCAGTTAGGTGTCAGTATCTTGCAGAATAGTGGCATAGTTCTCCAGATGGTTTTGCATATTACTTCTATTCCAATATAGGATGTCTTCTGTCACAGCCCAGAGTTACAGATCCAGGAATCCAGGCATACAAATGAGAGCGGCATCAGTGACCATTACCCATAGTGAGCCACAAGAATATTTCCTTCCAGCCTCTGTGACTTGCACTTTGCAGGCTTGAAGGACGTATTTCCAGAGGTAGCGATGCTTTCACAATAATATGAAAACAATATTGTTTCATATTGTTTTCACAATATGAAAACAATAATTTTCATATTGAACAGTGTCTCCTAGCCACTTAGTTTGCCTCCTACCTCTAAAATGATAGGCAAAAAAGAAAGTTATCTGGAATGCTCATTTAGATTAATACTGACCTACTATTCTGGAATGGGATTAACAAGAATCTGAGACACAGAAGATCTCATGAGACATTTCTTAATATCAGCATACTATGTGATTGAAGTTGATGGAAAACTACATCAACTGAACTACAATACAATTACAAATGCCCCAGAAATGAAGGATTGGATCATTTTACAAGGTAAAAAATCATGATCATCTGAGGTCTTTTCTCAAAGCAAAAGAATACAGGTAGCATGGTGTAGTAAAGTTGTACTCACCACTTACACTGATGTGATGCTGCAGAAATGAGGATGACAACTGTCATTGGTATTTTTAAGTGCATGTTTGTCTGGTTTGTGTGTATGGCACATATATTTTTTCTGTTTTCTGTATTATCTGTCCCTTTATCATATAAGATGTGTTGACTTGATATAGCATTTAAGGATTATTAATTTAACAACATAGTAAAAATGTTCCTCAATTTATGATGGAGTAACATCCTAATAAACTTTTAAATTTAGCAATGTAAGTTGAAATCTTTTAATGTACCTCAGATACTAAAAATCACAGCTTAGTAGCACAGTACATTGTAGATTATTTTATGCTTGAAATCTTGTAACTGATGGAAACTTCAAGTCCATTTCACTGCATAACATCATGGGAAATTATATCATATTTTTCTAGCCCAGAAAAAGGCCAAACAGAATATGAAAATAGTTTGTGTTGAATATATATATCATTTTCATAACACCATAAAGTTGAAACTTATAATCCAAGATCACATATTTGAAGACTGTCTATCTGCAAATTACAAAATATAAGGACAATGAACATAACCCAAGGAATTTTTACCATTTTCTGGGGAGGAGATTGATGCACCTTCAGTTTTGGCTAGTCTAGTAGTATCATGTTAAATTGAAGTGTCCAAGCACATAATATTAATAACAACAGAAAAGTTCTCAAATAATGCAATGTCTCAAGTAATACTCTTCCACATTCAAGAAGACAAATGGTTGGGCTGGGGATTTAGCTCAGTGGTGTAAGCGCCTGCCTTGCAAGCACGTGGTCATGAGTTCAATCCCTGATACTGATTAAAAAAAAAAAGAAGATAAATGGTCATCAGATTAATCCTACCACCTCTACCTAAAGACATCTTATAATCAAACTTTCAAAAGGGGAGGCTAAGAGATTATCAAGCCTGCAAGAGAGATGAACCAAGTAAGAAGGGTCTCCCAACTCATGTGACAGAAAACTCAGAAGAAACTTTACAGAACAGGAAAGTGTGACATGAGACTTTTGCAGCTGTAAAGGAGGAACAAATTCTGTTCAAGAAGAAAAAATTTTTGCCAACCAACGATATTATAATCAATGAAGCCATTCTTCAGAAATTAAAGACAAAGACAAAAAAAAGTTCCTACAGGAAATATTAAAGGATATGCTCTCACCTGAAAGACTTGTTAGTAAGAAAAAAGAAACAGACATTATAGAATTCTCTGGTAAGAGTAACTTTAGAGAAATTTAGAATGCTTTAAAAGTCATAAATTTTATGAAGAATAGTATAAAACAGTTCAAGTCAGTAATAACCACATTAAAGTGTTAACAGAGAAGTGATACAGAAATATGAAAATTTTAAATATGGGGAATAATGCAGTGCAAATATACAGACTTTGAGAATATTTTCTGTTGCCTTTCTCTTTCATTTCCTGTCTTTATATCAAGTTAAAGTGTTATCATTTCTACATAGCTTGCAATGATTCCTTTAAGTCTAACAGAAAGTACAAGGCAAAAATCTGTAATAAACAAGACAAAAATAACAAAATGGGAATTAAAACATGCTGTTACAGGACGCTTATTGAACACAAAGGAAGAATAATGGAGAGAGAAGAAAGGAAATACAATAAAATTAGAAAATAAATTACAAAATGACTGTAGCAAGATGTTACTTATTAATAATCACCTAAATGTAAATGGATAAAATATCCAATTAAAAGGTATAAAGTAACTGAGTGGATTTTTAAATAGACCTGGTTATATGTTCTTCACAGGAAAATCACTTTACCTCTAAGGGCACACATAGATCAAAAGTGAAGTGACAGTATAAAATATACAAAATGAAATCCAAAAGATAGCAGGAGAGGCTTTTTTCTTTTCTCGGAATTACTTTAGGAGCTGTATATGAATGCCAAACTACCACATGGTGAGTTGTGATGGTTAATTTTATGTGTCAACTTGGCTAGTCCATGGTATACAGATATTTGGTCAAATATCACCTTAAACATCTCTGTGAAGGTATTTTTAGAAAACATTAGCATTTAAGTCATCAGACTTTGTTGAAAGCAAATTACTTCCCTTGACATGGATCTCACTCAGTTAAAGATGTTATAAAGATAAGAAAGTTTACTTCCAAGGAGTCGGAACATCAACCTTTTAGGCTGACTTTGTACTCGAGCTACAAGATCAAAACTTCCCTGGGTTTCAAGCCTACTGATTTACAATTTTTAAACTTACCAGCCTCCATAATCTTATTAGCAATTACTTACAATTCTCCATCTTACTACAAACAGATTATAAACGTGTATATGCTTGAACACATCATACTGGCTTTGCTTTTCTGGAGAGGCCTCACTAATGCAGCACTGTTAGATAAATTACCCCCAATAAATCTACACAATAATACATCATGTTTTTTCTTGATGTTGCTGTTTAGTCAATTTTACTATTTTTTAGCTACAGTGTTACTCCACCCCTGCTCTGAAAACCTACTTCTTACTTATCTTTAAAAATTAGCTCAACAGCACTCCCAGCACTATTTCTTGACATTATCCTTCTAGTCAAGTCTGGATTATTTGTCATTTCTACAGATGTCTCAAGAATTGTGCCTTACCTATTAGTAGACTAAATTCTAATTACCCATTTTATTCATGATAGCCATTAGTGGATTGGGATCTCTTAAACTGTTAAAATTGTTCACTTCTTTAGTATTTTCATGCCTCTGTTATTATTCTATATGTGTTTGTTGAATGAAATAAATGTAGAAAGTTAATTCTTTCATTACACAGCTCTCCATACTAATTATACTGGTGTTCATATGAAACCTTTCTATTCTTGTTATTAATGAACTTGACTTTCTAGGTGATGTTAATGTGTTTTGTTCCATTGTCAGTGAATTACCATTAGTTTTTACTCTAGGATAAGAGAGCATCTCTCTACCTCATAAGACATTTTTTTTTCCTCTAAACCATTCCATTTATGGCTAAACTTGAGTCAGACCATTCACATTATTTTCAGAAGCACACAGGCAAAAAGATCAAAGTAATTATTGAATGCGATAAGTGTTAATGATGTGAAATCAATAATGTAGGCAAGACTAAAACTGCCTACATTATGTTATCTGAATTTATGCTAGGTATGAACAAATCTGGATCTATTCCAATATTTCCTTGAGTTTTATGAAACCATTAGATTATGATTTAATAAATATTCTGTTAATTTACCACCTGGTCAAATTAGTCTATTCCATTGTAAAAAATCATTCTGGTCCTATATGTCTTTCCTATTGTAATACCATAAACTTGCTTGAATCTCTGTTTCCTGTAGTATTACAGAAATATACTGGGTTTTGTCACAGTAAATGATAGAACTGAGTTGTTTTAAGGAAATCAAATGTATATGAATACAATCCTTGCTTTTTCTTTATAACCAATTAAAATCCATCATAGATTCAAAATTGTGATTAATATTGGATCAAGTTAAATAACAAATTAAATAATAAAATATTCAAAAATTAATATTAGAGAGTTCTTAGGGCTTTAAAACATACAGAAACAAAGTTCCAAATATGTTTTCATTAATGAGCTCTCAGAAACCTACTTAAAACCATACCAACTAATTTACAGAACCTATCTTTTATTTGATATATCAGTACAATACATGTGAAATAAATCTCTCTGTGGAATATATTTTCCCAATGTAAAAAGAATTAACTTGTGGACATAGTTTCCTTAAAACATGTCAAATCCATTTTTTTAAAAATGCATAAATCAATTATCCTTTGTTATCTACACATAAAGTGGATAACTGTTATAATATGTACACTACTCTTTCCTATCCTAAATTATGTAAACTGGAAAAAAATGGAGCTCAATTTTTTTCATATTCAATAGGAGTAAGTGGTAATATAACTATACTGATTATCTGCAATTATTACATATATGACATTTCCAAAGACTAGTATAGATTTTATTTTAAGACATTATTAAACATATAAATATACATAGAGAATGTGAACAGATAATCTGACTTGCAACTCTATCTCATTGTTTGAAACAGGCTGGATTAGATCTGAGTATTCACAAATCTATAAATATTTATTTAACATTCCAAATTTTTCTACAGTAATATGATGGACTAATAGCTTTTGGATATCATGTGTAGTGAGAATTGGTAATGCTCAATACATTAGGGATAAATAATCCTGCAATGTAACCTATCTGAGAGTAACTGAGACTATTTATTCAACACCTTTGCAGTACTGGACAATCTCTGCATATGATAAGAACTTAGTTTGTGAACATTTACATTGTAATGCTGAACAGTAGAATCCCAATGACTAAAAGTATCTAAAATTAATGTTCATGTAAGTATTAGGCAAAGAAAATCTGAAGTTTTGTTGTGATATCCAGTCATCCCAAGGCTTTTGTTCAGAGCTGCTATACAAAATTGAACTCAGTTAAAAAGTTGAAAAGTGAGGGCCATCAGCAGCACGCAAGACCAGACCCCCCGGGCAGGCCCCTTCCATGCCACTACCCTCCTGCCGTCCGCCATGGGACACAGGACAATCAGTGGCACTCAAAGCCAGTCCCCAAGCCTGCTCCCACACCCCCATTGTCCTGCTGCCCACCTCAGAACACAGGCCTTCCAGCAGTGTGCAAGGGTAAGCCCAGTCAGCCTCTTCCATGCCGCCGCCATCCTGTCACTGCCCTCTGGGACCCCCCCACCTGCTGGACCTAATATTGCTGTTGATCTTTGGCTCCCACTTCTCCACCCAGAACATTGGACTGCAGTGGATTAACCATGCTGTGTCAATGGGAGACTCAGGAACCACTCATCTAAACAGAAGAACTCAGCAGGCTTCCATCAGTGAGGTGAGTTTACCCCTAAAATAGGAATACAGCTTGTCATCTTCAGTGGGCAAACAGGAGCAATAGCCAAACCCCCTACAGAGTAGAACCTTGGTGAGCTTGGCGAGAGTGTGTCCTGCCTCCACACAGAGAACATCAGGTCCTCCTGATGTTCTCCACACAGAGAACATTGAGGAGAGCGCCAATAAGGCCTCCCCCAACCTGGGAAAATTAAGGGGGCCTGTGGGACACCTAGAGATACAGTTGGGTCCCAACCAAAACAAACACTACAAACAGGGAGATCTGGTGACATTGAACAACCTGAATATGTAATAACAGCAGGAACTAAGGGTTGATTTCCATCAATATTCCTAGGCTTGTCAGGCTAGAAAGAATATAGGACTCACTCAACAGGCCCTGCAGGGGAAATTAAAGTGGCTGGCCCACCTCTTCATTGTGAGATCCAGGAACTGGACAAAAATCAACCTTACAGTAGGACCCTAATATACACACTACCAAAAGGTGAGACTAGTGAGATTGAAAGATGAAATATTAGCTTGAAAGGTGAAAATGACAAAATGAAAAAGCAAAATCCAATCTCAATCATCTAGCCTCTCAGGAGCCTGTAAAGGAGACATTGAAATAAAAGAATATAAAAGTTACACACCAGAATTCTCTGAAAAGATAGCAAGTGATATAAAAAAAAAAAACCAACACCATGAAGCTATAGAGGAAATAAAATTAGAAGTGATCTTTCATATAAAGACAGAAATAACAACCATAGTGAAGGAGTTGCTCATTGCAGCTAGAGAAGAAATAGATAAAACAGTACAGGAGCATGGGAACCTGAAACCTTGAAAGAACAATATAGAAAACAAGCAGAATCCATGAAACAAACTCAAAGAGACATCCAAGAAACAAAAATTCTATTGAAAGCTGGCAAAACCATTTAAATGAAGCTGAGAATAGAATTTCAGACCTTGACGACAGGATTGCAATTAGCAATCATGAGAAGATAGAACTTTTAAAAATAACAAAGCAGCATGAAATGACAGTCCAGCAGCTTCAAGATGATGCCAAGAGAAACATATAAGACTAATAGGTATCAGTGAAGAAGCAGGAGTCAACACACAGGTACATAGGTGACATAGGTACACTTTTCACAGAAGTTAATAGCAGAAAACTTCCCAAACATGGGGACAAAAATCTCATATGCAGATAAGTGAGGCATATAGAATGCCAAACAGTCATAACCAACATAAATCTACACCCAGACATATAATAATTAAGATCCCAGACATACAACATAAAAACAGTATACTAAAAGCTGTCAGAGAAAAGACACAACTCACCTATCAAGGAAAGACCATTAGAATCATGACAGACTTTTCAGCACAAATCCTCAAGTCAAGACAAGATTGGAGTGAGGTGTTTCAAGCCCTGAAATGGAACGGCTTTCAACCCAGATTGTTGTACCCAGCAAAACTTTCATTCAAATTTAATGGAGAAACAAGATACTTCCATGACAAAGAACAATGGAAGAAATTCATGTCCACCAAACCAATACCCTAGAAAGAGTATTGAAAGGCATAGTAGACAGAGATAAAAATGACCACAACCCCCAGAACAACAACGGAAAGAAAATAGCAGGCAGGACAAGCAATTATACAAGGGAAAAAACAGAAAACAAACAACTGGCACATAATGTGGCAAAGTTGAGCCAGTACATATTATTTATATCCATAAATGTAAATGGCCTCAATTGACCTACCAAAAGAAATAGGTTGACAGAATTTATCAAGAAACAAGATCCCACAATACGCTGTATACAATAAACACACCTTACTCAAAAGGAAACTCATAGATTAAAAGTCAAAGGATAGAAAACAGTATTCCATGAAACAGGACCCAGAAAAAAGCAGCAGTAACTATTTTGTTTGCAGACAATGTGAACTTCAAAATGATTAAAGAGATAAACAAGGTCACTGCATACTTGTTAGTGGAAAAGTTTAAGAGGAAGAACTAACAATTATAAATATATATACATTCAATATAGGAGCATCCAACTATATAAGACAAATACTAATGGACATGAAAAACAAAATACAAAAGAGCACAATTATTACAGCACAATTATATCCTAGTGTCACAGAGATAGATCAACTAGACTAAATTCAGTCAAGAAATAATAAAACTGAATCATACCTATGAGCAAGTGGACTTAGTAGATGTTTACAGAGTATACCACCCAACCACATCAGAACATAAATTCTTCTCAGCTGCACATGGGACATCCTCCCAAATAGATCACATAATAACCCATAAAACATTCTTAAGTAAATACAAAGGGATTAAAATGATCCCATGCATATTATGTGACCATATAGCACTGAAATTGGAAATTAATGGCAAAAGAAATCGCAAAACCTGCATAAATACATGGAAGTTAAATAATGACCTTCTGAACAACCAGTGGGTTACAGATCAAATTAAAGAAGAAATAAAACAATACTTATAACTCAATGAAATATGGAAACAACATACCATAAGTTCACAAAAGAGAGAAAATTTTAAAGATCAGAGAAGAAATTTATGCAATTGAAACTAAAGAAATAAATTACAAAGAATTAATGAATCAAAAAGCTGGTTTTTTGAGAGAATAAACAAAATTGACAAACCTCTGGCTAGTCTTATCAAGAAAAAGAAACAAAAATCACAAATTCATGCAATAAGGACTGAAAAGAAGGAAATTACTACCAATACCATGGAAATTCAAAGCACCATGAATACCTACTTTGAAAACCTCTACTCACATAGGATGGAAAACGCAGAGAAATGGACAGATTTCTAGAAACATATGAACTAGCAAAGCACAATCAGGAATTATAGTAATTTTGAACAACCTAGTATCAGCTATTGAAATTAAAAATCTGATTAAAAACTTACCAACATAGAAAAGCCCAGGTCCTGATGGATTTATGGCTGAATTCTACAAGAAATTTTGAGAAGATCTGATACCCACACTCTTCAATGAAATTGAAAATAAATCAATCCTCCCTAAATCATTTCTGAAGGCAAGCATTTCTCTGATACCAAAACCAGAGAAAGACCCAACCAAAAAGGAGAACTATAGGCCAATCTCACTAATGAACATAGATGCAAAGATTCTCAATAAAATACTGGCAAATAGAATGTAACAAATCATCAAGAAGATTGTGCATCACAACCAAGTGGGATTCATTCCAGGGATGCAGGGATGGTTTAACATGTGTAATCAATACATGTAATACACCACATCAACAGAACCAAAAACAAAAACCACATGGTCATCTCAATAGATGCAGAAAAAGCTTTTGATAAAGTCGAACACATGATAATAATAAAAACCCTTCAGAAACTCAGAATACACGGTGTCTACCTCAATCTCCTAAAAGCCATCTATGACAAACTAACAGCCAACATTATACTAAATGGGCAAAAACTGAAAGCCTTCACTCTAAAAATCAGGAAAAAGACAAGGATGTCCACTATCGCCACTCCCATACAATATAGTTCTGGAAACACTAGCCAGGGCAATCAGACAAGAGAGAGAAATAAAAAGAATAAAGATAGGAAAGGAAGAAGTTAAATTGTCACTATTTGCAGATGACATGATGCTCTGTGTAGAAGACCCCAAAAAAACTCCATTAAAAGACTACTGGAGGTAATAAACAAATTCAGCAGTGTAGCTGGATACAAATTCAATGCCCCAAAATCAATAGCATTCCTGTACACAAACAAAATATCACTGAGAGAAATTATGGAAATATCACCTTTCACAATAGTAGCTTAAAAAATAGTAGCTAAAAAAATGAGATATTTAGGAATCAATCTAAGAATGTAAAAGACCTGTATGCTGAAAATTATACTATGCTAAGAAAAGAGATTGAAGATGACATTGGAAAGGGAAGGATATTCCTTGCTTTTGGCTAGGAAGAATCAACATTGTGAAAATGGCCAATCTCCCAAAATTGTACACAGATTCAATGCAATCTCAATCAAAATACCATTAACATACTTTACAGATCTAAGAAAACATTCCTAAAATTCATTTGCCAACAGAAGAAACCTAGAATAGCAAAGTCAACAAAGGAAAGACAGGAGGCATCTCAATTCCTGACTTGAACTATACTACAAAGTCACAGTGATAAAATCAGCATGGTACTGGCAAAGAAATAGACCTGAGGATCAATGGAACAGATTAGAAGATGCAAGTATAAGTACAAAGACACTCAGTCACCTGATATTTGACAAAGGGGCTAAACATGTTCACTGGAAGAAGGATAGCCTCTTTAATAAATGGTATTGGAAAAATTGGCTCTCCACATGCAAAAGACTGAAACTAGACCCATGCCTATCACCATGCCCTAAACTAAAATCAAAATAGATCAAAGATCTAAATATTAAAACAAAAACTCTAAATCTACTGAAAGACAAGATAGGTAGAAAGTCTTGAAGACATAGGGGTAGGCAGAGAATTCATGAACAAAAATGCAAACCACATGAGAAACACTTTAAAGAATCACCAACTGGGATCTCATATTTTTACAAAGGTTTTGCACTTCAAAGTAAATCAGCAAGAAAGTGAAAAGAAAACCCAAAGAATAAGAAAAAAATTTAGCCATCTACCCCTGAGACAAAGAACTTATATCTAAAACATATAAAGAGTTTAAAAAAACAGCAGGCCTTCCAAATTCAGAGACCCTCTCCAAAGATGGGCATCTGAGATGAACACACATTTCTCAGATGAAGATATGCAAATGGCAAATAAATACATGAAGAAATGTTTACCATCATTTGTCCTTCAAGAAATGAAAATTAAAACAGCATTGAGATTTCATTTTACCCTGGAAAGAACAGCTGCCATCAAGAAATCAACTGATAATAAATGTTGGCAAGGCTGCAGGGAAAAAGGAATACTGCTCCACTGTTTTTGGGAGTGCAGACTGGTGCAGCCACTATGGAAATCAGTATGGAGATTCCCCAACAAATTAGGATTGGAAATTCCATTCAACCCAGTTATTCCCCTCCTGAGTATTGTCCCAGAAAAATTGAAAATATCATGTCACAGTGATATATGTGCACCCATGTTCATAGCAGCACAATTTGTAATAACTAAATCTTGGAAACAGCCAAAATCCCCATCAAACACAGAGTGGATGAAAAAGATGTGGTATTTTTATCCAAGAGAATATTACTTGGCTATAAAAAGGATGATCTTGAGGCCTTCATAGGTAAATGGAGGCAACTAGAGACTGTCCTCATAAGTGAAATAAGAATCATATTTGTAAATATCACATTGTGTCTCCAGTGTAAAAAGTAATAAAAAGTGTATGAGTTATAAACTCTAAAATGTGTAATTGCTACTGTAAAAAAGAAAAAGAAAGTACTCTAGAGGCTATAACTGCATGTATGTTTAAGTGTGTAAGACTGATAACCATATTACTAAGTTTTTGTTGGATCATTGAACAGAACAGTTTGCACTCTCATTGTTTGTATGTCCACTTTTTATGCTTTAATTTTGTGACTTGAACAACTATTTCTAAGATGACAGTATGTAATTTAGCAATTAGTGATTTCTTAGTGTTAATTTTTTTTGAAATTCTGTATTATTTCTACCTTTATTTCAGTTTTACTTTTTTTTTCTTTAAATAAAAAAAGTTGAAAAGCATCTACCTCCAAACAGATTCCTCCAAGCATACAAAAATGAAAAGCAAGCACGCTCAGGGCCATTGTTCCATAATTACATCAGGTCTTCTTTGAAGAATACATCTCAATGTTTTTATCAGGGGTTAATATGCCGCAGTCCTACTAAGTTTCAGAAGCTAAATTATCAGTTAAGGAAATGAGTAATTTTTCATGAAAGAATTTGCCTATAACTTATGCAAGTTGTACTTCCTCTATATAGATGCATAGCAGTGCATATCATTCTCAAATTTTACTCTAGATAAGATAAAGAAGCAATTTTAGTTTACTCTCTGCCTGCTTTAAACAAGAAATCGAAGTTCTAAATAATTATAACCAATAACATATATTACATTCCAAATTAGATGTTACAGAAGTTTTCATTACTTTCTGTTTCAGCAATGATATACTGTTTAAAGATATGAAACTATTAAAGATGCCTGTTGACACTATACTAATATTACATGTAAAGTAAATACCAAAAGATAAGATATACTTCACTACTGAATTGGTTAACTTTGACAGTCACTGGGTCCTTTTAGTCTCAACTGAACAATTTTCTCGGGTCACACAGAACCCTTGCAATATTCCTTAATAAGCTGTATTTGTCCCTTTTCCCTGCTTGTACATACAGTCTGTGTACAAATAAGGATAAACTTCTCCATTTCCCTCTAGTTGATTTTCCTTTTAGATTGGGCTCTGCATTTTCCTAACAACCAGTTCCTAGCTCAGCTGCTAACTCAATAAGTTCTTAGGTGCTGCCTTGACTCACAAATGCTTCACTTACTATATAGCTCGTTACCAGGCTTTATACAGCCTCATCATCTGTTTCTTCCTCTCACTGTAAACACCTTGAAGGTAGGAAACCTTATTGTATTCATCTCAGATCACAGAGATCCTATGGGTTTTCATAGAAGTCTAACAACATGCCACAAATTAATATCATCAGTAATGAAAGAGAAGTTTCTATTAGAGATGTAGGGTTCATGAGTCTGAACCTATTTAACTTGTATCTAATATAATTTGATGCAGAATTGTGTGCATAAATTATATGACTACTATTAATCTTAAGTAAAACACCATAGGTAAGAGTTAATACAAGTACATCTTTCATAGATCACTAACACCCCAAGTGGTTTAAATCCTAACCCACTAACTTCAGGTGTGAAGACTCATGGTGATCCTATAAAAGATTTGCCAAAGACCTAAGAATTTGAGAACCTACTGCATTTGCATGATAAATGTTCTTAATCTTATTCTCATAACATTATGAACTTCAAATATGTCTTTAAAGCTCCCTGTAGAAAAGTGGTAACAAAAATGACTTGGTATTTAAAAATAATATATTTTATATTCCATTTTACTGAACAACAGAGTTGTACCTAGCCAATTTTATAGTTTTTCTATAACCTTGACCATATTTGACTGAAAGATCAATATACACAGGTAATGCAAAAACAAAGCACAAAGAGATCACCAAATTCAAATAATCCAAAAATATATTTACTCTTACAAGTGAATTTTTCAGAATCCTGTGTACAGATATGCAAATGTAAATTCGCTAATACCTTCGTTTTCATGCATATTCTGCTCAAGTCTATTCTATACCCATCCTTTGCAAAAGGAATCTGACTGAGTTATCAACAGACTTACAGAAATCTGTAAAATAATATCACAAAAAAGTAAACTTTAATTGCTTTTTTGTTGAGGAGACTGATTTTTTAACTTAGAACACTTTTAGATTGACAGAAAAGTTAAGATAGTACAAAGAGTTTCCACATACAACAAACCCAGTTTTACCTATAGTTAACACTAGGGCAATATATTTGTCACAGGTAGATGGATATAGATACATTTTTATTTAAGTAAAATCTATAATTTATGAGAATTTCCTTGATTTTTAGTAAGTACTTTTTTCAAATTGGGATTTTTTTTTCAGTGGGATAAAGAAGCCCACTTAAGACTTTATGCTAAAATCAGCTGTGTTTTTTTTAAAGTTCCCCTGGATTGTAATAATTCCTAGATTATTTTGGATTTTGATGACCTTAACACTTTTGAAGAGTGTTAGACAAATATTTGTGAAATGTCCCTCCTTGCTTAGATATTGCATGCTGTTTTTATTAAACTGAGTTATGAATATTTTGAGGGAGGGAAGATCACAAAATTAAGTTTATTTTCATCACATCATATGAAGGTTACATTTAATAAACATTATTTAATACTGTTGAAGTTGATCATCTACTTGAGGTAGTGTTTGATAGGTTTCTTCGCTGTAAATTTATTCTTTCCTCCTTTTCCCCAAGGTAATATGGGTGCACATTACTATCAACTGCTCATAATTAAGATGAGGAGGAGTTATGATCCATTTATTTAAGGATAGGTTTTCATAAAATAATTAGATTTGACCTGAGCAAGAGATTTGCTATCCCCCCAAGTATTTGCCTATTTGATCACTTATATCACTATGGACATATGTTTCATATTCTAGGGTATAATTGAATATAATAATTTTGCTATTGTTCAAATTGTTGCAATATCACCTTAGGGAACTCTTTTAATTGGTACATTATGTTACTTTGACAATCTCAATCAGTGTGAGTTTGGAGGGTTCTTATTATTTTGAAAGAGAGCTACTGTGTTTTTGATTTGGTAGCACTGAATTACTTTCTAGAATAATAAGATGACCCAGGATCACTTTATATACTCCAAGCTCTTGTCCTAGAGTTACCCATTTCTCTCAGTGGCCCATGTTCTCATTATTAAAGAACAGTATTAGGAACCAAGATGTGGATAATGAGTGCTGGTTTGCATTTGGATATGACTGTTTCTAGGCATTCTTTAGTGGTAGAGCAAGCACACATATGCATAGAGCACATGTAAACAGCACAGCCTATCCATTAACACTTCTATCTCTGTATCTGCATTGATATTAAGATAAATTTAAATTCATACTGATGTTTCCAACTCTAATCCATCACCACGTGGATCATTCTAACCTCATCCCCTTGTTCATATTTAATGTTTCCCATCAACAATGAGTCCCACCATCTACAATACATTTATTTTCTCATCTCCAGAATATATAATGTATTTTGGAGTTGTTAATCTATATTTCAATGGGAGCAGATTTCAATAACTAAAATTTTGCCTTCAGCCAGGCATAGTGGTGCAAGTCTGTAACCCAGCACTTGGAAGGTTGAGGCAGGAAGCTCTCCACGAGGTTGAGACCAGCCTGGGCTACATGATGAGCTGGAGACTGGCCTGAATTACAAAGCAAGACCCTGTCTCAAAAAATTAAAAGGAAAACTAAAACATAAGTAAAATTCTGCATCAGTCTTAGAGGCTCCACTCATATCAAAGTTACTTAGGTCAGTGTAATTTCTGCCACACCCTTCAGTAAGTTTATTTCAATAATTTGTAGAAAATTTAAGATTCTTTTACCACAGTAGGAGTTCCAGTTCATAATCACCTGAGTGCTCTAAAGTATTTTAAAATTCTATGTCTGAATTGCTGCACTTAGCATTATGGCTTCAAGGAGCACCCATTTTCCTACAATGACTCAAGTTTATTCTTTTTTTGGCAGAATAGTACTCCCCTATGTATAAATACCATTTTTCCCTTTCTTTGAAGAATTACATCACTGAATATAGAATTCCAGGTTGCTATTTTTTTTCTTACAACCATTTAAATACAATAATCTAGTTCACATTCTTCTTGCTTGCATGGTTTCTGATGAGAAATTAGTAATTCTTACACTCATTTCTCCATAAATAAAATGTTTTCTTTATCTGACCATCTTCAAGATTTTCTTTTTTCTTTGTTTTTTGGCAGTTTTAAGGCATATTTATGAGTATGTGTGCTTGCATTTATATATGTGGTATCTGATATTTATCCTACAGAATGTGTTTAAAATATCCTATTAGAAACTAGGAGTACTGTCAACTATTGCTTTTAAGAGATCTACAATAAATTTAGATATCCTTCATCTTAATCCCTCCAACTTTGTTCTGCTTGTACTATGTGACAAAATTGTACCCTGTCACTTCTGAAACACAAGTCTTTTTTTAACTAAGGTTGAACGAAAGTTATTTGAATCTATTTGACAAGACTGATCTTTGTACTTGTTTTCTGAACAAAATAGAAGATCAACTGTTTGAAACAAGTAAAAGAAAATTTAGACCTTTTAAATATTGAACAAAGACCTGAAAAAAAATACTAAGGACAACAAGGACCCCTGGAAGATGCAAAATCAGAAAATACCTTCAGCAAGACAGCCAAACCTACTCCAGAAACTGTAGTGATAGAAGTAACTCACCCAGTTTTGTTGATGACTTAAAGTTTATTCCAGTGGATACCAATTTGGTAAGAAGCACAACATAACCAGTCTACATGGTCAGCTCAAACAAGAGGCCTCTGAAACCCCTGCTTGGTTCTAGCCTGTAATTCTACCTTGCATTGCGATTCTCCCTCCTATGCCAGCAACACTGCTAGCCCAACACAGAATCAGAAGTACAGAGAACAAAAGCGGACGACAAAGAAGAATTCTGACAACACTGTAGCTTGGAAGTGAAGACAAAATCTAGGAACCAAACTAAAAATAAAAACCTGAGGAATATAAGGTGAACAGAGGGGAGTGCCCACCTGACGGTGTCTGGCCACGTTGACAGGGCCTGCACGTCCCGTGAGCAGAGCAGCCAGGCTGTGAATATCCCACCTGCTCCCGGGCTCCATCCAGGTCAATAGACAGCAGAGGCTGCATCTCCGCAGGCCTCCAAGAGAACTATGCAAACATACAAATGCTACCCCAACGAGAACAGAGATTGCTAACTCAGAGCATGGCACCCGAGGGAGTCAGTGTCTGTAATTAAAATTTGGTAAAGACTGAAAAAAGGCACAGGAAGCAGAAAGCTTCACTACTTAGACACAGAGGGAGCAAGAGCAAGACTGAGGGAAAGAGGCTTCACTGCTTTGATCGTGGGTTGCTTAAGAAGCAGTTTGTGGGCTCCTTAGAAGCAAAGCATATTATAGGATTGCTTTGGGGGGTGCTTCCAGTTTAATCAGGTTGGCCCAGCTTTGGAAGCAGGTGCAGAATTGGAAATCATCACACAGACAAATTGCTACAGAGGTTCTGATTTGCCTTCCTAGGCAGGTTGCTGCTGAAATAGCTACTGCTTGGTATGTATCGTATGTTGTTGTACACATTCTGCCTACTGTCCATTTGTGTGTTTAGGGTTTCAGTATGTTTTCCCAGAAAAAAAAAAAACTTTGTCAAATCTGGTCATATTTTAGAAACATATACCAGAATTCTAATTCAATATGTCTGCATTTCTGGAATAGATTAACATAATCACACTACTAAGCATCCTTAGATCGTGTCAGTCAAGGTTCTCCAAAGAAATAGAACCAGCAAGATATACAGTGAAGTACATGCATTTGTGACATGTTCCTGGGAATTACCTTAGCCAAAGTGTTGGCTTATAAAATGTATAGAGCACGATAGCAGAACAGAATTCTCAGGTGGGAAATGATACTGTAGTTTTCAGGGAGAATACCTTTTTTCATTCTATTTGTAAACTATTTATTTATGTATGCATTTATTTATATACATTTGTAAGTACATTTCTTAAAGGAAATTGGTGCATAGTCATAACAAATATTAATTCCTTTTTTCACCCTCTTTCCCTCATTTCCTCCTCCATCCATTCAAGATCTCTTTCCTTTTGAGAAAGCTCTCTCTCCCTACTTCCTATATCTTTATTTTGCACTTCATTTATACATTGGCTTTCTCATATAAAGGAACTCGTGAGATGTTTAATCTTCTGTGATATTTAACCATCATTTCACTTAGCATGATGGTTTCAAGGTATATCCATTTTCCTACAAATAACTAATGTTTTATCTTTTTTTTAGAGTAGAGTAGTACTTCAGTAGGTAAATACCACATTTCCTTTATGTGTTCTTTTGTTGATAACCAAATAGGCCACTTCCAAGCTTCAGTTATTATGAATTGTGCTGCTATTAACATGAGGATATGTGCATCACTGTAATATTAAGTCATTAACATTTTTGGAAAGATATTTAGAAGAGGAATAGCTGAGTCAAGTGGAGTTTCTAATTTCAATGTTTTAAGGAATCTCCACACCGGTTTCCATCATAGTACTACTAGTTTACATTCCCACCAAAAGTGTAAAAGGGTTCCTTTCATCCTCACACACCCTTGCTAACATTAGTTATTATTTGATTTCATGACCGTGGCCTTTCTTTCTGGCAAAAAATGGAATGGCAGTGTTGTTTTAATTTGCATTTCTGTAACCATAAGTAATGATGAGCATTGCTTCATCATTTATTTGCCATTTTTACTTCTGTGATGTTTCCATTCATTTCTCTCACTCACTTTTTGATTGAGTCTTTTATTTTGGAGGTATAACTTTTTTTAGTTCTTTATATATCCTAGATACATGTTTTCTAAGGAATGGCTGGCAAAATGATTTTCCATTCTGTATGTTGTCTTTTCACTGTTGGTTGTTTCTTTTGCTTTACAGAGCTCTTTAATTTGATGTGATTCATTTGCTAATTCTTAGGACTATTTTCAATGCAACCAGAGTTCTGTTCAGAAAGTCTTTGTCTATGACTACGATTTAAGAGTTTTACCTATTTTGTCTTCCAGAACGTTAAATGTTTTTATTTTAACATGTATCTCATTGACCCACTTTGATTTTAGTTTCCTGCATGGTGATTCAATCTTCTACATGTATATGACCAGTTTTCCCATCTATTGGGAAAGGAAATCTTTCTCCTGTGTATGTTCTGGCACTTTGTCAAAGATCAGATAGTTGAAAATGCTTGAAGCTGTTTCTGTACCCTATATTTTATTCCATTGATTAACTTGTCTGTTTTGCATCAGTATCATGCTGGGGTTTTTTTAATCACAGTAGCTTTGTAATAGAACTTCAGAACTGATGTCTCCAACTTTATTATTTTTACCCAGTATTGCTTTTGCTATTTTGGGTCTCTTCTGGTTCTATGAATTCTAGGATTACTTTCTCCAGTCTTGTGAATAATTCTAGAAAGAATGCTGGTGGAATTTTGACACATATTGCATTAAAATTGTATATTAATTAATGAAGCATGAGCCATTTTGACAGACATTTTTCCATTTTCTGAAAGCCTCTTTGATTTCCTTTTTCAAAGTTCTTTAGTTTTCATTATAGTTTTCATTATATATATATATAATATATATACAGATTATATAGAGAGAGTAATGTAATATATATATGTACACCTTATATGTGTGAATATATATCTGTATATATCTATATCTATATCTATATCTATATCTATATCTATATCTATATCTATATCTATATCTATATCTATCTATCTATATATATATATATATATATACACACACAGAGAGAGACAGAGAGAGAGAGAGAGAGAGAGAGGTGCTATTATGAATGTTACTATTTCCTAATTTCTTTCTTGGTGAATTCATTATCAGTTTACTGGAATGCTATTGATTTTTGTGTGTTGATTTTGTATCATTCTACACTGTTGAATTTGGTTATTAATTCTAAATCTTCCCTTTAAATTTTTGTGTCTTCTAGGTAGAGAATTGTGTCACCTGCAAAAAATGGTAATTTGACTTCTCTTTTCCTATACTTTTATTTCTTTGTCTTGCCTAATTACTCTTGCTGTTCTTATGAGTACTACATTGAACAGAAATAGTGATAATGAACATCCTTGTCTTTTTCCTAATTTTAGAGGATAGGCTTCCAGTGTTTCCCTATTTAATATGATGCTAGCAGTAGATTTGTTGTATGTCTTTAATCAGATTGAGATGGGTTCTTCAGCATTTTTATCATAAGAGGACGCTATATTTTGTCAAAGGCTTTTTCTGTGTCTACTGAGATAATTATGTGATTTTTGTCCTTGCTTCTGTGTATGTGATATAATGCATTCATTAATTTACATATGTTGAAAAAGCCTTGCATCCCTGGGATGAAGCCTTCTTGTTCAGGATAAATGATCTTTTCAATGACTTACTGGAGTCCATCTGCTGGTAGCTTATCAAGTATTTTTGCCTTTATATTTGTTAAAGGGATTGACCTATAGTTCTTTTTTTTTGTTGGATCCTTGCCTGGTTTTGGAATCAGGGTGATGCTAGTTTCCAAATGACTTTAGGAGTACTCTTCCATTTTAATTGGATGAAAAATCTTAAGGCATATGGATGTTAGAATTTTCCTAAAAATTTGTAGAATTCAGCGTGGAACCCATTTGGATCTGTGTTTTTCTCAGCTGGTAGTTCCTACTGCTTCAGTTTCATTAGCTAATATTGGATTATTTCAGATTTATAAATTGTTTTAGTTTTGGCAATTCATATGTATCTAAAAATCGATCAATTTCTTCAGAAATCTCCAATTCATTGGCATACAGGTGAATAAAGTAGCAATAACAGTGTTTTGAAGTTCGGCAGTGCCCATTATATTTTTACCATTATTTTGAGCATATGTGTTAATAATTATTATACATGTTAATGATTGTTATCTTTTGCTGTTCAAATGTCCCCATAACCAATGTATATTGACTTTCCTTGCCTCTTTTGATTTGTTATGGCCTGAAGTCCTCTGTGTCCAAATATAGGATAGCTATACCTGCTTTGTTAGAGTGCTGTTGTATGAAACATTGGTTCCTATCCTTTGATTTTTTTAGTCCATAAATATCTTCATTAGTTAAATGTGTTTATTATACATAACATACCACTGGATTTTTTTCTTGACCCATTCTGCTAGTCTTTGTCTTTTGATTGGGGAATAGAGACAATCCACAAAAGGGTCATTTATGATAAGGGTTGACTTAAACTTGTAATGACCTTATTTTCCTTTTCCTTTTACTTAATTGATCACCCTAATTGGTGTGCTCATTCTATTAGACCTTTTGTCAATCCTTTTTCCCTTATTTGAAAAGTTTTCTGCTATTATTTCAATAAACATGTTTTTAGGGTATTTGTACTATCTTCTGATTTTTAACTAATTCCAATTAATCTTAGCCTTCTTTGCATCATCTAGAAGCTGTTGAATTCATGTTTTGTGTTCTCTTCTCACTCTTCAGGTACCTTTCATTGCTTGACCACAAATAACAGCTCTGTCTTCTAGTTCTGACTTCTTGTCCTCACTTTGGTCACTTCTGTTGCCTGTATTTTAGATAGAATTTTTAATCTCCTGAATTTCAGTTTTCATGGACTCTAATTGTTTCCTATCCTGGACATTCAAGTTTCGCATCATTTTGTTTAGCTCTGATAGTTTTTAATTAGTGTTTTCTCTAGAGTCTCTGATTGTTTTGTTCACTGTTGTATTATCTATCTGTTCTGTGAAGTTCCCAGCATGTTGCTGATCTGTTTCATTATGTCCGCTGATATCATTTGAGATAATTGGGTACATGGCTTTTGTTTTCCTCTCCTTGCATACCCCATGGGTCAGCTTAGAGGTTGTTAGGTGTTTTAGGAGTCATGTTGTTGCCTTGTCTTCTCATGTGCCTATTTTTTTGTTTCTTTGTTTTTGTTCTGAGACCTGCAGGTTGATGGTAGTAGAAAGCCTTATTTTCTTTTATCTTTATATATTGTTTACTTTAGTAGCATCCTCTATTTATGGCTAACTCTTGGCCTTTGCCTCTATTTCAAGATCCAAACACCTTTGTTTACTCAGAATGGGAGCTAGCAGCATATTTAGCCCAGGACCCAGGTCTCCAGGAATGGGTCACAGTATTGTTAATGACCTCAGGCAATCCTGATATCAGTGTCCCCAGACACAAGTAATAGTAACGGCTATGTAACTGGCTATAGTAATAAAAGCAGTATCAATTACAGTATCAAATACAAACTGATAGACTTTAAGGACCAATAATGTACCACCCTACCCATAAAAAAGGGTGACTACAGCTGCAGTATGAGCTCTAAAACAAAACAAATGTTGACCTACTATTGACCTACAGTAAATATCTATGAAATAGAATTTTACCTCTACTAACAATAACTATTCAAAATCAGTAGTGTAAAGTTAACTAGCTATCTAAAGACTCATAAAGCATAGTAATTACTATAGTACCCTTACCATTATAATTATTATAGCAATTACTATTACTATATGGTAATACTATAGTATAGTATTAACATTACTAACAGTATATTATTATTATTATTATTATTATTATTATTATTATTCTCTGGGGAACCAGAGAATATCAAAAAGCAAAATTTGAGAAATTAATCAATTATATATGAGAAGGAGAAAAGAAAAGTGAGATAGGGGGTCCTCTTTAGGAGTGAGGGAATAGTGTTAAAGAATAGTCACAAGAAAGAACGAAGAAAAAGAAGCTAAACAGCAAAACAGAGAACATAAAGGAAAGGTAGTAAAGGAGATGAAAAAATTAAAAGGGAAAAACGTGGAGAGAAAACAAACTAAATGAAGGTAAATGGGGACAAAAGACACAAATCATGAAAAACACTGGTGAAAGAATGAAAAATGACTAATACAAAATAGATTTTTTTTAAAAAAATTGAGTCAAACTATTCTTCACAGAACTGGAGAAAATAATCCTAAAATTTATCTGGTCCAAAAAAAATGACCTAGAATAGCAAAAGCAATCGTGAGTAACAATAGTGAATTAAAATGGATCAAAGAACTAAATGTTAGAACAGAAAAACTTAATTGTCAGAAGATAAAGTCAGTAAAACACTTGATGTTATAGGCTAAGGCATAACTTTCTGAATGCAACCCCAATGGCACAGAAAATAGTTCCATGGATCAAGAAATAGAATCATATCAAATTTTAAAAACTTCTGCACAACTGAATAAATAACCTACAAAGGGAAAAGAAAACCTACAGAATGGGAAACATTTGTGCAAGTTATAATATCTAGAACATTAAATATCATAAGTGTTATCCAAAAGAGTCATAGAGCTATACATAAAATTTGAAATTTGCCAAAAATGTGAAATTTTTTTCTCTTTATGATTTTCTTTTCATTGTATTTTCATATGCGTAATAGGATGTAACATAATCGTGCTGGTGGTGCGCTGCTGAAGTGCATCAAAATTTAGATGATTAGAAACACTTTCATAAAGTTGAATGGTACTGAAAAGGCCAAAGATAGGGAAATACTGTAGTCAATATTTCATCGCTGGGATGCAAAACTCAACACCCACAGGATAAAGCAGGACAGGTTGAATATAGTCCACAATTTCGGAGGTTTTCAGTTCATGGTTGGCCGGTTCCAGGGCAGAAGCATTGTAGGAGAAGAGCTTAATAGTCCAAAACTGTGTAGTTTATGAGGGCTGAGAAGCAGATCACCGGAACAGTACCAGGTAGAGAAGAACCAAGGAGCAGACAGGGATTCTGAAGGCAAACAACGAGCCCCCATACAGACATACAGAAGGTGCTTTACTCCCTGGGCGTCTGCCAAGACAATCAGCTTGACACAACTAAGCTTTAAGACAGACACCATGTCCTGAATATTACTTTTGCCACCTTGAAAATGTTTGGTAGCTATAAAGGGCTGAACTTCTCTACTAGGAAATGAGATGCCACTGTACTCCACATGGAATTTAATTTTATTGACTATTTTATTTTTTCTTTTATTTACTCCTCATTTTATTTTTATTTACCCCTCATAGCATTACCTCATTTTCACTTATTACAGTCTCCTCAGATTTCCCCATGTTTAGTACATTATGAATAGGTGTTTCACATTCAAATTATCACCTCCATATTTGAAAATGTCTCCACATAATCTTAAAAAACAGATCTTATTCTTGGCAAAAAGAAGACATAGTTAAGTCCTATGTATTAAAAAAAAGAACTTAAAATATTATTTTATCCTCAGTGTAAAAACACCACAATTGTTAAGCAAACATGTGAAGAATTTACAGTGTAGATTGACAGTATATTTACTAAACATTCCTCTAGAAACTAAGCAAAATGTATTAACTCACTTTCAAGTTCATTTATTCCTAATCACAAGAGAAAAAGCTCTTAAACAAAATTTATTGTACAGTTATCTAACTTTGGATAAAATTGGACATTCTCTCCAAAAGAAAATATTAATATAAGGTAACAAAACTCCCAAATTAGACATTTGCTTTGTAGCATCTCCAGTTCTTCATATTCTAAAGGATAACACAATGGCAAGGTGAAAGTGGGGAATGACTTATTATAGTGGAAAATAAGAGAATAAGAATAAATAATAATTGAGGAAATAAAAACCTGCATATGACGGTGGAGAGGAGACCTCAGGAAAAAAATATACGTGGTTAAACTGCTTTTCTCAAAGACCCCAAGCAAGTTACCATAGTAAGGAAGAAAAATTTAAACTTTTTTTGAGTGTGGTTCCAAACAAATAGACTTTCTAGTGTTACTGGAATGCTCAGTTTAGAAGGACCCAGCAGTTATTAGGAAAAGAATTGGAATTTCTCGATTCGATCTAGACTGACAGTAATTCCAAACAATAGGCCTGCGAGAATTAACGAATGATTCTTCTCAAAAGTACTTTCCCTACAGGGCAATATTCTTTGAACTCTGTAGTGTTTCCATGAAGTCCACAGATTATTAAAGCAGATTTCAACCTGTTTTTTCTTTCTTTTTTTTAAGTTTTAAAATTTGAATTGTGACTAGTGTCTATGGGTAAATTATTGAAAGTGAGCCACGCTGAAGACCAATTGCCATTAAGAACCTCAGTTTCCCAGACACCTGAGGGTTAGTGCATTGGTTGGATGAGCAGTGCTGTATCCTGGGAGGGAGAATTCCATTTGTTTCCGGAATATCTCCCTGGGCAGCAATCCTACAAATCTCAGATAAATGGTGCTGTCCCACCCAAATCTACACCCTCACTCATCTTTCTTCTAACCTTAGCACTGAGTTAGATATCATTCTAAAAACCTTAACAACTCACAAGATGGTGAAAACTCTGAATTGAGAATAAATACAGAAATTTTTATTGGAGTTTGGTAGTCTTTTGGTTACTGTCAATGATGTAAGACATATATGCTAAATATTACTCAGAAAATGTTATTCTTTAGTATTTTAAAACAAGTTACAGTAAATTGTTGTATTCCATCTACCCATCAACTTGCATTAAAAGGCACACATGCAAAGACTCCTCAACACAAAAACAAAATGACAAGGTACTTAACATGGAAGTATTGGTTTTAGGAACCCCAAATGTTAACCTTCTTTTCTAAACATTTTTTTCTCCCTTTTTCTGCAGATATTTTCTTTTATCTGTTTACGATACTTTTTTCTCTATCCCCGTATATTATTTAACTCTCTCCAGGCTTTACCCATATTCCCAAAGGCGTACAACCATTATGTGACAAATCACCTGCACCTCAGCGGACTCAGGTCTGTGTGTCTGTAGGGAGCCTTCTTCCTGCTGACTGAAAAAAACCCCAAAATCATTAGATTTTTTTTTAAATTGTTCTATTCTGCCTCCTACTAACATAAACTGATACAGAATATAGGTAGGGCCAGGTGCCATGGCATAATTAAGCAGCAGACTCTAACAGCAGGACCCCTGATGTTATCAATTTAAAATCCTTTTAAATAAACACATCTCACATGAAAGGTGCATAGTACTCTTCATAAAAGAACCATCAAAACATACGTTTGTTGTGTATCAGAGCACTTACTCTAGCTTCATCAAAGGAAGAAGAAGAAAAATGGCATGAACTCCAAGTGGTCTATTTGACAAAAGTGTTCATGCAGTCACCTGGGTTAGTGTGTTTTCGTGTTCTACTGAGGGAAAAGAAAAAAGAAAACAAAAAGCAAAAGCTACCATGAGGATAAAAACTCACAGGATAAAACATTACAAAGGGAAAATTCTCCCATTACAGTTTTAGAGACTGAAAAAGGAGCTGCATTTCAAACACTGTTTATCAAAAGGCATAAATTTGCTTTCTAAGATTTTTAAAAAATTGGTAACACTAACAGTTGCTTTTATATTTCATTGTGTTTCTCCAAATACAAATAATTAATTTTACGAGAGAATACGTCCATTCCCTAGATCACATGAGAGAGTTGAATAATAAGTTAGCTGTGAAGAAGTTTCCATGTGGAATATAAACTCCTAAAGCCAATGCTTAAGCTTTCTATTTCTTTGCTGCTCCCAGTACTGTTACTGATACATTTTAACTCTTTTATAGATTGCATATAAGTTTATTGTGTCAAAAATTTTTACCATATGTTAGTAAGGTGAAATTATTTTACATATACAACAGTGTAATGCCATTTTTGCAAGCATATTTAGCAGTTCATGATTGCATTATACTAAAAAGGAATTTTGTCTATATTAAAGAAGTCACCAGCATATAAGTAACATAAAATAATCAATAGAGTAATTAGGGAATTGCTTTTCAATATTTGTAAATAACAAAATGAATCACACTACAATAGAACAGAACTTATTTGTGCCTATCTTTTGTCATTTAACTAACATTTCAGTGATTCCAACTTCACTCTAAGAAATGTATAACTATTCCTAAAACTAGGTCTTTCCTGTTAAAAAGTAATTTAATATTCTGGTGCTTAACACATCGGCAATGCAATTCTGTTTATTTATTAAAAGTTTTAGATTACTATTGTCTATTCCAGGCAGGAAAATAAGCCAGATATGTAAGCTAATAGTATCACTCAAGGTTGGAAAATGAAACAATAGAAGCCATACACATTGACAAAGAAATTAGTGTCAGGAGTTGGCTGAATAGATACTGCAGAACTAACAAGAGAAATGATCACTTCTGGGGCCAAGAGAACAAAGGGAAGAGACTGAGGTTATTAAAAACTGGATGTTTATAGGAGGCTCCTCTCAGATCGTCACCTGTTGTCCCTGATGTTGATGTATCTGATGGCGTGTACGGAAACTGGTTTGGAGAATATGGAAAAGTCAAACTTGAGAACAGTAGTCTACTGTCACTGAGATGAAAAGGGCATAGATAGGAAAGAGAACTCTCTTTTTGCTCTACCTGGGTAGCTCCTTCTAATGCCTTGTAAGAGCAGAGCCTGAGAAGAATCCAGTTAGCTAAGAAACAATGTGACATGCAGAAATGCATTCCCATTAACGTATGACAGAATAGAGAAGGATGAATAAGAGCTAGCACATAAGAGACTGATAATCAGCACACTGTAAATACCCCACTTTTTAATGAGAAGTTTGTGCTTGTATTGAGTGTATATTTTACTTTCAAACATGTCCTGGTATGGATAGAAAATTATACGTGCAATCCACAGATAAAGTTGTTCCAATAAAGCTGCTGGTGGTAAGTAGGTTTCAAAGACAGGCACATGAAATTCATTCTTCGTGGCTGTACATGCTGCTTCTCACATGAACAATAATAGTCTGAATTCTTTCATTTTGAACATAGGCTATTCACTTGCTTGATGAGTAAGGTAATAGAAATTCCAAAGCTGGATCTTAGGAGGACTTGCAATATCTACCTGGGGTTCTTGAAATGAAGGGTCTTGGAACTTCCTCTCATAGTCCAGCCGTCATACTTTAAAATGTACATGGGCTGGAGATGTAGCTCAGTGGCATAAACACCTGCCTGGCAGGCACAGGGTTGTGAATTCAATCCACAGTACCAAAAAACAAACAAACAAACAAATACACAAATTACATACAGATTATGTGTAGGCACTGTAGCAGACAGCCCACAAAAGTATATATTGCAGGAAGGAAACTTTTGTTGGACAATAATGTACATCATTAAAAGATTATGAGAAATATCTCAGCATTGATTCTAAAATTCAATTAAAAAACTATCATATTGGCATATGAACATAATGATGGATTTATCATATTTAAATACATTTCTAAACTTGTAAATTAATTTCAAGGCCAAGCAATAAACCTCAATATATATTGTAGGATTATATATGAAATGAGCAGAACATTTCAGAGAAAAATACTCATTTCTGTGTCTCTAGTAACTAAAGACATCAAAGACTCATTATTTCTGTTCAGTTAAAAATTATGCAAAATAATGGGCCATTGTCTTTAGAACATAGCCAGAGAATAACTAGTATCCAAAGCTTGTATTTTTATACACTATTTATTATTAAGCTACTTGTTTAAATAAATGCTGGTCAAAATTCACAGATCAGCCCTTTAGGCACTGAAAACACACAATATATAAAGTAACCACTGGGAGAAAACTGTGCTTCAGCACTGTACTACATTTTTTAAAATGTAGCATTCTTTTATAGGAAATTCACTAATGTAGTAATACTTTCAAGATATGGTATTAAAATGTACTGAATTCAAACATATCCATATTTAGCCCAAATGAATTCTTGAAATATATAAAGCATCAACCACATCTGCACAGTTGAGTTTGCTAAATTGAATAAATCATAAACTCAGAATTCGTATGTTCTTTTGTAAGTCACTGACTAAATTAAGAATGATGCATTATTTTAATTCAAAGTGAATTTTGAAGATATGTCTAAGATTCCTAAGATAATCCATGATGAATACCTTCTGTATCAAGGTACTACATGCTCTCCAGTACGAAAATGGATAACTATAAAATAGTATTAAATTGATAGTTGGTTAGCTATATTCATGCATTTAAATATTTATAGGCTGTTCCATCAAAATAGTTTTCAACTGTTTCAGATCATAGCAGCTATAACTACTTCTATAACCTACCTGCTACTGCAATACTATGAGCCCTGTAGTCCAGTGCAAATATGTGTTCCTCTTTCTTCATTCCCTTAGCTTGGGATACATATGGTCAGGAAACAAGACAGGTACAAGATGCTATGATTATCAACCCAGCAAGGTCAGGAGAATTCCTGAGCTCATCTCAGCTCAGCTTTCACTATACAGCAGAAACCTGTGAAGAATTTAAAAGTCTCTGTATCCATTCTAAACCCCAAACAAATTAAAGCAGAGCCTCTGGAGAAGAGACGCAGGCATTAGGATGTTTTTAAACTCCAGTTATTTTTACCTGCTGATATATTTAAATGACACTGATCTACAGCTTCAAGTTACCACTATCCACATAAGGATACTTTTATTAAGCCTGATTATTCATTCACACTATTTTACCCTCTTGCTATACTTCCTTGCATGCACAACACAGATGCTACTGATATTGCTGTTAAAATGTTTAAAATAATAAGCTACACATGAAAAAGATATAATCAAATGAAAAACGCTTCTTATTAATTAAGGAATCTTGTGTTCTGTGTAAAGACTGCCCTATACACAAGGATACAAGATAGTATCAAAAATATTTTTTGGTATCAAAAATATTAAATAGAAAAAGTTCAATACCAAATTTTTAAATGAACTATATACATATATAACATATAAAATATGTTTTTGAAAATGGAAGTTGTACACAGTAACAAAGGTTAGAATGAACCCAGTAGTACTAAATTAAAATGGGGGATGCTAATATGAATGAATCTTTAGCTTCTACATAGGCAGACAGATATCAAAGTAATTGTAACATATTTCTCACATAGGTTATTAAATACATACACATTTTTACTGTGGCTAACGTTAGTAACAATGACACTAGCAACAAGCATATCCAGAGCCCAGATGTCACTTTCTGAATGTTATTCTCTAAGCAAAGGAATCAGAGTTCTTTGAAGAAGGGGTTGATGCCAGCTAGAAGGCAGACAGAATGTGAGATCAACTTGAAGCATTTTAAAGTACATGACAGTAAAGAAGTGCTCAAAACACAAAGAGATGAGGTCATGTTAGAGTGACAGAGGAACACTCTATACAGAGTTCCCAATGAGTGAAGTTAGAATCCCAACACTCTAGAAGGCTGAAGCATTAGAATTGCAAATTTGAGCCCAGCCTGGGCAACTTTGCAAGTCAGTTAGACCCTGTCTCAAAATAAAAGGGGTTGGGCATATAGTTCAGTGTGAAGCCCTTGGATCCAACACTCCAGTACAGCAAAAAGAAAAAAAGAGGAGGAAGAGAAAGAGAGAGACACAGAGAGACAGAGACAGAAAGAAAGGTAAATCGTAACCTTAACAATAAGATAATAATGAGTCCATATAATTATAAGGAAATGGCTAAATAAATAAATTGATGATGAAGAGATGACCTTGATGCAAGGATCTCATTTAATATTTGCATAATTTCCTCTGCCGGGAGCTGAAGCTTACACACATGTGTGCGCACGCAGACACACACACACACACACACACACACACACACATGCACACAGTCACATTGAGGATGGGTTTGACTTAGTAATTCATTTCCAAAGACTGAGAAAGACATCACAAAAACCCAACCTGGAGGACACTCTGAAGGACATCTTCTCAATGCTTCCCAAGCCATTCCAGATCAAAAAATAGGAAAGGGTGAGAAACTGTCACTGATCAGAGGAATCTAAAGCAGTATAACAATGAAGCGTCATGTGACACCCTGGGCTAGTTCCTGGAATCCAGAGACTATCAAAAGGAAACTGGTAAACTTGAAATTAAGTCCATTACTTGAAATAATGTACCAAATTTGACTTATTCTTGACAACTGTGCCATGTTAAAAAAAAGCACGTACACAGTGAAAAGAAGTGAACATGAAATAAAAAGAATATCTCTATACTATGTTTGTGTTCTTTCCTTAAAAATCAAAAAATTACTTCAAAGTAAAATTTATTAAAATTGGATGTGTAATTGGAAAAATATTCCTCTAAGTACAAAAGCATGGATGAGTGTATTTACATAGCTATTGCAGACGCCACGGAGATTTCTTTTTTAATCATTGAAAAGTAAATATTTAAAAATGAAGAAAATGTGACAACCACTAGAATCTAAATTGCACTTCAATAATAAGTAAAACTGTGTTTTATGCAGTATTCACAACACAGTTGTGTAAGGGCTTGTGCTGTGTTCACTCTGGGTCAACCAAGTCCTGAATGTAAAACCCCAATTAGATAAATGTTCCTTTAGAGCCTCTTTTCACTATCATGTGCATTGCAAAGTCAGTACATTAAAGCAAAGGGAGAAATTCCATTGTATAAATTTTTTGTCTTGTCACAGATTTGTAAGGTGGAATGTTATTTCTCTCAACATCTCTTAAAACTGATTTCAATTTTGCAATGCTATTTTTTAGAAGAAGAATTTAGTTTAATATTGCAGAGTTCTAGAACATATTGGTTCCAGGGAATTTAACTTAGGTCTTAAAATCTTGCTTGCATTAGGAAGTGTTCAAGAAACTGCATTTTGACTTTATTTAAATTTTAATTCTACTAAATCGCAGTGGCCTAAGGATTGTATGAAAGAAACTGATATATAAAAGGTAAACTCGTTGCTCATGAATATCTAGACATAAAGTATCACTTGAATGAGCTGTTAAATAATTTAAAACAAGAGAGGGCTCTTAGAAAAGGGTTTCAGAAATCCTTGCAATTAAAGAGAATTAATGTTGTAGTATCATAGATGAAGCATCTTTTTTTTCACAAACAGCACAGAACACAGGCAACTTTGCTACTTATTTTGTTTTTGTGTTTACACTCCCATATCCATTGTATTCATTTACTTTTATTCACTCTCTTTTGCTATTTTCCATAGGCATTTTCTAACAAGAGAATTATTTTTATTTTCTAATGAGCAAACAGTGACAGATAAAAAGAAAATATGTTTTAAAAAATGAAAAAGCTAAAAGAAAATTCTTAGTAATGGTTTCCATTTCTCTAAAGGCCTGTAGTGAACAGTTACTTTGATGATTCGTCAAAGAACTATTCTTCTCACATCTCAAACTTTGTAAAACCCTCCTTTCATTGGTATAACTATTTTAACATTTTAAAAAAGTAGAAAAAACTCTGCTCCAGTTCTGGGCAGAGTTTAATTAACCTAATAACTTCTTCCTTTCTCCTTTTTGGAATATTTGTCTGGAATGCTCCTACTTGAAATCCAACAGACAGGCAGCAGACACAGGGAGGAGAACCATGGCTGTTGACTGACAGCCCAGGTTGAGATCCCAGTGGAAGCCCCAAAAGTTTTAAGCTAAGTAGTGGATCCCCTGACACTACATATAGCAGAAGAGTAAACCAGTCAAGCTACAGAATCATGAGGGGCAACAACTTGCTGCTCTAACACATTAAGTTTTGGGATGCTGTGTTTCACAGTCAGAGATAACTAAAAAATCGACTTTAAAATCAATGCTTTGATTTATGGAAAAGACATCATTATGCAAGGTTTTTTTTTTTTTTTTAGAAAAATTGCTTCTATTTTCAGTGAATCACTGAGGCAAAGCGAAAAAGGATAGCTGAGAAATATCCTGTGGAAAAGGTGCAGTTCATTAATGTCTCTTGTATGATTGTGTTCTTCTAAGAGAAGTTATAGGAGATGTTTAACCCAGCAATCTAGAACCATAGCCGGGCACATTGCTACCTAAAATACAGTTCTCCATTTGCCAAAGTTAGTACCATCTGGAAGCTTGTTACTAACAAAATTACAGGGCCCAAAATACATCTACTAAATTAGAATCTACATTTCACAATCACTGCTGATCAGTTTGCACACAAATCTAATCTCATAAAAATGCAATCACTTCATTACTTTATAGTATATCGATTTATTTTCTTTCCTACAAAAAAACTCCCTTTCGTCCAGATTAATGCCCTCTGAAACACAAGTTTACCTAGTTCAAATACAAAATCTAAATCATGCTGTTTCTCACTCTCTCATATCATGTATGACTGGCCATAAATCGCATTTCTGTGATATGCATCCATCTCCAGCCCACATGATCACTTGGCTGATGAACCTGAATCATCAGTACCACCCTTAGGATGAACAAGTGAACCCCTAGCCTTGGCCATGCAGTCTTGAAATCCTCAAAATGTTTAACCTTCCCATGGTGACTGGGATGGACTTGGCACAATTATGCCATCCATCAGGGCACCCAGAGAGGGGACCATCGCCAAGACAGATCTAGATCCAGTCCTACCTACCTTTCAGACTTACACTTGGTCCTTGGCCTTATCCTATGCTGTTCTGTATGGGGCTTCAACTGGACACCCAAAGAAGTTTTGGAACTCAGCAGTTTGTAGTCGTCTTGGGTCCCTTGTCATAAGAAGATTGTTCCAGCTGGTAGGTATAGTATTGACTTCACAGAGTCACACAGCAGAATGGCATCAATATACTAACTTTAAAGATTTTCACCCATTTAGACATAGATGTGTTCAGGGTTCTTGAGGTTAGAGACTATCAGTGGCCTGTAAACAACCCTCGTTTTTAATTGTACGTACAGCCCATGGCTCAGCTTTTGCCTATCCATCTTCCTACCCTAGTTCTACTCCAAGTTTACTCCCCTTGAGATTGTTCAAGAGTGGCATGAAACATCTTTCTTCTAGCGCCACCTTACCTATCCTTACTATCTAGATAAATCATAAGTCCTGCTACAAAAATGACACCATTTTCTCTCTGCTCACAGGCTTCTTTCCTGTTTTCTACACTGGTGTCAGTGTACAAAAAGCCTGAGATCATCAACTTTGAAAAAAAGCATAGTCTTAGAATTCACTGATTGTAGCCTAAAGAGTTGCAGAGAAGACACAAATCTGATTACATTATCAAATGAGGGACAGTGGATTTAAGATAGTCAGAAAGCAATTGATCACTCATATCTTGCTTTGTTAAATAGACAAAAATTAGATTTGCAGTCACCATCCACTAAGAAGAGTAGTAATGCAGAAAGTCCTTGAAAGCCAACCTTTCTGATGATGGATGATACAGCATCATGAATAATGCTGGAACCTGGGACATATATTAAATAAATGGTAGAGAATGGCAGAAGCAAGAACGTCTCTCATTTCTTAGTAAAGCATGTCCCCAAGAGTCCGGCATTAAAGTAAGAATGTGCTGTTATTTTTGGTGGTAGAAATAAAATTAGTCAGAAATGATAGATTGGACAATAAAGAGCACAAAGAGGTGATTCCTTTGTACATAGAAACTGCAAAATATTCTCAGGGACTCAATGGATTAAATACTTCTTATCTCTCCCCATTTTGTACAAATCGTATCACACTATAATTTTCATTTACTCAGGTTGTTCAGATAGAAGCCCTGCAAAATATGCTTTTATGGATGCTTACTCCCAAGGCCAACCCTGGCACAGGTTTTCTCTTGGGTCACCAGAGACAGGCTTTCATCTTAAGTCTCCTGTAAATTACATATATATATTTGTTTAATTGATCATTTTTAAATTATAACTCTGCTCACTTAAATATCTTGACCAAAAGGCCATCTAAAGTCCTCAGACATAGAAGATAAAGTTTAAGCTTCTCAATTTAGAAGGTCAGTGATAATCTGAAGTTCCAATGGGTGTATCTTTTTAACTTTATCACTAGCATTCTAACCTCTCATAATATCCTACAATTATATCTAATTACTTATCTTACCATGAATATAACATGCAAATTCAAATTTGCATGTTATATTCATGGTAAGATAAGTAATTATATATGATTGTTATAACTGTTATTTTTGTCATTGAAAGCGCACATCAAGTATCCATAAATTTAGAAAACTTTCCTTAAAAAGTATTTAATAAAAGCTAATTTTTTAATTCTTTGTAAAACAACTCCTCTTTAGAGACAGTAGTAGATAAAGTCAGCTGCAAGTATACAGCAACATAGACACATTTGTAAGGACAGAAATGACTTCTCATACCTTCAGATACAGATGTGCTAAGGGAAAGGGCTGTGGACTGTTTATCACTGCACTTTGCTGCCCTGGTGACTGATATACAGACACCAAAGATATACAGATATCTGTATATCTGTACAGATATACCGATACCAAAAAATAATAAATTTCAAATAAGTAAGTGAATTTACAATTCATTGATTTGACTGCTTATAACTTATTTAATAACTTATTTTTTGATGTTTAAAAATATATGCTTATTATTTTTAAAATAGGAAAGATTATCTTGGGCAGGATAAATTTTTAATATTCCATTGTCTGTCAGAAGTATGTTAATTTTCCTTAATATAAACTTTGATTATACTATCAACAAAATACTAACGGATCAACCATCTCCTTTAGTCTCCTGCTACAGGTTTAGGTCTTTGGAGAATAATACATACATTGATAATCATAGCGGGCTCTATTTACGCAAACAGCAGCACACAGTAGAATATATTACTGGATGCCACATTGTTTCAGTTCACAAAGAATGCTTGGAAGCTGAATAGATTCATAAATCACTAGGAATTACTTTGGTGACATCCAAAGTTATTCTTAGCCGATGCTATTCCATAAATAAAAAGAGGTTGGATTTTCATCTGCTCATCAGAACCACTTACTCTCTTGCACAGTGGGGAGACACAAGAAAGCTGCAGATCAGCCGCTTCAGAACCTGCCTTTTGGGCCTGATGGCAGTGCCTGTGACCCCAGCACGCTGGGACGCTGAGGCAGGAGAGTACTGCAAGGTCAATACTGCATGGGCAGTACTGCATGGGCAATTCAATAAACTGGCAAGACCCTGCTTTGATCTAAAAAAAACTGAAACTAAGCTTGGACATGTAGCTCAGTGGAAAAGTCTTGGATTCAAATCCCCAGTACAGAAAAAAAGTAATTAACATTAAAATTAAATCTTGCGTTTTCATTATGACTTCATTTTCATAATTTTTTTGCAACTTTTTCTTTTCCTGGATCAGATACATACAATGTTTTTTTATGACAGTGTATTTCCTGTTTGGTTAACAGAGAAACTTTCAGACTGTCCAGCATTCCTACCACTCTTAAATATATTAGTACTTCAAGTCTTTAAAACAACACTTCAAAGGTTTTCATGTGGAAGTTCTCAACCAAAAAATATATATATAAAACAATTTCTCCAGTAAAGTTTGCTTGTTCTTAAATTACAAGGAAAAGAAAAAAAATTAACTATTTGTTCTTTGCAGGGTTTTGTTTCCTTGAATATTGTATTCCATGGATAGTCTAAGTCAAGCCACTCTATCTCAGGCATGAATTAAGGTTCTTTTTCCATCTTTGGGAACTTTCACTGTTACTGACATCTGGCTCTTTATATTCCATAACAAATAATTAATATTCTCTTACTGATCATGAAGTGAATTTATTTTTCAGAACAAAGTTTTTAACACTGGCCTGCCACCTGCTATTTTGAAGAGGTTAGAAATTAGTTAATTGGCTGTAGAAAGTAGTACATATTCTCAGTAACACCGCTGCTTTTAATAAATATAAATACAGTACAAGTTTGGCTGGCCAAAATCCAGTGAGATTATAAAATAAAGAAATAATGCTATGAGATCAGAGGCAGCACTTTCAGGTGGTCAGACCTTGCCAGCTCGTACTCACATCGATCTATGCACTCAGGCATGGGCCCACAGCTGACTGCACTCTGAGGAGGGAAACCAGGCTGGAGCATGCTGGGTCCTGGGGGCGTGCCCTAGAATTGTATGCAATATCTCCTTCCCTTCCGGGGCCCTGGTGCTCTCTCTCTCTCTCTCTCTCCCCCCTCCCCCCTCTCTCCCCCCTCTCTCCCTCCCTCTCCCCCTCTCTCCCCCTCTCTCCCTCTCCCTCCCTCTCTCCCTCTCTCCCTGTCTCTCTCTCTCTTCCTCTCTTCTTTCCTCTCTGCTTCCAGGCTGCCTTCACTTAGCAGATTTCCTCTATAGCAGCTCTTCCACCACGCTACTTTCTGTGTTCGCGCTTGCCAGCCATGGACTGAATCTTCTGAAATGTGAGCTAGAATAAACTTCTGAGTTCGGAGAGTCCAGTGTTGTGTCCCAGTGACAGGAAAGTGACTCAAGGACGTCGCATTTTTATTCCAATCCTAAACAACCTGTAATTGTAACAAATGTAGGAATATGATACTTCTGACTTTTATGAATTGAAACGTTATAAATCTCTTTCATCCGACATGCGTTTTAAGACGAGGTGACATGAAGGGCACTCACCTCACCTGTTAGGAGGGTTACACTCTGAGCCTTAGATTTGATGTTCATCGATATTCTACACTATTTAGTAATCTACAGCAGTAATTAAAGCTTTATTTAAGACAGCTTTAGATATTCCTGAAGCCTTGTTACAGGAAGAATAAGCAGTTATACACAGATAAGCCCAGACTTTAAGGAACGTGAGACATCTATAATCAGAAGAGAATTATGAGACCTTTGACAAGTGTGTGCTTTTGATATACTACAACTTTTGAAAGACTTCTGAGAAATAATTAAAGTAATATTTCTATGGCTTTAAAGTGGCTTGAACTAAATTCATTTTATTAAATAATTTCTTCCCATGTACTTAAGCTTAGTCAAATTGAAATGTTTGGAATGTGTTATTGTAATTTAACTCAAAAAATAAGATTTTTGTGAGACATTCAGTCTTAGCATGTTTTAGATTTTTAAAAATTCTAAATATTTTAATGTTTCTTTGAACTAAGAAATACAGACAAAACCTAACTTTTTTTTTAATGCATGCCAGGTGCAGTGTCAAAAGATGATTAAAAAAAAAAAAACACCTTTTTTATGCCCTGAGAATTTTGCCTCAGTCAAAAATTTTGATTTTACAATGTTCTTAAACTTCTTTTTGCTAAGCAAAATTAAATAAGCAATGAGCCAAAAAATAGGATGTTTTCTGAAAATTCACCTTAATAACACATACACCAATGAAAAGTTAACTTTGACATCTTTGGTAATTGTGCCAAGTAAATGGGCCAGAGAACATCAGACCCTTCTCCCTAGCAGGGATTCAGGGCTGGGAAATGCTGTCAAAAGACAGTCTGGACCGAGGATTCAGTGGGAAGTTAGCATAGCACATGACTCTGTCCATACTACTGTGTGACTGGACACTTAGGAAAAAAAGCCAGACATGGAAGCCTGATTTACAAGATGCTAATATGCGGTCTGAAAAGAATTATTTGCACAATGTCTATTATAAGCCTCGCTTATTCAAGGGAGATCTGCCTAGATAGAGAATTTTGTTTTGGCTCCAAGATAGACAATGGAAATTTGGGGGTTAAGCTCACTTTTTGACCATTCTAGCCAACTTATTATGCCACTTTCTTTTCATCATTTTTATGTACATTTTATGTGCAGGCACTCTGCCAACAATGAAAATACACTTTCTGACTTAATGGCTCACAAAATTCATGTAAGAGATATTAATATAATCCTGACTCAAAGAGAAGGAATGTCACATTAGAAAAGATTTGCCTATATTTAGCCAGAGATTAATTTTCAGAGAGAAATTTAATTCTCAAAATGTTTGTGTCCTAATAAATATCAGTGCTCCTAGCAAGTGCTCATTTTGTCCTAATTCATCCAAAAAGCAACTCAAATTTATGCAGATTTGAAAATGAGGGAATTGAGATTCTCTGGGAAAAGTAACTTGTCTGAGAAAGGGTATTACACACTAGCCCCTTCTTCCTCCACTGCCAGTAGGTTTTCTTTAGTCTCTTGTTCCATCCACTGACACTCATATCTTCACATTCAGTGACTGCATAGAAATGTGTTTCATTCGAGGGAAATTAAAACTCAGTGAAAATGTGTTGGGGGTTTAGCTGAGTGGTGTCAGCGCCTGCCTGGCAAGTGAGAGGTTTTGAGTTTGATCCCTGGTATCAAAAAAAAAAAATGCAATGAAAAATTTATTGTCTGTTACCATTCAAATTCTCTTTATCTATCAGTTACTGAAGTTTATTCTTCACTTTGATCAATTCTTTTATGCTAATATATCTTGGAACACCAAAGCTATTTTACTTTTTTCTGATGTCTTGCAAGTATGGGGTTTGGGGATGTTGCTTCTTCACATGGAACAAACAACACTTCAGTACATAAACTTAACTTACTTAAACATGTTGCCATGTTTCAATCATCTCTGAAGGAATCAGACCAACACCTGGAGCTGAAGCAGCATTCAGAAACACTCCTTTGTTCTCCTGCTCCTCACTCATGTTTCAATTTTCCAAACTCATAAGCTGCCTGTTTATCAGCTCCCACAAGCTGCTGGCTTGAAGGTCAATCATGGTCTCTCCTCTAGCTCTCCTTATCCAACGCCAGCTGCCCACTTGAAGGACAACAATAACAGCCCAGTTTCAACTGTACACTAACACCCCTCCAACCTCACAAAACCCTTGAGTCGATGAGATGGGGCGGCTTGGTCCTCATACCAGAGGTCTCACTCAGGTTTAATTCCAGTAAAACTTGTCCTCAGTTGTGATGTTACACTTCCTTTTTCTTTCTTCCTACCTCAACCCTATTTTGTTTGTTTATTTGTGTGCTAAGAAATACCAGATTTCTTAGCTATAAAGCCAAACTTTGTTGACATACTCTGAAAGAGAAGTAATTGAAAGAATATTGGATAGCATTATGGTTTGGACACAGTCTGCATATGTTTCCAGAGAGTTACAGGTTGAAATATAATCTCCTTTGTTAGTTATTAATAGAATGGGAACTTAACTACGGAGGTAAGGCTTTGGGGGTTAGGATTAGATGAGGTTATCAGAGTAGAGACCCTATGACTGAATCCTAGTGACTTTATAAAAGGAAGAGGGAAGTGAATACACACACACACACACACACACACACTCCTTTTTCTTTCCATCTGATGCTCTGTTTCATCTCAAAACACTACCAGCAAAAAGGGCCTTACCAGAAATGATCACTTAACTGTAAACCTGCAGGACCATAAATCAAAATAAACCTCTTTTTGTTAAGATTTACACAGTCTGTGGTATTGGGTTATTAACAACAGCAAATGAATACAGATAGTTTACAGAATCTCTGAGCAAGCATGACACCTCTGGGGAAGCTTAGAAAAATTGAGAGTTCCTTTAGCTGGACCCAGAGCTGAGGGCATTGCTGCTATTACCACTTAGCATGGAGCTTTGGCTGTATGCAAGCTGCAAACCATGACCCTAATCCAAAGATTGGCCTGCCAGGGGGAACGCATACAAACCAAGAATAAGTCTCTGTTCTGATGAGGAATATGCCACCCTGTTTCACTAGATCCAGATCAGCAATATTCTTCTGTGAAAATCAGATGACAAATATTTCAGGCTTTACAGCCCATAGAGGGTCTGTTACAACTGCTTAGCACTGCTGTTCCACTGCGCAGACGTGGAAATACATTAATGATGGAATATGGCTGCGAACCGATACAATTTCATTTTTTAACACTGAGATTTGATTTCACAGTTCTTTGTATAATGATATAGTCTCCTGTTAACTTTTACAGCAATCAACTAAAATAAGCAGTGATCCAGATTTAGCCTGAAAGCTGCAGTTTGCCGACTCCTACATTAGGTTATTGACATCCCTTACCACAGTGGGAAACTTTGGATACAAACTTCTGTGTCATTAATGATAAATTCACACGAACCATTAAGCCTGCAGATACTTACTTCAGGTTAGTTTTATTTGCTAGTATTTAAGCTTGTCATAGTGCCACACATCTATAATCCCAGCACTTGGGAGACTGATCAAGAGAACCATGCATTTTAGGTCATCATTGGCCACATAGAAAGTTTGAGGGTAGTCTGGGCTACATAGCAAGAAAAAAATAAAAGATCAAATACTTGAAAGGTTTCTTGCAGTTTAAAGTGTTTAATTATTAACATTAAAAGTTTAAAAAAGAAGTTCTTTAGGCTATGAAATTCAGCCAAAAAATCATTTTTCTTCTGTACATGAGGGAAAGATATTTTTAAAATCACTTTCAAGGGAGTTTGGTTCCATCTTACAATATTAAAGAAACACTGTCAAGTGTTTCATTACACTTCCCATTTAAATGAGTTTGCCCATCCAGGAAGAACGTGGCCTCATGCCAGTTAATTGAAGTTATTTACTGTCAGATTTCAGTTGGATGTGAGATACGGGGCTGCAAACATGCATACTGAATATTTCTCAATGGACCATTTTTAAGGTAAGGATTATAGCTTTAACCACAACCGTCAAAAGCTAATCATAGAAGCATGTAACTCTCACCTCGGTTGACCAATAGAGTGGAATTTTTTAATCTTTAGCTTTTAAAATGCAGCCTGTATTTACCCACTAATTGTTAATGACCCTTGAAGGGCTGATGGGACCCAAAAGCTTATTTTTAAGCAAATGAAAAAGACCTTTGAATACAGCAAATTATTACCTTTTGTGTTTTAGTATCGATAAAAATTATAATTCTAATTGAATTTTGGATTCAATCAAAAATTTTATCTGACTCGTGCATAGAATCGTGATATGAGTGGAGAGAGAGCTTGCAGGCAGCAGAGCAGATGTTCAGAAGATCCTGCTTTAGCAAACTGCTTACCCGGACTGATGCCCTACAGGGCAGATGCCAGTAGCATCCAGTTTATGACCAAGTGGAGATAACGAGGGTCATAATTTTTTTCTTCAGTCCTATGATTATCTGTTAACTAGTCATGAAGTGCCTAGCCAACATGTATTTCCAAGAACAAGAGTATTCTTTGATTCAAAAAGGACTAACATTTAAAAATGCTAGGATTTTTTTTCTTTTCTATTGTGTGTGCTACACGCCTCAGGCTTCCAACCACCATCCTACCCAATGAGTTGTAATGAGTCATAAGTGAACATATTTTGTATTGCAGCCTGGATTGTTAAAGATCTTTCTTACCTAATCAAAACTAGTAGCATTTTAGAACACAAGTAAATAAGAGAAAAAAATATTCACTTTGTATGGCATGGCAGTCAAAATTCAAGATATTTGAACAATATTGGTTTTTAGAAACACAGTTGATCATTCACCATCATGTTGATATCATTATATATCCCATTAAACTGAAGGACAGAAACTTTACTGAAATATATGTGTCCATGTCAACTGTATTCCTGCTTCTTCCTAATCATTAGTTCCTGTGATAGAATATTATTAAAATAGTGAACCAACAGAATATGCCACTCTTGCAACCAACTACACTGTGGCACAGAAGTATATGGCAGTTGTGATCTGACATGATGAAGGTGTATCACTGTCCTGATTGGGTTAAAACAAATTATTTTCAAAGTTCAAGTTTCACTGGAATAGAAAGAAAAAACACTGAGATCAATAGTTACACTTCAGATGTCTAAGACAGTATCGATTTCTTCCAAAAGAGTACAACATTTAGAGCAGGATCTGCAATTGAAGTCACCTCCAGATTGAGTTTAAAATAATCCATCATCATTCTTTGTGTTTCATTCATTTTCTGTAATTAGCAAACTGGATAATTAAATTGTAACCTGATACAAGTAATCACGTCTGACTCCTTCAAGCTTTGGCAGTCACACTAATCTCTGCCATTCTCTAAAGAATGCAATCTTACCATTTCATTTAGTACTTTTATTACTTTGGTAAAGGGAGAGATTTAGGGATTTCTTCTAAGATCTTCCAACTTAATACTCTTTGCTTCTTAACCTGTGCAATCAATGATGATGTTGATTTTGTCACTTTCTGATATTTACTTATTTATATCATGTACTCAAAAACTGAAAATTATCATAGGATTTGCTGGGAAAACAATAAAAGATGGCTCGTGGTGTGAACATATAATCTTACTTAAGGACTTTGCTTAAGAATCTTGATCTTCCTTCCAAAAAGCATACAAATTTATCAATAAATTCAAGTTTTGGAATTGGGTGAACAGTCATGAATCTCAACCACTGTCATTTAAAATAAGTGTATTTTCCCACAAGTCAAAAATTAAATAGAGCCTTCACATACTGTACATTCAACACAATCACAGGCATCATAGTTAGGAAAAATTATTCCATCACCATGTTTATTTACAAGTGAATACTAAGAAGGAGACTCCGGAAAAACACAGAGGTGAGTATGATTTGATTTGAGATGGAAGATTTGTGAAAAGTTGAGAGTGAAACTTAGGAACTTTTCTACAAATTAAGTCATATTCATAATAAAGCACAGAACAGAAGCTGAGAACAAAAAAAAATGAGGAAAGTCTGGGTTGCTTTGAGCCAGAGCTTCTGTGAGAACATAAAGGATGGATCCATGAAACATTTCTACTGTGAGAGAACTTTATACACAGGGCACATATTCTGCATATTTGTTATCAGAGCTGCCAGCTGAAAAGCTGTAGTTGAAGTGTTCAGACGTACAAGGCCAAGTGAACCCCTTAAAACAGGATAGAGATTCTTACAACATCTCAGTGTTGGATTAAGGTGGCTGATTAGAGATGCAAGCATTTACCTCCTACCATGCAAAGAAGAAACAAAGCAATAGGTGCATTGTATTTTAAGGTGAATGCTTGTGGGAGAACACTGGAAATCAAGCCAGAAAAATATTAGAACCTTCAAAGATTCTGAGTCCTGTATATTGCCTTTCCCTTTGCTGGACACAATACATGACACCCTCAATTTAGCAGAAGAGAAGTTTAATTTGGCTGATACTTTAAGGAGATTCAGTCCATGATCCACTGGTAGGACAGAAACATCATGGTGGAAGACATGGCAAGCAGAACTGCTTAGTTTATGATGCCTGAGAGGCAGAGTGGAGGAACAGAGCTGAGAGGAAAGGGCTGAGGACAAGATAGAGTACCCAAGGCCACACCTCCATGGCACACAGAGATATGCATAGAAGTATGCTCCGCAAGTCACATGGGTGGTTCCCAAGCCAATCAGGTTGACACAGTCAAGCTTGGCCATCACATTGAACCCCTCATCAACTTGACACCCAAACACATCTCCCTCAAACATACTCAACCAAATAAACACAAAGTTGTAATTTGGTCTACCATGATACAGCTGTTTTGCCTGCAGCCAAAAATGCAGTAGCGCCTTCCATAAAGTTTCAACAACTATTTTATTTTAACTTTATTTTTAATTAGCATACACTTTTCATACATATTGATCATGTTCATCATAGGGAATTTGTCTGTATATAATATATTCATTATTTTGTTTCCTGTCCCCTTCCCTCCCTTCAATCCTTCTTCCTCTCCTCATTTGTAAACCTTTGTCTCCATTTTCTCTCATTCCCCTGCAATTGTCCTTCATCCCATTTGAACATGTTCTTCCTACTTCCCAATACCAGTCCTTCATTATGCAATTCATTTATTCATTGAGTGCCCACCCAAAAGAAACAACACACTGTTTAAACATGTATGTCAATTCAATCAGCACTTCAAAAAATTCAATGTCAAAAAAAAAAAAATTCAATGTCAAAGTGTCTTCTGAGACTCAAGGCAAACTCATAGGTGTAAAAATCAGAAACAAGTTTAGAAGCAAACTCATAGGTGTAAAAATCAGAAACAGGTTTAGAAGTCCCAAAAAATCATAGGGTAAATATTTCCATTCCACAAAGGAGGAATAGAGAAACAGAAAAGAATATGAACAAAGCAAGATCAAAATGCAGCAAACTAAGCACTAAGTTCTTCAGGATCCAGCATCCACAATAGAGTGGTAAATGGGAATTTTAGGGGGCTTTGGCCACTGTGTTCCTGTGACCTTGCATGTTACAGCCTTCTTGGCCCACTTTCTGTGCTGTACCCATTCATGTCCTGCAACTTTTCTCAGCACACATTACATGTTCCTGCATTTACCCAAGCCCTGGGATCTCCATTGCAGCTTTGGCTTTATGTCCACTGCCTCATGAACTGACTTTTCAGAGGCTCTTCCCTGTAAACCAGTGTAGAAATCTGTGTAGAACCCATGATAGCTCAACAACTCTTTCATTCTGCAAGACAGCAAAACCAAAATCATATAGATGGCACTAGATCTGCTGTCAGAGGGAGCAATAATCATACCCTCCTTGGATTACAGTTGCGTTGAATTTTGAATGCCTGGAGTGCTGCCACAGTGAAATGAACCCCAGAAAACCAATTACCAAATTGCCAGTTACCTTTTCAAAAAGAGGAACTGGGAGTTCTCTTCTCAAATTACAGTTTTACATTTTTGCACCCTTGAGACTTTATGTGGAATCTTGCTCATATTTGAGATGGCCCCAAGGAATCTTTCTTCTCCCTGTGAAAACTACTTGGTTTCTTTTTAAAAAGCACTCAAAATTGTGGCTGTAAATTTTCTAGGCTAATATTTAAGTTTTTAAAATTTGTCTGCTCTCCATTTTGCCCCCAATTATCAAAATAAATCTAATGAAAATCAGCCGACACTATGCCATGCCACAACCTAAATGTTTGGATGCCTTGAAATTTCCTCCTCCAGATTATTTAATACAACAATTTCTTGCAAAGTCTCAGGACATGAGAAAAATATAATCGAATTCCCTGCCAGAGCATAACACATATGGCCTCTAGTCTACTTGCCAATCCCTCATCCCCAACTAAAACCTCCTGAGGCTGGCTTTTACTGTCTGAATTCCTATTAGCATTCAGGCCTTCTAAATTCCAACCAGCATAACCCATCAGGCTGTGTTTACAGCATTCTGGAGCTTCTCTATCCACAGCTCAAAGCCTTTACAAACTCTCTCCACAAACCAATTCCAAAGGTTGCTAAACCTCATGGTCGCATACAATCACAGCAGTGACCCACTTCTCTGCCACCAGTCTTCTATCATAGTCTTCTTTTCCATCGCTAGATGCAACATCTGACACCCTCAGCTATTTAATAAAGGAGGGTTTTAATTTACCTCATATTTTAAAATGAGTCATTTAGTGGTCAGCAGACACAAACATGACAGAAGGACACGTATAGAAAAGCTGCATAATTTATTGTGGCAATTAAGCAGAACAAGAGAAGAGTCCCAGAGAGAAACAAGTAAGGAATCAGATATATAGTTCCCTGACCCATGCTCCCTGACCCATCTGGAAACACCCAGAAATAAGCTTTGGGTGTTTCTTAATTCAATGAAGTTGACACATAACGTTTAACAGTTACAGTAAAGGCAACCTCATTAGATTAAATGCAGATTTCACAGGCCAGCATATTGACATATTTCAAGTCATAAATAAACAAATGACATATTTCAAGTCATAAATAAACAAATAGATGTCACTGGAGATTACTATACTTACTAAGGCTATCCTTCAAAAATGAAGGGGAGCTAGATGTTGTGGCAAACACTTGTAATTCCAGCACTTGGGAGACTGAGTCAGGAGGATTGTTGTAAATTCCAGGCCAATCTGGGGTACATAGTGAGTTCAAGGCCAGCATGAACTATGTAGCAAAACACTGTCTCTAAAAGAAAATATATATATATATATATATATATATATATATATATATGAAGCAAAAGAAAAAAATCAGTGAAGGGGAAACCATAATCTTCCAATATAAGCAAAACAAAAAAATATTAGGGCACTCATAACCACCAGACCAACCTTGTAAAAAAAACTTAAAGTAGTCATACACCTAGGAATGAAAGAATGGTAACCATCATGAAAGTATAAATCTGACCAGAATATCAAATACACAAAAGAGCAACAGAGAACCGTTACACATTATCAACTATCAAACAATAAAAGTAAATAAGAGAGGACAAAATGAACAAAGAATAAGCAAAACCGTTGGAAGAAAAAAAATTTAAATATGGTTATACAATCTCCCTGTAGTTTCTTTGGCTTGATTGGTAACTTTTGGCATAACAAACAGCACATCACAGTCAGAGGGACACGCTGTCACCGGGGATCACACGAGAGTGGAGACACCGGGGGAGTTCAGGCAGATGCAGTATAGATGGCAGAATATGAGGGCACCACACTCTGGGTCTACTGCAGTGGGAGTGATGGCATCTGCTGGGTGATGGCTTGTTTAACTTAACATCGTGGCCCTGAAGGTGGCACTCGGTGGGTGAGTGTGTCTTTGGTATTGGCTGCTCCACTAGTGGGGAGGGGTTGAAACAACTCTTTTTCCGTTGGACAGTGGTATAAATCTAGGTGTTTCAAGGGAAAACACAGAGGCAGGAATCCCAGCACCTGCTCTGCAGTGTGCACCTCCAATCTTGTCCCCTGTGTATGATGAGATAGGTGCCAATAGTAGGAACCGCATTGGTGCTGTGGCAGTAGTAGCTGTCCTCTTCCTCTGTGCTGCTATTATGGGGGCGCTACCCAAAGAGGAGCCTCAGCACCCCTCCACACATCTATGACCATGGACAGAACAATGACTGGGTGTTTATCTCATTCTTTTAGCTCTAATGTCCACCAAGAATCAAGCAACAGTGGGAGACAGCTGAACCCAGACAAAATTCCTCTCAATGGACATTCTTTGGTGTGAGAGAGAGTAGAACACTGCCAGCACTGGATGGTTTCTCTCCTGATCTCCCTAGGCTATGTGCCCCATGGATAATCAATGGCCAGAGCCATGGCACTGTCAACAAGAGGACAGCGGAACTAAGAGTTCTTTCCCTGTCTTGTTGGTGACAGGTGTTCATGCATAGGGGACAGGAACCACATGAATAACTGCCTCCCGTCCTACCCCAGGGTGACACTACACACGAATGGTCCTCCCCTTTCTCACAGAGCAGGCTATCTGATCTCCTCTTCTTGAGAGCAGCACGCTCCATGTCCCTCTTTGTCACAACCCTCACTCGCTACAGAGCAGCACTCTCTGTGGGTCTGTAACAGAATCACTCTGCTGAGCCAGGTTTGGTTCCCAAGGCAACGATCCACTGAACCAGTGCAGGGGAATGTCTGAGCCAGTCCCAGAGATAGAAATATGCAGGGGTGTCTAAGGTCAAGAGTCCAAACTCAGACAACAGCTCTCATGGAAAGAGGGTTCCTGGCCACATCATCCCAAGAAACCACTGGGAGAGGGTATGTTTTCCTTTGCTGAAGCCAGCTTAGTGTGAAGATTTCAGTCCCTAATCAAGTTAAGCTGCAAGCCTGTGAGAGCTGTGAAACTTCCCAGTAGCTAAGACTGCCAGGATCTAAACTGATAAGACTATGCTAGGAAAGAAAGTGATGACATATTCATTTTTTTCTTGCTCTACTTTTATTCCAGGTCTCTAGATCTTACAAAGTTTCTGTTTTTCTCCTGTTAATTTCTGGTGTTCCCCTGTGAATTCTCACCACCATGCACAGCTAACCACCTGTTGCTTTGGATCAGCCATGCTGGGGTGGATGAGTACTGTGGGCCTCTACCCAACCACAATGACATCCTCCAAGGTCACGATGTTGGGTCAAATAGGCTGGACTAAGACAGACAGTACTCATGCATGGAAGCTAAAAGAAAAATGGACCTGTAAGTGGGATGGAGATTACTAAGGATTGGGAAGGAGGGGTGTTTTTATGTGTGTATGTGTGTTGGGGGCAGGTAGAGAATTGTAAAAGGGTGGTCAGATTTAATCAGTGCACACCATATGCATATATTAAAAAATCACACTGAAACCTATTAATATTTATAATTAATATATGTAATATTATAAAGGAGAAAAAGAAGAGACAGTTAAGTACAAGTCCTATAACATGGTAAAATGTACATAAATTAGTAAGTTATACATATATTTGATAGTGCTCCTTGTAATAGTTTGGTTGGGGATTCTTGGTATGGGAGCACAATGTTGGATGCTGTTACCTTGTATAGTCACAGGATGGGATCTTACGTGCCACTTTTATGGATTCTTTGCATCAGTGGTTCTAATTAAAAGTCCCAGATGCTTGTCTCTAACTGGCTAAATCTGAACTTCTTGCCCATGTCATGGGGGTCCTGGAGGAGGTGAGGAGGTGTAAGATTGAAGGGTTGTTAAAAGTATTCGTGAATCCGAATGTCTTTCTGTAATAAGCAGTGGCCTCATATTTTCTGTGCTGTTTCTAGTACATATGTTCAATGGTGACAGTGACTTTTTCCATTGTCTTACTCAAGCAGATGCCATCTGATGTCTGTATGTCTAGCCAGTACTCAATGTGCTCCATAAATTAATTTGTAATTGAAAGAATGGTAACAACTGCATAAATACTTTAAGGATTTTCATATGCCTGGCAGTCAGAAAATGACAGCTACTGGTTTCAATTTTCTTGTTAGGAATAAATAAGCTGATTAAACAATAAGAAAAAGATTTGAAATACTATGGGTAATTTTAAGTGAAGTATTATCAGCATCCTGTTGTGAACTTTGAGATACTGGGCAATAAATATTTAATGACTAGTACTGGCTTGTCTATTCCTGAGCTTTTAATATCTTCATTGTTATGCCACTCAGTTCAACTTCACAAACCATCCCTACATTTCTGCTTGAATAGCTGATGGCAGCTGTATCCACTCCAACCACTAAGTCAGGGAGACTGAGAAACCACACCCATTTTACATGTTTTGTTCCCATAGAATGATAGACACAGACAGTGGATGACAGGCAGGTACTGGAATAATCTGATTTCATAAGAAATTTATAATAATATCACATGATCCAACCATATCATAAATTGACAGCATGGGTGTTATTGTTTGTATCTAAATGCTCCCCGCCTCCACCCCAAAATACCTTGTGTGCTCTTGGTGGGAATTTATGAGCTGGCTGGATCTGGCATGTGTGGCGCTGGGATTGGCAGGGTGTGGTATTAAGTTGGTCCGCTGATTGGAAGTAACATAGTTCTGGGCATGGGTAAATGAAGCCCCTTGTGGGATTGGCTGGCACCATAGGTGAAGCCTGGGTGAAGTACAAAGGGAGGCAGGGCACGCAGGCTGACTGCTGCCTTTGATGCTTGTTGTCTTGTACCTGCCATGTCAGGGGCTGCTTCTTCTCTATGATGCCCCTCTACCATGCCACCCTGCCTTGGAGCCAGCCAACTACAGTCTGTAACCTCTATAAACTGTAAGTTGAAATAAATCCTTTCTCTTTTAACTATGGTATCCAGTATTTTTGTTTCAGCAGTGAAAATAAGTAATTAAGATAATGAGGCATTCTGTGTTCTTTTCTGCATAATCAATTCAACAAAAGAAGATACTTTGGAATTCCCAACATTTATTGCAATGGCATGTTAACAAATTTTTAATTCATTTGCTCCATGAATAGGGCTTTTTGGAGGGATATGTTATGGGCTACTCTGCTGCATATCACACACTCATTTAAAAGATAATGTAGAAATATAGTAAACTCTATGAAATCTCATGATCGATTCAATAGTAATGAAATGTTAACCTGAATATCAGATTGTAGAAATAGAAATGAGGGAGCAGGATGAAAAAAATATTGGTTACAAAAGCCAAGCATGGGGATTTAAGTCTGTAATCTCAGCAGTTGGGAGGCTGAGGCAGAAGGATTGCCAGTGAGTTTGAGGCCAGCTGGGTTACATACTGAGTTTTAGGCTAGCCTGAACTGCATAGTGAAATCCTGTCTCAAAAAACAAAAAATGGTTCCAGCTAGGGAAACTTCTCCACTAATTCTTGGGCAATTTTTCTTGAACATCTTGATACATTCTTCATAAACTTTCAGCAATTAGCAAATTACACAAACCAAGTTTTTCCTTTTTTAGTGGTTCCGTTTTAAAAGCATGATGTGAAATTGTTTCTAAACTGCTACAATAACAAATCATTAATATTTATCCACTATAAGTGTGCACCATTTTGAGCCTTTTATATGGGTTTCCTCACCCAACCTTCAAAGTAATACTTTGAGGAGGGTACTGTTTATTTCCCTGTTAAATAAAAATGAGAATCAGCTGAAATAACTCTTAATACCATAAAGGTGGTAGTGAATAAACATACATTAGAAGCCCACATATTCTAGTTCCTGAACATTTCTACTTGGAGAACTAACTTGTAAAAGTATAGTATAAAATCATCTCAACTATGACATTGTAATTACACTTGTGAATCAATTAACATCACTATACGTGGGGCAATATTCTAAAACCCTCGTACGCATGTTCCTTATGTAACTCTTAAACAAAACAATAATGTTATTGTCATCGCTTTATGGATGAAGAATCTAAATGAAGAGTTTCTGCTGTTAATGATCCAAACATAAACAAATGGCATTGGTTTGTTCATGTCTATTAAGTTAGTTCAGGCGTGTGATTAGGGAACAATAGTCATTCGCTTTCTAGGGTGAGCGTGTAAAAGGGAGGAGGAAGAGAATGGAAGAGTTTGGTACATGCAGAAAGAACAGGGAGGAAGGCAGCACAGCAGCAGAGATGAAGCCCCTATGGCACAATTTTAGCCCACTTCCATCTTGGCCTGGTGAAATCACCAGCTTACCGTCTATCCCGTGAGTTATTTCACCCACCATGTGCACTTTCTTATTTGTCATATTATGTTTAAAAGAAAATGTTCAGCACATTTTAATTACAGGGATTTCAGAGTTCACATGCAATCCTCATGTTCTCTTAACACTAATGGAATGGTATCGTTTTCCAAGGATAAGATTTAGAAGTAGCACTTTAGATATGGATGACGCATACCACCTTTGCACTCTATTATTGCTGCTGCTGTTCAGTCAACAAATATAATGATATGGCTGGCAAGATAAAATGAATCCTCACTTTGGGATAATAACTAGCATATGTAAGAGACTTTGGAAGTCATGATAACCTCATGATGTGTGTCGCATTACTATCACACTTTTATAAATTATGTGGTTTAATCTGAGAATGGGTTAGCCAGTACGAGAAAAACAGTGAGTGGCAAGTCAAGGGCTGAAAGCCTTTCCTCATAAAACCTGGGCTTTATTCAAAACCTGACACAGTTTACCTCAAACAGCAGAGAGGGGACTCAAAGAAAGCGCTAATATCTGCTATAGGGTGTGTCTCAGTACACAGAAAATCTCCTAAATGCATGAAACTGTGGATACAGAAGGACTAGTTTCTGAAGTGCTTTCCAAATCCGACATGCTGACTCAGGTTAAACATCACATCATTGTGAATTGTGACTGTCTCGGTTATATCTTACATGCCTATTTCATGTCATTTGATACTCACTTCAAGAGACCACACACCAAATGTAACATATCTGCACGTAAAAAGAGTGCTTTCGATGTTGATAATACACTTTAGAATTGTGTAATGCGCTCTTACAACCACAATTCAACTTTTTTGGCACAACATGGTACTGCAGAGAAGATGCCTGTTTTACTTCCTTCATAATAATTTTAAAAATTAAGTCCTGCAAGGAGTGAGGTATTTTCCCCAGATTTCCATAATTTAACATTAATAAAATTGAGGAGAGACTTTAGTTCTTTCCTCTACATTCTTTAGTTCTTTCCTCTACATTCTACACCTTTGAGATTTTTGCCTGATCATATCCTACTCTTAGTTTTTCTAGGATTACAAGATAAATGTCCTTAGAAGCTACACTTCTCTTCAGATGGTCAATGTCTATTAAGTGTCACTTTGTTATCTGTAATTTTATGCTTGCTCAAAACCAGAAACATGCAAACATTAACAGGTAATGAGCTGTTCTATCCCTGCTGCCAAATAGTCTATGTTCTATTTTCCTCCTTTTAAATTTGCTGCTTCAGTGCTTTGTGGAGAGACCTGGTCTTAATCTATAACAACAGGCTGCCAGCATTTAGTTGGAAAACAATTTGCCTCACCTTTTGCATGGCCAGTGCTTTACATTTCAAATGGTATTGACATAACACTTACACCATTTGATAACTCAACTGCAGCCATAGGGGAGTGTTACCCAGGGAGGTAAGAGAAGCAAAGAGTACTGCAGGCACTGATGTCCAGCCAGGTGCTGCAAGCTTTGCACAAAGGAGCCCTTCATGGGAAGAATCAGCTCTTGTGGGATGCAGAAAGGTCTGTAATACTGTGGCCAGTACTATCCCACATACTCTGTGACACATCCCCTGTAACGCAAAGACCTAACAATGGAGCAAATTCTACATTATTGAAACTTTCTTTCTCTCAGAAGAAAGATTGTTTGTTGTACAGAGAAAGCACGATAAGCACACAGGAACACAATCTGATTCCTGGGCTCCTAGTGGCATACCTGAGCGTCTTAACTGTTTACTTTTACTTGTGTTTACTTTTACTTGATTCTTTTCAATGTACCCTGCTAGATTTAAGCTGTGATTCGATGCCTTTTTAAATAAACAAGGGGCAGAGAGTCTTCTTTTATTTTTTCACACAACGAAATCACCATTGACCACTGGAAATTATTGTAATCTAGCAGATGCCTGGAAACTTCAGGTTGAAAATAAAGGTGAACATATGGGTAGTTGCTTCGAGGGATTTGGGCTCCAGAGGCTGTGGGAAGCCTTGGAAGAAAACCAGCGCTGTGCACCACGGAGAGGTTTTGAGCAGCCCCAGCCCGCATGCGGAGTCAGGATCTGAGGCTGTTGTGCCCCTTGCAGCTCAGGATTTTCCTGGCGCCTGACCGTATGGAGGGGAAAAGAACAGGGCTTGAGGTAAGCGAGAAAGGGATAAACATTAGCGAAGCTGCCGAAGTCGTATGAGATTAGCTATTTCAAACAAGGAGAGTCAGAAAACTAGACTTGGAAAGGCCTGGAAAATGAGAAAATGTATCGTTTTATCAAATTGGAAATTCAAAAGTGGGCAGGCTACAACAGCTCAGCAGTCCGGGAGCGCCCTGGCCCTGGCCCCTACATCTCAGCTTGGCTTCACCCCAGGTGTAGGCGGCTCAGTCCCCACACCCTGGTTGTAGTCAAGGAACCTGTAGACTGAAAGGCATTGTCATCTTTGCTGAAGACAAAAACAGGATGTAGCTGCTGACAACTAAATTTGCAATGAATTACTTCTGAGGAGAGAGAGAGAGAGAGAGAGAGAGAGAGAGAGAGAGAGAGAGATGAGAGATTTGCCTAAGCTCTTAGGTAGACTGGAAGGTAGAAGGAGAACTCTTGGAGGGCATTTATTCTCTGCATTAGTTATAATTTACAATTAAAAACTTGAAGTAAACCAAAAATATAGATGATTAACACCAATTATATAGAGAAGTCAACTGATGCAAAAAAGGAATTATTAGTTGCTTGCATATACACTGGCATCAAAGGCAGATTTCCAACTTCCATAGTAGGAATAGAGTCAGACAACACAAAGGAAAGAAAAATATGCTTTTATTTTAACAAAGATTTGTTTCATTGATGCCACTGGAGATCCCTGTATTTGAATATAAGACTTGGACCGAGTGGAAAGAGTAGCTTCCTGTTAAGGAGACAACTAAATCTTATAATCTAACAACTACTTGGAAGATAACAATATGCAATCTATTAACTAGTGTTAGTTCCCTATTATTTTGTCTTGAAATTCTGTATCATCGTTTTTATTCTTTTATTGTTTTGTTTTTAAAAGAGAAAAGAAAGGGGGAGTTATTTGAGCTAAAAACTGAAGGACAGATAGTCCTGGAAGTAACAGACAAAAGAAAGTCATCTGGAGGTACAGATTCACTTGATCAAAATGAGTGAGTGGTAAAGTAGAAGTCAGGCTTTGTAACTGAATAATAATCTGGTCTGTTACAGTATAGGATAACAGGATAATTACATACAAGGAGGCAATCTCATTCTTACAGTGATCCAGACATCTTTTATGTACTCAAACATTTTGAAGTACAGTGGATATTTCAAATAAAGCTGGTTTGTCAAAGCAGTAATATATGGTATTGGATTAAATATATATATCAATTCTTAAAATTCATTTCTAATTTATCACCAAGCAAAATAATTTGATAATTCAGCAAAGATAAAAATTTAAGAAGAATTAAACAATAGTGAGTATATATTAATGTGTCTGTTTTTGTGAGAGACATTTTTCCACTTGATCTATATCTAAAGTCAAATTGGAAGAGATTGACAAAACTGACTCCATTCACATTAAAAATTTCTGCATAGTATTAAAACATTTAAGAATGAGACATTAAGAAAAAATTAGAATATGATGGTTATTAATCAAGTCAGATTAGATTATGTTGGATAGGAGGTGACCTCAAAATCCCAAAGATTAAAATTATAAACAGTTCTTTCATCATTTAACATTTCCAAAACAATGTTTTGGACGGAGCAAACACTCTGATACAAGACATTCAAGCCATCGCACCAAAAGAGGCTGCACAATCTAATTGGGCCACCATTTCAAAATAAGCTTTAAGACGTGCTGGAACAATGGAAGGGAACTCAAATCTGTCATAATTATTTTTAAATATTGCAGCCTGAAAATGTCACAAGTCATTGTTACTTGTATAATTTTCCAAATCAAGTAAGATGGCCAATCTGAAGGAGATAAGGAGAAATTTTAATTATCACTCTTAGTGTCTATCTCACAGACAACAGAGATTTCTAATTTTAAAGAGTGTAAAGAATGGACAAAATAGCTGAGCAAATATTGCACTGGAAGAAGAAAATATAAATCATTTTAATTATATATCAAAATTATTAAATTTAAATTATATGAAAATAAATGGTGAATAATACCATTGTCAATACCTCTGTCAATATGTAAAGATCAAAATATAATGCAAAATGTGCAGTATAGTAAGCGTTCTCATGTACCATATGAATTACAAGTTGTGTAAACACTGTAGAATAATATTTCAGGCTAGACATGTTGGCTCACACCTATAACCCCAGAATTTGGGAAGCTAAGGCAGAAGGATTGCCATGAATTTGAGGCCAGCTACACAGTGACTGAAAGGCTAGTCTTGCTTCATAGTGAGACCCTGTCTCAAAAACATTTTTAAATAATATTTCAAAATATTTGAGTAATAATCCCACTTTTTGTAATCCATGTCAAACATATGCAATCACACATGTCCAAGAAAATATACACAAGGTAATTTATTGAAACACTATTTATAAAAATGAATATTAGGGAAATAAATAATCAGCCATATAGGCAATTAAATTATGGTGAAACCATACTAAGTATTCTATGCAAGTGTTCTAAAAGTTTATGAGAAGAAATGACTATTAAGAGATAAGGTTGAATGGAAGCAATCCAGGATGTATGGTTTATGCTTTTTGCTAGATATATTTACATGTATTAACCAATGAATCTACATTCTCTCTGTAAGAACTTGCAATTTGCCTCATTATCTGTAACTAACAACAAATGGAAACAATTTCACTATATGTTCTCTTGTACTTTTACTATTGTGATCACAGATTACTAGATATCACTTAAATGTAACCCAAGATGACAAGTATGTTTTTGATTGATTGGTTTCTATAGGATAAATTTCAAGCCAAAGAAATATTATTAACAAAGATTTAAAAATGCAAAACCACAATGTTAGCCTTTAATATCTTATTTTAAAAAATGAAAGGAAAAGGACAACCTGCTTGGGACCCTTTCTGTCTCTCTTCAGACAGAAGCCTTCACTCAATAAATATATTCTACTCTTAAAAAAAAAAGAAAGGGAAAAATCTGGGAAATATTTGTAAGATTAACAACTAAAGAAATTAAAGTAATAATTTTGTAAGATAAAAATTAAAGAAATTAAAGTAACAATTTAAAAATACAATGACAAATATACATGAGCAAACTCATTCTTCTCAGCTATGTATTCAAATTACTGATTTTAAAATTTCAAAAAGTAATAATAATTTACAATATTCACCAGCTCGTGTAATTAATCTGTTGAAGATATTTCTCCTAAAGAACTGAAATATTGTAATTTTTGACCAATGTCTCCTGCACTCCCAGTAGCAGCTATTCTTTTTTCTGCTTTCCTAAGTCTCTGACATTTTTGAGATTCGACATGTAATTGAGATCATACAGTATTTATAATTTTTGCTCATTATCTTTAACATAATGTCCTCCAGGATCATCTATGTTGTCACAGCTGGCAGAATTTTCTCTTTCTTTAATACTGAATGATATTGTTTCATGTAAATATTACATGATATTGTTTCATGTAAATATTACATGATATTGTTTCATGTAAATATTGTTTCATGTAAATATTGTTTCATGTAAATATTGTTTCATGTAAATATTACATTTTATGTATGGATATGTATGGATACTTATTCACTGATGGTCACTGTTATGGAGGGTGTCTAGATGTAGTCATGGAGGTTGGGCTTTTCAGAGGTGGCTGAATCTAGAGTTTGTGATTGATTTATGGTTCAGTGCTGTAATTAAGGATGCGAGAGCTACACTGCCCTAGGGCAAGTAGCCTGCGTGCACTATAAGGGACAGAAAGACACTTGTTCCTGCTCTCTCTTTTTATGGGTGCACATATATCGCTGTGGCATGACATTTTTTATTTTTCTGGAAAAATACCCAGTTGAGGAATAGCTGGATTGAATGGAACTTCCAATCCTAGTCTTCTGAGGAATCTCCACACTGATTTCCACAGTGGTTGCACCAGTCTACACTCCCAACAGTGGAGCAGTGTTCCTTTTTTCCCCCACAGCCTCGCCAACATTTGTTATCATTTGATTTCTTGATGGCAGCTATTCTTTCCAGAGTGAGATGAAATCTCAATTGTTGTTTTAATTTGCATTTCTTGAATGACCAGCGATGTTAAACATTTCTTCATGTATTTACTTGCTATTTGTATTTCTGCATCTGAGAGGTATGTGTTTGTCTCAGAGGCCTATTTTGGATTGGGTCTTTGAATTTGGGGAACGCTTCATGTTTTTCATTTTTTTTTTTTTGTACCAGGGATCGAATGCCTGACCCTGTAATTGCCATATGTTCTACATATAAGTCCTTTGTCTGAGGGTCTGTGGCTAAAATTCTTTCTTGTTCTGTGGGTTTTCTTTTCACTCTATTGTGATTTCTTTTATATTTCATTATTTGTTAATATGCAAAGTGGTATTTAGTTATATATTTGTTACAGAAAATTAAATATAAATATATTCATTGCATCTTGAAACTTTAATGTATTGTATGCACATTGTTTTAAATATTATGCCCAGATAATATAAAAGTCTGTCCAGATTCTCTTACACATAGCAAACACTGTTTTTGCAACATATACATCTTTTATGGCATAATTAATAAATGGTGACTTCTAGAAACTATTTGCAAATAATTGAAAATACTAACTTGATTCTGAGCAAAATAAAATGAACACAATAAAATATAAATAATGTTTGAAAAACTGTGATAAATGGGAATTCCTTCTCTAAGTTAAAGAAAAAAATATCTTTCCTTGATCATTCCCTGCCTTTATCTGTGCTTTAGCCTCTCTTTATTGGCTAGTTTCCATAGATATGAAGAGAAAAATGTGCTGGGATTTGATTCAGCGGCATAAGCGCCTGCCTTGCAAGCGTGAGGTTGTGGGTTTGATTCCCTGGTACAAAAAAAAAAAGCCCCTCAAAAAATGAAAAATGTCTTTTCTGTTAATTTGGTTGGGTCTATGCTTTATATCTTTGCCACCTAGACATATACACCTCAAAAGTACTAGTCATTTTAGACTTCAGTTTCTCTTGGTTTTAAATCAAGTGCTTGAAGTTTTTTTTTTTTTAATTTTTTTTTTTTAGTTATTACTCCAGATTATTTGCCTATTTGCTCTCATTTAGATTTTCATAACACCATCTAAAAGTTCAATTTACTTTAAATCCTTCCCATGGAACCATTTTGAGTGTAACTGGTAGGTTGATATTGCTAAATAGTTTATAAGAACTTTTCAATGAGATCCTTGCGATTCCTACTAAAATAAGCAGATTATCCTTATCCTACTTTTTACATTCTTTACAAAGGTGTCTACTAATTTCCAAACTTTTTTTACATATCCTCACATTTTAGCATTACATCACTAGCAAACAATATGACTAGTTTTTATGTGGAAATACCGACGATTTTCAACAGTCCTTTTCCATCTAGAGTAATCATCTTCTCCTGCAGTGCCCTTGTGTCACCCTTACCCTTAATTATTTCCTGTCAAAAATATAGCCATTCCTTAATCCTTTAAAATCCTTTTTCAATTGTTTCCACACTGATGTATTTTTGAACCACTAGTATGAACTTCACTTTTTGGTTAAAGAGATTTCCCTTTTCTTTAAATGTACTGTATAAAGGAGGCAAATATTGGAACCTATAATAATTATTTTATGACCCATATTGAAACTGTATATCAAAATGTCGAATTATACACATAAAATAGTGAAGATTCCTTAAATATGCATTTAAAATAACATGTGCCTTAGCATCTCTCTTATTTTTTACATATCAGAGTGCATCTCATACAATTAAGAATTCCATAAGCCATTTGTGAATTTGAACATATTTTAATGAAACAGAGTACATATGGACACTATCATTGAAAACAACATTAAATTCTCAAGCAAATCAAAAAAGAGTTTTTTACATAGTAAGATACTTATAGGTAAATAAATATTTTATTTGACACCATTTTCAATGTGGAATCCTCAGGCAATAAGAAAATTTCATGCATCAAATGTAACAACAGGCTTAAAATTTGGTCAGCCCAAGTTGTTGCCTACATTCCATGAATCTGCACTTTATTTGTTGAATTGTATAATAAGCTAATTATTTTAAAAATTTTACAGAGTCATAACCTTCATGAGAAAAGTGTGAAGATGGCAGCTGAGCAAATCATCATGGAGTGACTGTAATTGCGAATTCACTGCTCGGTTACACAGAAAGGACACCAAAAGGGACCCACTCTGGGGCTGACCCACCGCCAGCCCTGTGCCTCTCTTCCAGGGAATCACCACCCCAGCTACCATCACTGAATGCACTTGGTCTCATCCTGTACCTTATGTAAGTGTGATAACATATACATATTGTGTTATGCTGCCTTCTTTTTAAAGTTTATTTTTAACTGACAGAAATTGTATACATTTACCTTCTACGATACAATGCTTTGAAATATGTATATGGCTAAGTCAAGCTAATTAGCACAAGAATTACCTCACATACCTAAAATGTTCAAGTGAGAACACATATAATCTAATCTTTAAGGGAACTTCTAGAATATAATGCAAGAATGTTATTAATTGTAGTCACAATAATATTCAATAGATCTGTTTAATTTATTTCTCCTAGTAATTCTTGTATCCTTTGGCCAACATCTGTGGGATGAACATAATTTCATCCCATATCCACCCCCCCAGCAGCTGCTGATAATCACCATTCTACTGTGTGCTTCTATAAATTTATTGTTTTTAGATTTCACACACAATGAGATCACTAGGCATTTGTCTTGCTGTGTCTTATTTAACTTAGAAAAATGTCCTCCAGATTCATCCATCCTTCTACAGCATTTTATTATTTTTAAAGGCTAAATAATATTTTACTGGGTGCATATATCACACTTCCTCTGTTTGTTTCACTGATAGACATTCACGTTGTTTTCACATCTCAGCTATTGGGAATAAGGCTGCAATGAGCATGGCAGTGCTGATATGAAAATGTTCTCAAACAGGTACAAAAAATGCAGGAACTGGAAAGGGTAATACTTTAAATAAGATCTGTGTTTATCCATTGACAACGTTATGAGGATAAAACTACAAGCCACCTAACTGGAAATATATTTGAAAATACATAGACAATAAAAGGTTTAGAATATACAGATAACTTATATAAATCAACTAAAAGTAAATGATTTATACAAATTACTAAAATAATTGAGTGTGCACTTTATGAAAACGGATATCAAAAGTCAATAAATACATACAAAGATATCCAACCTTGCCAGTCATCACAAAAAAGCCACAACAAAATATTAATATATACACAATTGACATAAACTAGTTGAAATCTAGACATAACTAAGTTAACAGATGAAAAATTATGACACCTAGCCAGAGTGCAGAGCAACGTGAAACCTCAGAGTAGTGTGGCCATGGTGGAAGAATCCTTCCCAGATGTAATACAGTAAACTGATTCAAGCTCTGTGCAACTGGCAACAATTACTAAAACTGCTACGCATACCTTATTGGTAAAACGTGATTTACAGATATGCACATACAGTACTGCCAAAGTACATATGCACTCTCCATATAACACATATGCAAGAATACTTGTGGCAGCTTTACTAGTGGTAAGATTTTTATGCTGGAAATCATACTAATTTTTGTCAACTATAAAATAAATTATGAGGTGTTCATAGATTGCAACTCTGAAAAAGTTTAAAAATGAATGAATCACAAATATGTTTAAATGCAAACAAGACATCAAAATACAACATATGTAATTTATGAACATATTAAATAGAATATTATTCAACCATTTTAAAGAAGGAAATTCTGACCTTTGTGACAACATGAATGAATCTTGAAAGCATTATGCCAAGTGACATAACTTCACCAAATACAAATAAGGCAAATGTCTAATTTATATATGGAATCTACCTACATATTGAACCTCAAAAGGCCAAACTTATAAACAGTAGAAAAATGATTGTCAGGGGATAGAATAAATAGGGAGATTTTAAGTCAAAGCATATAAAGTTTCAGCTATAAATGAATATGTTCTAGAGATCTATACAGTGCGATGATTAGTTAATACTATACTGTATACATGAAGATTACTGAGAAGAGATGTGGAATTTTCTCCAAAAAAGGAAAAGGAAAACAAAAGCTCAACTACATGAGGAGATGAGTAGATTAACTAAATTCATTGTAATTATAATTGCACAGTATACAAATATATTAAAACATCACAGTGTAGTCAAATTTCTTTGCCAGCTATACCTCAATAATTGTGAAATTATTTAAAAAATTAAAAGCCAAAGCTTAAATAAAATAAAATTTTACATACATGAAAAAAGGAATATTCTCTTAGCCAATTTCATGAAATCATTCTTTTATAAATTACACACTTTTAAGGAAACGATTCAAAATGACTTACATTGGTGATTATTTAGAGATTTTTTTCCTCTATGCTATGATCTCTAGTACAATTTTCAATCCTACCACCTTTTTTCTATAGTATTTTATAGCTATACATTTACTGAGAAACTTTTTATTTTTTATTTTAAAGAGAATAAAACAAAAGAAGGCAGAACAAAGCAGATCAGAACAGAGCAACATAAGCAACACAGCACTTTACAATAAGACAAACAGACATTAACAGTAGTTATCAAAATATCTCTTTCTCTGCTATAGCTGAGCATAGTTTCAAATACAATAATATCAAACATAACAAAATAGTATAAAACCATTCAAAAGAATGAAAGAATTATAGGACATTCTGAACTGAATAACAGAGAATGATCAATGGCTACTATAATATCTCATTTTCAATAAAAAATTTGTTTATATTATCACATATATTAAAATCCCAATAAGATACAACATGATAGAACTGATGATAATAGCAGAGTAGAAACATGGTAGGACTTCTAAGGAAGACGATATTAAATCAGCAATGGCTGTCACAATGTTTTGTTTTCTTCAAAACAGCTGTTCATACCATCACACATAATATAGTCAAACAAAACAGAATAAAACCATTCCAACTGATGAATGAAAACATTGAAAGGCTTCAAACCCATGAAATGGGAAATCATGATTACCATAAAATCTTATATACTCTTACCAACTCTCATACTAGGGAGACTATACAGTATTTACACATGTGAGTTTGGTTTATTTCGCTTATGAGTATGGTCTCAAGTTGTGTCCATTTATTTATAAATATCTCAATGTGATCATTCTTTGTAGCTGAGTAGTACTCCATTGTATAAAAACGCCACAACTTTTTTATCCATTCCTTAGTTGATGGGCACTTAGGTTGTTTCCAAGATCTGGCTATTACAAATTGTGCTGCTATAAACATGGGTGCACATATATCATTGTGGTATGATGTTTTCAGTTCTTCCGGGAGTATTCCTAGAAGTAGAATAGCTGGGTCAAATGGGACTTCCAAACCCAGCTTTTTGAGGAATCTCCAGACTGACCTCCACAGTGGTTTCACCAGTCTACACTCCCACCAACAGTGCAGAAGAGTTCCTTTTTCCCCACAGCCTCTCCAGCATTTGTTGTTGGTAGTTTTTTTTTTATCCTGACCATTCAGAAACTGTGATTTTATAACAGGTACTTTCATTGAACTTCATTTGTTCTCCCTAAACTAGCAGTAGAAAATGAAGTGTAATAATTTTGATTGATTGTTGATAGCTGAATGTGCATTTTTTAAAATTATAGTTTTCAAACAGACTTTAATACTACAAATATTCTATTTCTTTTACTTGAGAACTCACCTTCTAAAATTGTTTGCCTTTTCTGGTGTATTATTTTAGTATGCCTACAATTGCTTAATTTTTATTTTAAGATTATCATTCATTTTTCTAAAATCACAACTAATGTCATCAGAAATGATAAGTGGATATTACAGTTTAAACAAAATTTGGTTTGGTGATGACTTGTCAAAACAGATTTATGATTGACAAAGTGAACAGTAATCACACATGTATAATTTATTTTGTTTTCAAGCATCTGAACAATAGCATAATTTAATAGCTAATGTCGATCACTGTGACAAAACTGAAACTAATTACTTGAAAAGTGATGAGGTAAATATTAAGATGCGATTGGCAGAAAAGTTCTAACTCCAGTGACTAAATGCATGTGTTTGATCCATTTATCATTTTAACTATTTAACATAATGGCTCTGAAAACTCACAGATCTCAAGAAAGCTGGATAAAAAAAAATGCAGATTTCCAAGTTCCACTTAGCAATACAGCTCCATAGGCCTAACATTGGATCTAGAAGTTTGAAGAGTTAGTCTGGTTATAAACATAAGAGTAAAATTTTTGAATCAAGTGTATTGTGAGGGAGTGATTTAGAGTTTGGGAAATCACGCAACCAAGGAAACCAAAAATTAAATGAAGAACTGAACAACTGAGTCACACTAGGGAGAATGGATTTAATGATAATTGAAGAAGGAGGGAGAGAAATAATAATGGAGAAGAAAATCTCTGTTTTATTATCCATGAGATTTGCATTCAAATTTCATAACAAATTCTATCCTTGCAGAATATGCATGTTTCAGTTGACAGTGAGGATTGATAAAAGCATTTTGTGAAAAAAATTAAAGAAAATAAAATAAAATTGGGGGTTAAGGTGAAATGACAGCACTATATTCTGGCTCACATTTCTCCTAACAACATACAAAACCATTGGTTTATACATAGAAAAATATCATAGGTATTTGGCACTTAAGAAATCCTAGTGAACAAGATATGCATGTTTTATGTCAGTTCTATTCCTGCTGATTTGAGAATTAAGTCCCAGTGTCTTTGAAATGCAAGGTATAGAGGAACAGGTTAGCCCGCACCAAGAGAAGTACTCATTCAAGAAATGTAAGACATTTTATAAGGACATGGGCCTGATGTCTCTAAAGAAATCAGGGGTATAAAATGTACATAGACATCTATCTGTAAATGAAGAAAAAGAAAAATAATATTTACATGCAATAATCTTACAAAAAAAACTCCTCTAAAATAATATTTTGGATCAGTGGTAGAAATTTCAATTAAGCAAGATACTAAAGGCTTGTCTGTAAGTTGATTCAAAATACCACAAGAAACTGGCAGTCATTGGAAATGAATGAATAATGAATATAAAGCTTCACTATACTTTTCTTGTTTTATCTCTGCTTAACAACTTTTAAAATAAAAATTGTTAATAAAAGCAGACAAATGACATTAACAATGGTATCAACAATTAACTGAGATAGTTTTTATTTATAAATAACTGGGAAATTTTGCTTAAAGAAATTTGTATCATAAAAGATAAAGTTAATTCTGATGAATAATCTTTTTTAACAAGGTAAATGTTCTTTAGATAATAATTAAAGAATTACTACCGTTTTACATGCAGAAATTGTAAAGTGCTAGAATATTAAAGCTATTAAACTTTTATGCAACTGTTACAATCAGCAATATAGCTGACTTAATTTTAAGATTAAATCCTTTTACAATTTCATTAAAATTATTTTCTAGTATTACTCTGCTTTGTTTAAAGTAATTAATTCTCATTTCCTTCATGTGAGTTATAAACTTCCTATTCTTTCCTAATGTTGTATGTGCGTTTGTCGTGAAATTACCTGAAGTGACTGATGCAGTGAAGACCAGTGCAACTGAACAAAACTTTTTGAGTGATGGAAAAGCTCTATAACTTTGCTAACCAATTTAATATGGTTATTAGGTGCTTGAAATGTGGATAGTCTGATAGAAACTTCAGTGGTTTACAATTTAATTAATTTAAACATAAATTTACAGATTCATGTGTGGCGAGTGGCTACCACGTTGTTTGGTGTGGTATTAACACACAGATTGCCTTTATTCATCTATATAATGTCTTAATATTTATGTTTGAATAATGCTTCTGAGAATGTATAGTTGATAAAGAAGAACTGTATCTCTTAAATGAATATGTGACTCATACACGACTTGGAGGAAGGACTTTTTAGCCTCATGGTCAGAAGTTTCATTCGAGTCTGCTGACTTCCAGGGAGAAGCATGGTGGAAAGTTATGGAAGAGCAAAGCTCTTCATTTCATGGTGGCCAGGAAACAGAGCGTATAGGAAGAATGTTAGTAAGAGACACAGACTCCAGAGGTGTAGCCCCAATGCTTCCCCTCTCCAAACTGGGCCTCACTCCTAAGAGCATATTCAGCTATGAACTTCAGTGACTTCATCCACTAATAATTACAGCAGACCCATGATTCACTTCTCCAGAAATCTCAGTTCAGTCTTATAATCATGATTCATGGTCACATCGCATCTCTTGTCAACAGGAAATCCAAACACATTTCCTTAAACCTTAAGTAATCCCCGAATAAAGATAGGAAGTTTATAATTCTAGCTAATATGATGCAATTATATTTGGTGCACAACCAAAAATACACTAAACCCTTCCCCAAAGTCTCGACAGAACCTCTAGTGATGAAAAGTCCTATTCCAAATCTCAGGAGATTCAGTGCAAACTGTCAGGTATGAATTTTGGTAAAATTTTTAAAAAGAGTAAAATGCTAAAAAAAAAAAAACAACAAAAGAATAGATCAAAGCAAGACCAAAACCAAAAACGTTATGTCTCGGGTCTCCATGCCTGGCATCCAAAGGTAAGAAGTGAGTTCCAAAGGGCTAGGGCAGCTCCTCCCTATGCCACATTGGTTGCAGCCCCTAAGGTCTCTCTCAGATTGGATCTACTCGCCACCTGCAGCTTTGCTAAACAGACATTCCAGGCTTCTGACATCGCCAGCTTCCTGTGTTTCTGCTGAAATGCTGGCTTCACTCTCAGAGACTCATTCATCTCCCTGTCAGGATCAAGGCCTTCCTTTGAAATCTAGGTGGAAGCCTCTTGGAGTGTCAGGACTGAAAACTCAGCACTACATAGACAATATCAAAATCTGCTACTAACCCAAGTAGTACCCAGATCTTTTTGGACCATGGCTGCAATAGCTGAGTATAGTGAAATTAACTTCATGTAACCAGTTTCTTAAGTGGCCTTTCTTAATCAGGGAACTAAGGGGATCCCTTCTCAGATAAGAAGTTTGTGCTTTTGCACTTTTAGGTCTCTTATGGCTGGGATCTTTCTGATTCTTCCAGTGCTCTCAAGGCCTCTTTCGTCTTGTTCCAGTTTTAAAGTACAGTGAAACCTCGCTTTACTAAAAAAAAGTCATTCTTCTTGTAATAGAAAGCACTTGTATATCAAAGCAGATGAAAAAGAGAGATAGAGGAACAAGTTGTGACCATGTGCCATTTAGCATGGCATACTACTCATCCATTTATCAAGTTAAAATTTCTTAGAAATGTTTGCTTGTCTTATGGAACACTCTCATATCAAATCACTTGCAATCTAAGGCTTGACTATATGTGGTTTCTTCTTAATGTTGCTAATATTTTCAACAACCATGTTTCCTTTGGCACAAACTTCACCTCTATCCACATAATTCTTTTTAGATCAAACTTCATTTAAAATATTTCTGTTTTGCTTTTTACTCCTGATTCTCCTTGTAAATCTGGCTGAAAGAAATCAGCAGTTCCTATGCCACGATCTGAGTATTGGGCTTCTTTAAATTTTTTTCTGTCAGATCAATTAGTCTACCACCTTTAAATTTAGCCTCACACATCATTTTAGGATGTGAACAAAATGCAGACAAAATTTTTGCCAGTGTATAAAACACAGTCTCTAGTTCACCTGTCAATAGTGTCTTCATTCAAACATGAAACCTTCTGGGGTTGACCTTTGCTATCCACATTCCTATCAATATCCTGGTCTTCTGGAACTCCAATCAGAATCACCTATCAACTCAGCCTACAGCAATCCAGGCTTTCTCCAGACTGATTCTCCAAACATTTGCAAACTCCTCCCACATACCAATTTCAAAGGCTTCTGAACGGTATGGTCAGGTATAGCCAAAACAAGAAGTCTGGTACCAATTATCAATATTAGGTTTTTCTTGGTGGGACCAAAATACCTGACACATACAAAATTTAAAGAAAGAACAATGTATTAGATCCATGCTTTTAGAAAGAGCAGTTCTTAGCCGGCTCCAAAGCAGAAACATCATGGTAGAAAGGTATAAGGGAACAAAGTTCGTCACTTCATGGAGACCAGGAAGCAGAGCATGGGGAAGGAACACCAATGAGATACGTATCCTCCAAAGGCACACTCCCAGTGACTGCCTCTTCCATCTGAGCCCTGCCCCCTAACAGTATCTCCACCTCTAAACCCCAGTGGATAAACTCCCTGACCAGTGTAGCATCACCATTATCTGATACCTGGTCCAAGAATATCTCAGGACAGTGAAATTGACCATCAAGCTTACAGTCATAAATAAATAATGGTAGCAAGGGCTTACTCATTTTCATCATGCAATGCACTCATATTTACACACATATTTACTCCTTACAGAAACTCTGAGATTTGTGGTATTCTTACTTTGAGTGACATCAGCACATGTTTAAGGAATATTTGGAATATTTGGAAATGTAGTAAAGATAACTATGGTCTCATATAATTTTTCATGGCAACCATAGATGTTTTAAAGTCAGAGATACCACATTTTAGAGTAATTGAAGAACTGAGCATAGAAACGTTGAGGCAATCAGGCCATTTTTCTCTTTCAGTTGCACACTCCAGGGTTCAGGGAATTGCCTTCTGGAGAATAAGAGAAATCGAATATTGGAGTGCTCTGTTTGGTCAAAAGAAAGGAACAGATAGAGTGAATTATAGTAAAATGCATCAAAAAATATATATTTCTGCTGCCATTATAAAGGCTTCTTTACATCATTTGGGGAGACTGTTTCCATACTGCCTACCTAAAAGAAGAAAAAGGAATTCAGCTGCTTCACATATTTTTGCATGGATGCAAATCTATAGTCAGTCATCTGATTTGAAGAAGAACTCTATCTTAATCTTTCATAGATGAAATAGTTACCTCTATTTATCCACATGGGGATGTGATCACTTTTTTAAGAAAGGAAGAAAAAAATAAAAAAGTGAGAAAAACTCATATAGAAATACACTTTCAGTGATTGGAAAGATAAACAGACTTTCAATTCATTCCATACTCACACCAGATATACTTAAAAGGATTACTCATCTGCCAAATAAGCACTAACTACTTAAAATAAATAACAATGATAGCAAACATAATAAGAAATTAATGTACAATTATTGAAGTATATATAAATGGATTGGAAATAAGTGGTAAAATTTAATCTCAAAGAGTTTTACTCTCACCGGGTTTGTTGGGCCACACCTTTAATTCCAGTTTGAGAAAGGAAGGTAACCAGTTTGAGGCCAGCTTTGGCAATTTAGGGATTTCAAAATAAAAATTTAAAAAGCACTTGGGTATGTAACTTAGTGGTAACAATTTCTTGATATATGGGAGCTCCTGGGTTTAATATCCAGTACTAGCAAAAAAAATTTCACCTAAACATAGAGCAGAAAAATATAAAATCAAAATACAAAGCAAATGTCAATGAGTCTAACATTTAGTCACTGAGTGCAACGTCTGCCTAAAGGTAGTTCTGGCAAACAGAGATTTTAAGAGAACAAAGTCCTAATACCATGTATCCAAGGAAGATGCTATGAAATTTCTATTCCAACATTAGGAGAAACCTTTAAAGGGAAATACTATTAAGGGCAAAAACTAAATTTCTTATTAAAGAATAAAATTCAAATTACAACTAGCCTCTTATTCAGAACAACTGAAGGTTACTTCTCAAAGAAAAATATAAGGCAATATTTTTTGCCTGCTCAATTTTCCTACAAAGTTTGTTGTTAAAATAAAGTTTGTTTAGCCTTGTGTGAATTTTTAATTGCTCAGAGGACAATATTTCTTTAAAAACTAGAGAGAAGAATCCAAAAATTTTGAAATTTTAATATTAAAATATAGAGGCTAGTGTTGAATTAAAATAAATGCTGAATGCTGGATACTGATTCTAGAAAGATTCTTCTTCACTGAAAAATATATATACAATTATGGTTCATTCTATTTATTGATCCTCAACTGTATCACCAACCTGAAAGCAAAATACAGGTTAGAAAATAGTAAAATGCTACTGTCTTAGTTACTTTTGTCATTGTTGAGACCAACTATTCAACCCCCAAATTTGAATGAGGAAAGGTTTATCTGGCTTATAATTCCTATAGGTTTCATCCCTCGTCAGCTGACTTCAAGGCAGGATGGCATAGCAGAGAGCCCAGCAAAGCAAGGCAGACAGAAGGCAGCAAGTAACCAACAAGACATGCCAACAAACATCAACAGCAGCTCTGTCTGTGCCCTAAAGGCTTATCCAGCGTACCTGCCATGAGGGCATGTAGCTCTCATGCCCTTGATTCTAGCATTACACCATGAATCAATCTTAGATTCATATCCTCAATCCCAGATTTACACAGCCTAGATTCACCTACCTCTGGAAAGCCCCATCTGAGACCACATGAGGCTTTAGGGGTGCATCTAGGCACAAGCCATAACATTCTGCTCCTGCTCCCACCAAAGACTCATGTACATCCCTTTATGCAAGGCGTCTCTAAGAGTTGCTGAAGTCCTGTCAGTTTCAGCATTACTGAAAAAGCCTAGTTAAAAGTCTCCTCTGAGATTTAAGACAAATTCTTAGTTGCAAGCCTTTGTGCAAATAAAAGAAAGTTAAACACTCCCAACATAGCATGGCACAAGAGAAACATTTCGATTCCAAAAGGTACAAAGAGGGGGATAGAAAGGAATGGCAACAAACCAAGTCCAAAATCCAGCAGGGCAAACAGTATTTCCTGGAGTTCCATGTCCAGCATCCAGAGTAATCTCCAAAGGGCATAGGTGGCTCAATCCTTGTCATACCGTTGGTGTTTGTAGCTCCCATGGCTTTTTACTTGGGCCAGCTTTGCTCACTTTTTGCAACTTTGCTCACATGATCCACATTCCTGGCTTCTCCAACTATCTGGGGTCTCTACTGCATTTTTGACTTCATACTCACAGCTTCACAAACACCCCTTTCAGTGGAATACTGCCTGGCCTCCCAGGTCTTCTAAAAGCTAGACAAAAATCACTGCTGATCCCACAACTCATGCATTATGCATGCACCTAAAACCAGCACTATGTAGATGAATCCAGTGTCTTCTGCCAGTAGGAGTAGTAACTAGGCCTGCTTCATTCTTGGATGCAGGGTTTGTGAGTGCCTGGAGTTCTGAGTATTGTAAGCTTAATCCCAAGGAACAAATTCACTAGGCCACCACCATTCTGAAGCATGGTACACCTGGGCTTTCTTTTCAAAGCAAAGTCGTTCATCTTTGCAAATGTGAGGCTGCAAATGGTGGAGTCTTGCTGGTCCTCGTGATGTCTTCAGGCCATCTTTCCTACCCTCTCCTTTTTCAGCACTCATGATCTCTTCTGCTGTCTTTGTGGTTCACAGCTTTACTGGTGATTTCTTTGTGGCCACATTCACATTTTGAAACATTCTGCAGAGCTCTTTTCTCCTGATTCTCAATAAAGATCAGGCTGAAAGCCCTTAACAGCAGCCATGCCAGGACCTCAATATTAGACTGTCTTGAAATTTCTTCTGCAAGATTAATTAGTCCTCTGTCTCAAGCAAAGTCTCTGGACATGAGCAAAATGCAGACAAACTTTCTGCCAAGGCAAATGCACATGTTCTGGAGTCCAACAACCAATGCAGTCCTTTATCCCAACAGAGACCTCACAAGCCTGGTCTTTACCACAGCAATTCTGTCAAGATTTTACTCTTCTGAGTTCTAATCAGATTCTCCCATCTAGTATCTGAGAATCTTTAGTTGCAGCCTTAGGTTTTGCAGAGCTGCGTTTTCTACCATCTTCTCCAAACTTTTCTAATATTTTCCCTCAAGTTAGTTCCAAATGCTCCTGAATCACATGGTAGGATACAATCACAGCGATGACTCTATTTCTCTGCTATAAAATATTGTCTTAGTTGCTTTTGTATTGATGAGACAAAATATTCAGCACTCAATGTTAAATGAGGAAAGGTTTATTTGGCCTACAGTTCATAGAGGTTTCCTCCACAGTCGGCTGTCTCCAAGGCAGCATCATGGAAGAGGGGCATTGAAGAGAAGAGAAACAGTTCATAGCAAACTAAGGCAGAAAGAGGCAACAAGCAACCAACAAGTCATGCCAGAAAACATCCAAATCAGCTCTTTCTGTCCTCTAAATGATTATTCAGCCTACTCACCATTAGGGCAGGTAACACTGACACTGTTAATGCTGACATTGCACCATGAATCAATCCCCTAGATTCATATCCTGGATCCAGGAATTACACTGCCCAGATCCAGCCACCTCCAAAAAGCTCCATCTATGATCACATGATGCTTTGGGGGGACATCTAGACACGAGCCATGACATCTATGGCTACATAACCACTATGTAATCAATGGATCTGTTTTAAAATATTATAAATAAATAAAATGTATAAAATTGTACAATTTTTATATAGTAGAAAAGACAGTAGGAAAGTTATGAAATGAAGAATAGGTTTCTTACTGAACTCTTTGTAAAAAGAAGACAATGTTTACATTGTTGGTAAAGAAATTTGAAAACAAATATACTCAATAAGCACCATTGATAGGACATAAAAAAATGATCATAGCATAGTCCCAATAAACATTTCCTTACAAAAATGAGAGGTGAGCTGAAATTGGTACACAGGCTTTAGCTCATCAATGGCTGTTTAGGTTTACTCTCCTTGATTTCTATTTCCTGCTACCCCTTTGCATAGTTTTCTTCCACTATAATAAACATCTAATACTAAATTGCTAGACATGTTGCAGAAAAAAGAGTACAGTACGTCTCAACTACTTATCTCTGCTTCTTGCTGGAAACATACTGCTTTCCCAGTTTTTTTTCTTCTTAATTCATTAATTGAATAGATTTATAGTTGGTTTCATGATCTGGCTCATTTACACTGATTGGAAACAGGAAGATTTCCCATACTGACCTCTGAGAGAATCCAATCCACACTTTCATTTTCTCTCTCTGAAAAATACACTTCTATTCCATTCTAATTTCCTGTCACTTGTAACTAAAGTATAAGACTAAACACATTGTGAAGTATTGGGGGGAAAAGCTTTTTATACTAAGATAAGAATGATGTGCATTGCAATTCAATTGGGTCACTGACAGAATGACCTTAATTTCTATGCGGAATGCTCTGGTACACTTTCAGATGCAGATGAGAGATAATAGGCCTACAATGAGTGCTGCCTGCCAGGCTGATAAAACTGACAGAATGTGGAGATAAGGAAGTCCTGCATCCTCTTATGTTCATGTTTAGCCCTTGAGCTTTTGTATTAGAGCATTGTCACTGCCTGGTCTGGTAAAGCCATGTTAAGATGTGAATGAAAAGACTGCGATAGGCTCAGGAGACAGCAAACAGCAACTGAAGGCACACATAATGGAGCCGGAATTCTCAAAAAGGAAATTCATGATGGTGCAAGAATTTTAAACAGTCATTTGAAATTCACTGTTGTTTACTTTCTTCGCTTTGAAGATAGGTCCACATGAAAGTATACCACACAGTAAGCTTTTTCTATATTTTTCCTAAGAAATGAAGGTACATACATATACTTTTATGATGCAATATGTCATGGCTCTGCCAGCTAAAGTTCAGGGGAGAAATATCTATCTTACGTCCTCTTTGATCTACTTTTGCAGGGTATTATAGTTTTCATCATGGAGGTCGTTCATTTCCTTGGTTAGATTAATTCCTCAGTATTTCATTTTTCTTGATGCTATTGCAAAAGGTGTTGTTTCTCTAGTTTCTCGCTCAGTGGGTTTGTTAAAGAATGTACAGGAATATTACTGGTTTTTGAGTACTGACTTTGTATCCTGCTATGCTCCCAAATTTTGTTATTAATTCTAGGAGTCTTTAGGTGGAGTCTTTGGATTCTTCTATGTAGAGGCTCCTGTCATTAGCAGATAATGGTAATTTTACTTCCTTTCTATCTTTATTTTATTTGTTTCTCTTATCTGATTTCTCTGGCTAATGTTTCAAGAACTATGTGAGTGGTGATGATGGATAACCTTTGCATTTTTTCTGATTTTAGAATGAAAACTTTTAGGTTTTTTTTCTTTCTATTTAGTATGAAATTAGCTGTTAGTTTGTCACCGATAGCTTTTATCAGATTGGGATAAAGACTATTCCAATTTTCTTTGGGGTTTTCATCATAAACAGACTTTGGATTTTGTCAAGTGACTTTTCTGCATCTACTGAGATCATTATGTGATTTTGGTCCTTGCTTCTGTTAATGTGCTATATGACATTTTTTGATTTATGTAGGTTTGAATCATCTCTGGATCCCAGGAATGAATCCTACTTGGCCACATAGTCTTTTTGATGATTTGCTACTTTCTACTTGCCAGGATGTTATCAAGGAGTTTTGCATCTATTCATCAAGGAGATTCCTCATTTTTGGTTGGATTCATTTCTGGTTTTGGTTGTCAGAGTAATGGTTGCTTACAGAAAGGACTTTAGAAATTCTGCTTCTCTTTCAATGTCATTAAAGACATTGCAGAGTCTTTCATTAGATCTCTAAATTTTTGTAGAATTTGGCAGTGAACCCATCAGGACCAGGGCTCTTGTTAGTTGACAGTCTTTGTTATTACTATTTCATTCATTTATATTTGATTATTCAGGATTTTTATGTTTTCTTAATTTATATATATCTAGGAATAAGTAAAAACATTTTTTAATTCAAAAAAGGCTACCTTGCTAAAGAAAAAGAAAAATGAAAAGATCTATCTTCAGTTCCTGAAACCTTCAGCATTCAGCTAGAGAGAGAGAGAGATTGAAATAAATTTAAGGGGTTTCAGAATGGAATGACCTCATGAGCATGTCCTTAGTTACTGAGCTGTAACAACTGCCTTCTTTCCTTGTTACATACTTTACTCTTGATTCTGGAAAATCCCGAACCTGTTCTTACCACCAGAGTGTAGAATATATTCTTCTCTCTCACTGCTCTTCTACTGCTTATCCCTGTGAACTTTTCCTTAAATAGGGGTAAAGATTAGTGATTTCTAAAAATATATTAACTATTAATATGTGCACTTTCCACCAAAATATTCCTTCCACCTTCCACACAGCAGCTGTTGTCTGCCCTTCCATTACTAGCATGTTAAAAAAAAACTTCTCTGGAGACATTTTGTAGTTTCTACAACTCAGTTTGGCTAACTTCCACGCAATTCTTTTCACACATAGACCTTTAAATTGGGCAATAAGTAACTTCTCAAAAAGCAAGCACAGACCATTACTGTTCAGTCTCCTCAAACACAGAGGTTTATATGTCTAACCAGCGGAAGAAAAGTTGCCTATAGTTAACAGTGGCTGGCTATCTCTCTGATGTCTGTGAAGCAGGCATCACGCTAACTCCTACCCTGAAACTTCCTATTATTTTCTCCACAGAGAAGAAGATTGCAGAACATGAACAAATGACCAAATAACTTTCTAGTCCTTTTTTAAAAAAATTTTTATACAAGTTTTCAGTTCATGTAGTTTATAATCATCTTGGGGAAGTGGTTACATGTATGTAATGCAGCATGTTTCTTGCTTTCTTTATTTTTTTCCCTAAGTCTCTTGCCCCTAACATTCTAGTTTTCAGTCACCTTAAGGCAAGTCAAGTCACAAAATCAAAGCATAAAAAGTGAACAATCAGACAATGATGGTACAAACCATTCTGTTTAATGAACTAAGAAAAATAGTAGTAAGGTTATCTATCTTGCACACTTAAATACACATACAGTTATATCCTTTAGAGCACTTTCTTTTGCTTTCATTATCTCAATATCTATTATACATTTTAGGTCTTATTACTCTTTCATTTTGTATTCATTTTTTATTATTATTTGTAATTTATCAGCTAGTGATTTCTTACTTTTTTGTTGAAATTCTGTATTATTTCTACCCTTTTTTCTGTTTTGCCTTTTTTCTCTAAATAAAAACAAAAAGAGCAAGTCAAACACTGCACAGCATTTCCCAAATGCTAAACTGTCTTAGAGGCAGCTGATTTTAGTTTGTTGATCTGCTTATCACAACATGCTAAAGACTAATTAGGAATTGGAGGAATTTTAAGCTAAGATTTCCTGCCAACTTAGCGAAATTCTCCATACTAGCAGAAGAGAAGGAAAACAGTTTTATTATCAAGTAATCATTAAACCAGAATGGTAAACATCATCAGGAATCTGCTGAAGAAAAAAATCTCACTCTTTTAGTCAAGCAGATGCAAATCAGCACATACACGTTCTCCAGACAAGCAAGCAGTCATCAGGTAAGAGGGCGTGAAGGACTGTCGTTATACATGTATACCCTCACCTTGTAACTGTGGGCAGCCATTTCTAATTGCTTCCGTTGAAAGAAATTTTTTAAAATTGTCCGATTTTTACAAAGGTAGGTAGTCACACTTTGGAGCTAAATGACTAAATTAAACTCCCCCAGGGATAGTAAGTTTCTGTTGATGCTTATATTTCAAAGAGACAGCTCCAGGTCCTTGAGAGACATTCCTGGAGTATAAAACTGACAAAAGTCCTACTTTAACTTTTTAAATAATTTATACACACCTCAAGGTGGGTGTGTATAAGGGAAATAATTCACAATTAGACATATTCTAAAGTACATGTTTTAGAAAAGCAAATGCTTACCCCCTTCTGCTCCAGGGGGATTCCATTATGTTTTGTTTCTGTTTTTTTTTTTTCATTATATTTTCATATGCCTTTGCTCGTCATACCCTAAAGAAAGTGATGGAGCCTTATGAATGTCCAGCTTTCAGTTGCTGCCCTACACCCACTCACTGTGACGTGGCTGGAGTTGATTGCTATCTGCATATTCTTGAATACATTAGGCTCTCCCTGGAAACAGAAATTAGGTGCAATATTATTAATTAACAACTATGTATGTTATCTTTTCAAGTTTCATCAAAAGCTTGAAAATTCAGATAGAGCTTATGTCTCCAAACTTCACCTTTGTTTACTTTCCTAGCAAAGAACCTTGGTGTCATTTTACATTTCAAATAATGTGATGGGATGAAGGCACTTACATAGAAATGGCATTTTATATTATTCATTTATATTTAACAATTTGATTTGAACTTCATAAGTGCTCATAGTACCTAAACTATGACTGCACGCCGTGCCATTGGCCACGCGGGAAGGAGGAGCAGTGTCTGAATGAGTGGATGACTCTTTTCCCTTAAAACCTGTGGATCCTCCATAACTTCAATACAGCATTACCACAACTGATTTTTTCTCTGACAGTTAGTAGTAAACCTCTTTCTCAGTACCTGCTACACAGCAACCTCTGCTAGAGATGTTTGTTAGAAATTTATAAAGACTAATGATATAAATTATGAAAACATAAATGCACAAGGTCATATTAACCTTTAAAAATAAATACAGCAAGAAAGGAACCTCAACATGTTTTCTAAAAGTAAACACTATATAATTTTTAAGAGCACAGGCAAACGTGTGCACAGGCACACACACACAATTTTAAAACAGCACAATTTTTTCTTATGTTCAAAGTTAAAAACCAGCTAATAAACTTGATGAGACACTACACAAAAGAAAAACAAGAACTGCAGTACTGATAACAACACCAGCAAAAACTTCTGTGAAGCAATCAGTCCACGGTGAAGTTGTAACTAGCTGGCCACCAGAGGTTGACTTATTTTAATTGTAATTCTTAACACACATTAACTCAACCACTTGGTGGGTTTCATTAGTAGATTTCCATACATGCATATAGCATGCTTTCACCATCTCTGCTCTCCCTTCTCTTACCTTTCTACCCTCTCCCACTTTTTTGTACCCTAATGGTCTCTTCCAGAAGGCTCTCAAAAGCCAGCCAATCATAGGTCAACACATAGTGCATGTCCTCTGTTATTGGATTAGTCAGCTTCCCGTTGCTGAGACAAAATACCTAACCCCTGCAACTTAAAGGAAGAGAAGTTTATTTTGGCTCAGGCTTTCACAGCTTTCAGCCTTGGGTGGGGTGGTTGGTGCCAAGGCACAAACATCATGGCAGAAGAGCATAGTGGAACACAGCAGTTCAACTCACAGCCTCAGGGAAGCAGGGGTCAGGGGAAGGTCTCAAAGGAAAGGGACGAGATACACTTCCTACATTCATATTCCCAGGACCCACTTGCTTCAACTTAGCGCCACCTCTTAATAGCTTATTCAGCTACCAACTCATCACTGATGAAGTTAGTGCCCTAATAGTCTGTTAATCCAGGTAATCTGACGATCAAAATTAATCAGCTATGACGGTTCAACTTAACTGTCAAGTTGATTGGCTTGGGAGCCACCGAGGGGATTTATAAGGCACACTACTGAGTAAACCTGTGTAGGTCATGGACGGGTGATATTTAGGTTCCCTATCTGGTCCGTGGCCCCTCCCTTTCCACTGCTGTTGCCCTGCTCTGCTTTCACCTGCCATGAACTAAGTAGTTTTGCCCAACCACACACTTTCACAATGATGGGTCTGCCTTGGAGCAGCCTGTGCCAAATAAAACCTGTCCTCCTTCTTCACATTGAGGGCAGACAGTATTTTGTCCTAGTGACAATACGTGGGCACACCTATAGACACACATATAGATAGTTAACAAACAAATTCAGGGGAAATTATAGCAATATTGAGGATGAAAATATATATTTCAGTACTTTATAATTGAACACCAAAAATTGCTAAAACATGTCATATGATTAAAGTATGTAGGTTTTATCCCCCCATAGCCTCATGCATGCATAGGCGAGGCTTTGCGGGGCTGGATCACGGGTCTGTAACACTAGATCATGGGTGTGTGACACTAGATTAGTTCACTGGTAGGTTTAGAGCTGGGAGTGATGCTAGCAGGTGAGGTTTGGTGGGAGGAGATAAGTCACAGAGCACAGGGCCTGGAGACAGATGCACACCCCTCCTCCTTCTTTGAGTTCTGTTGCTTACTGCCTGTCGTGCTGTGAATTCTTTTCCCTCTGGCGATGCTGCCCTGCCTTGGAACTGAAACCTCTACAAACTGAAACCTCTACAAACTGAGCTAAAGTAAACGTTTCCTCCTATAACTTGCAGATGTGGAGTATTTTGTCCCAGAAATAAGAAACTAAGACAGTATCTAAGAAACAGAACTAATTTTCTCATGTATGTGAAATATCTATATAAAATTGAATAATTTTATAAACTGAAGGTAATGCAAACCACAAAACTAATAACAGCAAAACAAACAAAAGAAAAAGATCATTTAGACAAAAAAATCCATGAATATCAGAATTAATGAGTAAATATAAACTTTAATTAGAGAATTTTAAATAAACAATATTGCGAACTAACTTCAAGTTTTACAGAATTTTTCCAATGCTGAACTCCCAAAGAAAACCATAATATGTAATGATTTTTATTAGTAAATGTCAAACTGTAATAATACATTAAGATTCAAATTAAAAGTATAAATCAAGTTTTAAATTGCTTTTAAGGCTGTAATAACAAAGCTTGCCAAAGCTTACTACCTTTTCGCCAAAACTATGCTTAGAGAAAAATAAAATCTTCAGTCATTTGTATAATTAAACAAAATAAGTATATATGAACTTACTTTAGCATTTATATTTAGACAAATGTAATTAATAGAATTCAGCAATATCAAATTATATATATGAAATAATTAATACATGGGTTAATCATGTTCTCAGTTCATCCATCACATTAACTACTTCACCTTCAAGTAATGACCTGATAGTAGGCTCTGCGTTTAGGGTTCTTTGAGAGAAATCTATTCCAAACTTTTGTAATCAAAACCTAACAGAATAAATTGACATGTGATAGTGTTACAGGCAGCTGAGCCAGTTAGAAATATTATAAACAGTCAGACAGGGCTAGGCCCTTGAGGAAGCTGGCACAGAGGACCAGATGTCTGATGACCTTGGAGGGGACCCGCACCTGTTGCTGTGGGCCAGATCTCAAGACAGAAGGCAAAACAACTGCAACCACACCCTTAAATATAATCCTTAGGGATTAAATCTGGATCACTTTATGCCCATTTTGCAAATTCCCATTTTTCCCCACTTTTGAGCCATCTAATCTCATGATTTTGCACTATAAAAGTCCCTGGAAAAGACAGAGTCTGGGTCAACCTGCTCTGGACCCCTTCTGTCTCTCTCAGACAGAAGCTTTCTTTCTCTCAATAAATATAGTCTACTCTTCACCTTCATTGTTCCTAAAATTCATTCTTGGATTTTAGAGAACATGAGCTCATACCGGACGTAGTAGGTCGGGAGTTTCATTCCCTTATACCAATAGTTTGATGTGCGTTTCTACAAAATTATATATTGTGATCCGGCCCGCGGATCAATCTGTGGGTCTCACCTGGAGAGGGAACGGGGATGGGGGGCAGGGCAAGAGGAAAGAGAGACAGAGACAAGTTGAGCGGTTCCAATCAAGTCTCGTTTATTGAGGAAGTGAACATGGTTTATATAGGGTGAGGGCAGGAAATTGTCGTCATCAGGCAGAGACATTGTGGAGAAGACCGGATAGGTCGCAGTCATGTCCGGCCAGGCAGAGAGGATCATGGGTAGTGTAGGCAGACGCACCAAATGCCCACAGGAGTGCGGGATGGGGCGGCAGCAGTGGGGCTATCGCACTGCTCCCTACAATATTGGAACTTGCACTGTAAATTGATGGCATTTATAGGCAGATGGCCTAGTGGAAAGTATTCAGGATTCAAGGGCTTTGCCCCAAAGAATGTGATTGACAAGTTTACAAAAGAGGATTCAGAGAGCTCTCTGAGTCTTGTATCTTCTGCCATATAAGGAAATGACAAGTACACATTTTGGAAAGGGTCAACAGGTTCATCAGAGTCAGATTTGCTGGTATCTTGGTCTTGGACTTCCTGTCCTCCAAAACTTGGAGAAATATATTTCTATTGTTTATGAATTATCCACTCTGTGGTATTTTGTTACAACTCACCAGACTAACCTGATTTTATAACTGCATAAGCTAATTCCCTTCTCAATTCTTTAGCTAGAACTTGAGAGCTAGAAAATTGGCCAAATATTCAATCATAGGATTTGGATGAGATATTTAGATGCTGCAGTTTATTGGCTTTGTTTTCTGGGCAAAAAAGATTCATTTCAATCCGAGCATATTCACCTGAGAGCAAAATGAGACTATAACTTTTTATAAAGGTCCTTTCTGCCCTGTGGGTGCCATTTAAAAACACTTATCAAATTGTTAAATAAAAAATAAAACAATAAAAATTTAACCAAAACAAGGCTGTACATCACAGAGAAGAAGAAACAAGGTAGAGAGAGGTAAGTTTGGGATCCATATTAGTTTTTGCTGCATAAGTAACTTGTGTGAAACTTGATAGCTTAAAACCATAATCACTCATTACTCTCGGTACGTTGCAGTGGCAGTTTGGATAGGATTGCCTGAAGGTTCGCTGGTATCACAGCTGAAGAGTGGCCTGAGGGTGACTGGCCCTGATGACCTCCCCAGGTTGGTGCTTGGCTACGACAAAGGCACCTGGGCGTCACAGGCAGTATTTACCAAACTGACTTCCTGGTCTGAATTCCAAAATCAACATAAAAAGCTAATTCCCAATGCACTAGCATTTTTCAAAATTCTGCTAATGTCAAATTTACTTATGTTTAATTCACTGAAGCCATATGTGTGGTCAGATTCTGATTTAAGGAGCTGAAGGTTGAATTCCACATTTTAATGGGATGAGCAACAAATGCATCACTGAAGGGTGTTGACACAGAAGTCCCTGTTTATATCTCTCACAATCCTCAGAACATTCAGGAGATAGTGTGATAGGCAGCTGAGTTAGAAATATTACAGACAGTGAGACAGGGTTAGGTCCTCCAAGGAGCCAGTGCAGAAGTCCAGATACCTTGCAACTGCAGGGGAGACACACACCTCCTGCTGTGGGCCAGGCCTCAAGACGAAAGATCAAACAAATGCACTCACATCCTAAGGACTGATGTGCTAAATAGTTCCCTATCACCCTCAGGAAGTCAGGAGTCACCATCCCAACCCTCTACAGGAAGAGCTGCTACTCTAAGAATACCCAATTCTAGGTGACTTGTTTCTCCATTTGTCCTCGATTTAATCAGTTTTACCTGAGCAATTAATCTTACTGGTTAACCATAGTTCTGTCCCACCTTATGCCTGTCTGCCGTGTGAATTCCCAGTTTCCCCCACCTTGAACCCATTTCACCCCATGATTTTACTCTATAAAATTTCCTAGAAAAGACAGGCTTTGGCAACCTGTTCTGGACCGCTTCTCTCAGACAGAAGTTTTCTTTCTCTTAATAAATATATTCTGCTCTTTATCTCCACTGCTCCTAAAATTCATTCCTCAATTTTAGAGAGCACAAGCTTGTACTGGACATATAGTAGGTTGGGAGTTTCATTCCCCTATATCATTAGGAGATGTTCAAACTTCAATTCATGCATTAAATATCTCCAACTGTTCCTATGTTCTTCAGTCTACTAGTTTATAAATTAGAATTTCCAAGTAAAAAAGAAAGTTGTAAAAGAGTGTAATATATATATATATATATATATATATATATATATATATATATATAAACCTATTTAAGAGCACATATGAAACAACTTCAATATTATTTCCTTGTGTGTATATATATTAATGAAGGTAATGGTAACAAGGCATTTAATTGTGATAATGTGTGTTTATGGTAAAAAGAAGAGTGATTCAAATGGAGAAAAGAAAAAGAATAATAGGGTCTCCAGGGAAAAGGATAAGAGGGTGAATCAATCTAAATCTGTGCCCTAAGATCCAGCATGAAATAAATCCATGAATTAAAACTTCAACATGCATGAAGGGAATTTCTATTTTGATATATATATATATATATATATATTCCCATGAATATCAAATATTCACATGAAATATTTACAAATATGACATTGACATTCATGCATAAGGTAAGTGACAGGTGAATGCACAATTTCCTTATCTTTCCCAGGTTTGAGCTATTATTTCTCTTACTGTTTCACAAAGCAGTTGTTCCAGTCATCCATGATTTTACCAATCTGCTCCGAGCAGACAAGAAGATTGCTGTTGAGATTTTATTTTTTTATTTAAAAATTACAATACTATTTCCATCAAGCAAAATGTATTTAAATGTACTCTTTCTGTGTGTATGTGTGTGTGCACACATGTGTGCATCCTTGTATTACTCAGTAGGCCTGCTCAGACTTAAACCTGCAACTGTAGGGGTATAGCTTAGTGACCTAGCATTTACCCACACATGTGAGGCCCTATCTTTGAAAGAGACTGATGGCTCCAGATATCAAAATTCAGAAGTTTCACCTCTTCAAATAAGTAATCGCTATCAATACAATGCAAATTTAAGTGTACCGCAAAAGGTGAACTCATTCACAGGAACAGAACATAAAATAATGCTTCCTGATCCTAAGGCTGCAGCAGGACTTAGTCTGTTTCCATCGCTATAACAGAATAGTATAGGCTGAAAAAAAATTATTGAAACAGATGTCTTTTTCTCATAGCTGGAAGCCGGGATGCCCTGTATCAGCGTGCTAACACCTGGTGAGTGCCAACTTTACATGTTATGACATGGCGTAGGGCATCACATGGTGAGCGGAGGAACACGTTGTTAGGTCTTTTTTTCTTATTAAATAAAGCCACTACCCTCATGATCCCATCTCATCCCAATTACCTTCCAAAGGGCTTGGCCCGCAATATCCTCAACATATGAATTTGGAGATTAAATTCCAAACACACAAAGTTTAGGTGACTATAGTCACACTATATCACATTGTCCTTCTCCAAATGAATTAATGAAACAGAATTCAAATAGAAATTTCAGCGAGAGAACAGATTGTACATTATCATACAGACTATCTGATTAGATTTATATGATAATGTGCTTTATTAATTACATTTGGACAGGTGCAGAGCAGGAGTAATTAAAAACCAAAACAAATTAAAGATTCTTCTAGATTAAGGTTTAAGTACTATTAGTAATACTGAGATAAACTCACCAAATAATTATCCCATGTGCCACAAATGATTGATAGAAAACAAATCAATACCAATTCCATTTCTATGAGCTTCCCTTGTACATTTCTCTGGACTATTTCTTGTGCCCATCCATAGCCAAGGGCAGCCATAGTCACTTTATCTTGTCTTCTGGTCTTAGATAGTATTTTTGCTTCTTTCTCATAAGGAAGCTCTTCTCATTGTGTTTGACTTTGTATATTTACTCAAACCAGATATGAAAATCTTTGTTAGGCTTCTATTGTGGCTTATATCTAGATGTCTCCCCAAAGCCTCATGAGCTCATAGGTGGGGCTTTTAGGAGGTGGCTGGATTGTGACATTGAATTATGGGTATGATAACTGAATAAGTTCCCTGATTGATTTGCTAGGGTTGTGGGTGACAGGAGGACCAAAGCCTTATTCTGGGCATGGGTGGCACCAACCACTAGGTTTGTAAGCTGAATAAAATATAAAGTGAAAGAAGAAAGGAGGATTTATTGCTTCCTGCCTTTCATCCTATGGACTGTTTCTTCCCTCTTGGGGCCCCCTGCTATTCTGCCCTGCCTTGGAGCTAGCAGACTATGGACTGAAACCTCCACAAACTGTGAGCTGAAGTAAGTCTTTCCTACTGTAACTTATGAGTGTTGATTATTATGTCTCAGTAATGAGAAAGTAAGCAAAACAAGCCCATCTTTTGGTTAAATAGTTATAATCTTTCATCAACATAAAAAATTTTAAATTAATTTCATTAGATAAAGTGTGACCCTGTTAATTGCTTAGTTTTTTATGTGACTGCTAAATGGCACTTTTTTCTTTCTATACTCAAATATTTTCAAACACTGAATCAAAAGCAAGAGGAAGTGGGATCACACAGAGCATCTCAAGTGATGGATTCCCATCAGTATTTCTCATGTGTTCCTTGTATTCCAGTTTGTGTTACTGTAACTAAATACCTAAGGACTGTTACTTTATAAAGCAAAGAGGGTCATTTCGAGTCAGTTCTGGGGGTAAAAAGCTCAGAGACCACTTGTAGTGGTTGTCTTTCTACTGCAGAGTCCCAAGGCAACACGAAGTACCACATGGCAAAAGATACATGGCAAAAGATATGTGCATATGGATGTGTTCTAGTCTCATTCTTTTTTTTTATTTTAGAGAGAAAAAAATTTCAAAACATGATAGAGGATATCAATGGTTAATACATTGCATATTGTTATCTTTAAATTAGTTACTCATAGTACAAATACAAGATATCTGCATTTAATTGTCCAAACATAAGTAGCACAAATCTTTCTTTTCAATGAACTAAGAGAAATTAGTGCTATGCCTGTTTTAACTATCCTAACTCTTTCACCTTCTCATACTAGGGGGACAATACAGTGTTTACACATGCAAGTCTGATTTATTTCACTTATTAGTATGGTCTCTAGTTGCAGCTGTTTACCTATAAAAGTCTCAGGTTTATCCTTCTTAATGGTTAATCAGTAATCCATTGTATAAAAATACCACATCTTTTTATCCATTCTCTAGTTGATGAGCATTTAGGTTGTTTCAAAGATATATTACAAATTGTGCTGCTATAATATGGGTGCACATATATTGCTATAGTATGATGTTTTTAATTCTTCTTGCAAGATACCCAGAAGGGGAGTAGCCGGGTCAAATGAGGCCTCCAATCCTAGATTTTGAGGAACCTTCACACTGATTTCCAGAGTGGTTGCACCAGTCTACAATCTTACCAACAGTGTAGAAATGTTCCTTTTTCCTCATTCCCTTTTAACTTAGGATTCAATCAGAAGTTATTAGGATCCAATCTAACAACTCTGTCTAACCCTAATAACTTTCCAGAAGTCCTACCTTTAAACATCAGAGTCAGATTAAATCTCTAACCCTCTTCATACCTCGCAAAGGGATTCAATTTTAACACATGAAGGCTGTGAACACAGATTGTATCTAAATCATTGCACTACTGCCCTGATTTGAAGCACTCTTTCTACATGAGCCTTTTCAGCTTCAGATACATTGCTTTAGAATTTAAGGGTGGTACATTCTACATGCCTGTGTTCCATTCTTCTTGGCAAGTATCAGTTATCTCTGATATATATATTGTGTTGCTTTATCTCTGTAGGTACTCAGAGCTAAAAAAAATAAATAAATAAAAAATAAATAACATTCCTTTTCCCCCAAATCTTCTAATATCTGGTACAATGCATAAACAATAATAAACAAGGACACTTTAACTTCACCATACCGCTAAGATATGACTTATGTGTAATTGAAGGAAAAAGTTACCTATAATATGGCCATAAAAGCATCATGTTCTACAGATAAAAACAGATTTCAAAAGTATACGTTCATTATGGAGCTTATAAACATTACATTATGGGGGGCTCCTATCTACATTTTTCTCCACTTCTTCCCTAATACAACATACTATACAATTCAGAAAAATCGAGTTAACTATAGTTATATGACTAGGATGTTTTATGTCTCTGTATTGCATATGATATTTCTTATGACAGTATTGTAGTGCTTTTACAGGTGTTAAATGATGATCTCTAATAGGATTTGTGTTTTAAGCATCAGCTATATGTATAAATATGTTCATGCATAACAAAAATATCTTAACATAGAAATACTTGATCTAAGTACATGTGACACTTCTCACAATTTTTATTTTATCTAATTTTACACACTTTTAATAAAATTGACTATGCTGATTTCAGGATTCCTTAAAGTGTCAAGACTAATCATTATACAGGAAAAAGGAAGCAATTTCTACTTTACTACTTACATAAATCACTGTTTTGCCAGACTCCTCCGAATATCAGAGACAGATGATTTGTGAGCTTTGTATCTATAAAATCCATTGAGAATTTTTATTCTTAGAAGCAGGGGAAAAGTTCATTTTTTAAAGTAATTCATTGAAGTGCAAAGCTTACTTTTTACGAGTATTATACATAGACATAAGTAGACTAAGAACATGTGCTGGAAATGAGGCAAATCCTTCTTCCTAGTCTTTCAGCTGCTAGACTAGTACAAAATAGAAACCAGGGCTTCTAAAAAGTTCTAACCTAGGTTACAATCATTTCATGAGTATTTAGTGGAAAACCAGTGGTATCATCCTTGATTAGATATGTGTTTGCATGTCAGCCAAACTAAATCAAAATTAATAAAGTCATTTGTTCATTTGTTTGATTGTTTGTTTGTTTTGAAACAGGGTCTTGCTATGTAGTTCAGGATGGCCCTGAACTCACTATGTACCCCAGACTGGCCTCAAACTTGTGGAAAGCCTCCCTGCCTCAGCTTCCTGAGTCCTGGAATTATAGGTGTGTATCACTGCACTTGACTGACCTTCAAAATTACCTTAACCAGGGTCCTAAAAATACTTTGACTTGTTTGTTACCTTTAAAAAAGTTTTTGTTTTAATTTTCATATGTAGAAATAATTCAGAATTAATTTTGGGATATGGTATAAGTTATGTAGGAGGTAAAGATTTATGTTTTCATTGTTTTCTAAGAAAAATACCCAATTGACATAGAATTCTTTATTGAAAATACTGTGTTTTCTTCACCGAACTATATTACAAGCTTTAAACCAAATAGAATCTTATGTCTATAAGTCTGTTTGCTATTTTCCATTATTCTTCTAAACTAAACTTGCTTATCCTTGAAGCAATAATAAAGATGATTAATTAGCTTTATAACAACTCTTTATGGCTGGTAGGATAGATCCTTTGATCTAGTTCTAATTTTTAGACAATATTACATAGAAAGAATTCTATGATGCTCCCCACATTTTCCAATCCCTGGCATATGCACCCTATTTAGCCTTTTACCCTTGAGTGTCAGCAGATGATAGAATTATCAGTGCCTTGATAAGCTGATCGATGCTACATGGTAAAAGTAGGATTCTTACTCCCTTGATTGCATTGCCTTGTATAAGAGTATCACATTGCAAACTGGAGAAATATTCTGCTGGCCCTGAAGACATAAGCTGGCATGTTTTGTTATGTTCTTCATAGCTAGAACAGGAGAGGGCCCTCTAGCTGCTGAGAGCCACCCCATCACTAATAGCCAGCAAGGAAACAGACACCCCAGTCTCAAAGATAGAAGGCAAGGAATTCTGCCAATCACCTGCACCACCTTGCAAGTGCATTCTTCTCTAGTCAGTCCTCCAGATGGGCGCGTAGCGTAGCTGATAGATTAGTTTCAGCTCTGTGTGACCATAAACAGGCCACCCAGCTAGACCAGACTTCTGATCTACAGTCCCCGTGAGATAAAAAACTGATGCTGTTTTAAATCATTACACTTGCAATACATGCTATACAGCAATAGAAAACTTATACAAATAATTCGGATTTCCTTAGTCTTTTTTGTTTCTACCCATTCTAAAATTAATGTGTCATTTCCAATTTGAAACCTTGTTATGTATGTGAAAGTAAAAGTATTCAATTTGTAAATAAACTTGGCTTCATTTAGTTTTTCCTTAGTTTCAATACAATTTTCCTGTTGTCGGGGTCATTTCTGAAGGAGACTGGAAGACTTGGTATAAAAATAGCATGTTGTTTTGCCCTTGTTTTAAAAATTTTCTAGCAAAATCTGATGAACTTTGTTTTGAGGAAATTTTTTTTTGGAGTTTCAATTTCTTTAATAGCTATAAAACTACTTAAATCATTTTATGACTGCTTATATTGCTTTGGGTATAGAAACCTGCTGGTGTTTGTCTTTTTATCCACTGAAATTGTATATGTGATATAAACTATTAAATACATAAATCATTTATATTTTATATAGTTATTTTGGTAATCATATCAGTGCTGTCAATTGTATAGACTATTTTAATCAACAACTTTTAGTTTTGCTCACTTTGTTGAATAGTATTGATTTTCTTTTATATGCTGTCTTTATAATTTTTCTTCTTCCATATTAGGATTAATTTGTTGTTCTTTCTTATCACTAATATTTAAAATGTTTTTTAATTTCTAATTATGCTTTTAAGACTGCAACATTTCTTTTGAAATACAAAGGAAAAAATATAAGCAAAATTAAAAAAGGAGGAAGTTTCAGGAATGCAGTTTTCAATTTTTACTTGCAGGGTCTACATATCAAGAAGAGCAAGGACCATCCCAGAAATGTAGGCAGTATAATAAGACTTAAATATTTGAATAAAGAATTGTACTTAATTCTAATGTGATCTAATTGCCTCTAGAAAACACATCATCACTATTTTAATAAAGTTTATTTTTAACAATACGCAGAATACATAGTGGGCAGAGGGGTAACTAACTGAGGTTTCCCACCCAGGATACACTCACTGCTGGTTTATATTATTACAGTAGCCTCTTATGAGCATAAAAACATGTAGCAGTGCATAGGTGAGGAAAATGACATTTAAATTGTAGAGCTATTAATTGGATTTTGAAACAAAGTAAGAGGCAGAATCAACAAAGCTTCAGCCTGAGAATGATGGTGAAATAGGGGTTATTCCACCAGGGGGAGGAAGGACCGCAGAAGGAAAACTAATTTAAATAAAGCTAAAAATAATACATGTTATGGTTTCAGTGCCACCTCCAAAACTAGTGTTGAAATATAACTTCCATTGCAATGGTATTATAAAGTAGGACTTTGAACAGATGATTAGGTCATGAGGGTTTCGCGGGAAAGAAACGACTAATACCATTATTGTAAGAATAGTTTATTAGCATAGGAGTCATTTCCCAATAAAAAGGATAAATTTAACTTTATATTTCTCTCTTATGTATACTTATTTGCTCTTTTTTTTTTTGAGGTTAAGAGCAGAAATATTTATTGAGAGAAAGAAAACTGTCTGAGGGAAAGACAGCCCTAGTGGGCTGCCAAAGATTCTCTAAGCTAAGAATTTTATAGAGTAAAACAATGAGATGAGGCGGGTCTAAGGTGGGGAAAACTGGAAACTCACTAAACAGAGGTGCATGAGGTGGAACAGAGCTATGGTCAACCAATCAGATTAATTGTTCAGCTAGAATTGACCAAATTAGGGGTGAATGGGGAAGCGAGTCACCTAGCAAGCGAGGATAACAACATAAAGATTGAAGTGACATCCTGTGTTCTGCACATAAGCCTAATCCACATGAGTGAGAAATCAATTCCAGATGTAAAAGACTTCCCGCTGATATCTTTATGTCTTCTGTGAGCCTTTTTACCAGCCTGCTGTACTCTGCAGGGTTTACTTCTTTTCCGCTTTCAATAAACATAAATTCTTGCTATCTCTTCTGTTGTCTTGACCAATTCTTTGCTCAGGACACCAAAAACCTAGAAAGAATCTCTTCAGGACCCAAAAGCCAGTAACAACATTAGATGCCAGCATTCTGCTCTTGGTTTTCGTAGCCTCCAGAACCACAAACCAAATAAACTTCTATTGCTTATAACTTAGCTAGTCAGTATTACTCTGTAACAACAGCAGAGGGAAGTCCAATAGAGAACACTGGCATTGCAACATAGGGTTCTTGTTATAATAACTCAAATGTGCAGGTGACTTTGAACTTGTGTTTGAACCCAGATTCAAATTGTCAGTGCTAACATGAATTCACTCAGACAGCAAAGAAGAGAAGGCACCAGGCGACCATGCGCCCAGACATGAGGCAGCAGGTGCTCCAAGCGCGGGGTGGCAGGGTTTTTAAACCCCCACACGTGGGAAGCAGCTGTCCTTAAATTCTTTGCCTGCATTCAGAGGCTTACAGTCTGCTGTGGTTTGCTCATTTAAGCAGAGTGGCAGGAGGATATGGAGGGTGCTGAGGGGAAGGAAGAGTGGGAGGGTGAGGGCGGGAAGAGCACAAAGTCCTTGGCTATCGAGAAGCCACCTTGGTCTGGAGCTATGTCTCCAGAATTTAAACGGAGAAGGTGTTCCCTATAATTTGAGTGTGTTCATGAGGGGCTGCTTAGGAGGTTGGACTTGAGTCTAAGATGCAGGCAATCCTACGTATATCCTTTGATAAAAAAAGACAGGGCCACGTTTACTCATAATTCGCCCCTCTTCTATCCTAGTGTTCTTTTCATCAAACTCTGAGCAGAAGTCACTTCCTCTGTCCTGTTTTTCCATCAGGAGCACGTTAGCCAGGTAAGGTGGGGAGATGGTTTGGTAAGGGTGGTCTTTAGGTGAGAATAAATAAATTTTAAAGCACACATGACCAAAGTGTGAGCACTAGAATGGAAAAGACAATAACCAGCTGGCTCTTAGGGCTGTCTCCGGGTGTGACTGGAAACTGCCAGCAGGCACTAGCAACTGAGCCCCTTTTATGTCTAAACGACATGACCATAACTTTCATATCTCTGGTTGTATTTTTCTGCTGAACGTTTGAGACCAACTTAAAGTGAGACCAGTATTAATCAAAATTAACTTTTTTTTCTTTGCCAAGTATCAAAGTCACTTACAGCTTTCCAAGGGTTATTTGTGGGACCACATGTTGAGCCTCTGAGCTCTTCTGTCAGTGTTTGCTGCCAGGATGGGTCACGGTCTTGCTTCACCACATAACTTCCTGCTGAAACATGTAATAATATATTTTTTCCCTCTGAGGACCCTTCTTAGCACACAACACAGTGGTTGATTCGTGTTCCCTGGGTTCCAACAATCTTTTGCTCAAGAAGTTGAGTGACTCATCAAAGTTGTGGGAAAATTAAATTGATATGAGTAAAACACCTGGGAAGAAAAGAACTTTGAGGTTTTGTCTTTTTACTTTCTAATTTACTTTTGGAGAAAGAAATCAACTTCTAAGTTAACTGTAGATTACGTGTTAAGGAACGCCAAGGTCATGTGCTTCTCCTCCCCTTTCCCACCCGGTAGGAGGTGCTGGACTCCTCTAACCTCCGACTCCCTACCTTTTAATAACCAACAGAAAGAAAACTAAAGAGTTTCATTTTTCTAACAGAAAAAATGAGATGTACGATGCACTCAAGAGTGGAGTGCAGGTGTGCAAAGAGATGAGGCACAGTGCAAGGGGGAACTGGGGACCTTTCATGTGTTATGCTGAGGTGGACCCAGTGAAGGAGGCGAAACTAGAGACACTCCTGTTCATGTCCTTTAATAGAGAAGACAGGGCCACAGCTTCTCATACCCGGTAGGCAGAGACTAGAAAAATTAAGTGGAGCAGGCTAGCAGAAAAAGGTAGGTTGCCATTGTGAAAGAAAGTTCTCTTTAAAAGGCATGTTTATACTGAAGAAACCTCAGACTGATCTTGAACCTGGCAATTATGGAGATGCAGGATGCAGAATGTTACAAATTAAGAGCCAAAATTATCTTGAGATATTTTTAGTCCCTTTGTTTTTAAGTTTTTCATGTGCATTTTTTATTACTACATACTAATTGTATTCATCATGGAGAGTTAATACATGTGCATGACACATCTTAATTCTTTCTTTAGTTCCTCTACCCCCCTTCTTCCCACCTCCCTCCACATCTTGGATATTTTTTCTTTTGAAAAAAAATCTGTTAGTCTTTTTCCATGGTCATTTATTATCAACTTCTGTCCCTGACCTAATATCTCTTGTCTACTAGATAAGGCGCTTGGAACCTACTGCTGTCCCATAATCCATCTCTGCCCTCCATCAACCTTAAAGCTAAAAGCAAAATGATAATATCTGAATCTGATGGAAGGGATTCCACCCCCCCCGCTTTAGCCTGGCCACTCTATCTCCTCACCATTGTATTTGGCAAATGCATTGATCCATGACTTCCTTTGTTTTGTGATTATAAAATGTAACTTCTTCCACAATTGAACATGCCATTCAGAGTAGGTTGAATCTACATAACCAGGGCCATATCCACTCATATTTTTCTCAGAATAAACTGTTTTATTATTACCTTTAAAGCAGTATTATTTTATCATAATACCATAATGGGAGCATTAAGGATGATGACTATGAAGGCTCACCAGGAGAAGAGAAGTAGAGGAAAAGTCTGAAACTCAGAGATTACTTCAGTGGTCTTGACCGGAATGTTCATAGCAATATTTACAGAAAAGGAGCACACATATTGAAATTGAAGTAAAGTCTTTCCTTGTCATGTAGTTTTAAAGAGCTTGGCAGAACTGTGCCCATGTGCTAGTACTTTATAGGACACAGGATGTAAGAGTGATAGACTCGGATACCTGGTAGAAAAAATATCTAAGCAGCAAAGCATTCAGCCTATTTTGTGTTGACTTTAAGCTGTATACAGTAATATTTCTTATGCAGGTTATATGGTTGCTTCCTATTCTTATAAAGTGATATGTGAGAGAAAAGAAATGATATAAATATAGACCTTATAATTTAAGGAAAGCTGAGCAAATAGATTGGGAAAATGCACAGCCTATCCATGTAAAAAGTACAAGAAGCATGTCTGGAGAGAAAAACTAAGGGTGTGGCCAAGTGACCCTAGCTAAAGAGATCCACAGGGGTTGAAGGGGCTCTGATGTCATTCCCCATTCATCAAGACAATGGGGAAAAGACCCCAAGGGCCTTTCAGAGATCTTCAAGGGTGTCCTTCTCATTCTGCACTCAGGGGGAATGTTTGTGCCTTCGGAGCAGAGATGTCCAAGGTCACCTAGACTGTCTTCCCCTTTAGCTTCAGTGCAGGGCTCTCTGGCTGTCCCAGCCATGGCTTCTGTGGATTCAAGTGTCACTCAACATCTGGCCCTCCCACTCTTTCATCTCCAAATTGTGTAAACCATAAACCTTGTCAGTGGTCATGTTGTACTAATCCTGTGGATCTGTAGAATTCAAGAGCTTGGGGGCATATGAGTTTCTTTACCTATATTTTGAAAGGTGTCATGGGCTACATGGTGGTCCAGGCAGAGGAGTGTCATAGGAACAGAGCCACCGCAGTAAGAGCCCTATTCGGACAGTGCGGAATGGAAATGTGGGGTTAGAGGTGGAGCTGTCATAGAGAGACCCCACCAGGGAAAAGCCAAATAAAGCCATGGAAGCAAAACCACACTTGAGATCTCAGAACTATAGGGCTGCTAACAGGTAACAGTAGCCTGGTAAGATTTCAAGTATGAGACTCCAGCCAAGTTGAGTGAACTGCTAGGTAGATTGAACCCATTAAATCCATGTGCAGGATTGACTGGGCAGGAGATCACAAACCTTGTTCCAAGTATAACAAACTTTAGTAGATTCCTACCCTTTAGAGACAAGTAAGTAGCTTCTCCAAACTTCCTAGTCTAGAGCGTAAACTGCCCCATTACTTCTCTTCAGCCCAGATGAGTGGACAGAATATGTAGTTGGTGGCACAAAGAGGTAAAAGTCCAATGTCATTTCCATAGGGAAGAGAGGGACAGTTCCAGGTCCCAGAGGGATGAAGCAAGCCTGAGCATAGCTATTGTCTTATTTTACTGTACTTGGGGCTTATTCTCCAACTGTAAAACAATGCTGTTTTCCCTGTTGAGTTTTGGACTCACTTCCTGTTGTTCGCACTGGAATAGGAATGTCTCTCTGTGCTTGTGCAATCATTGCATTTTGGAAATAAATAACTTGTCTACTTTCAAAGGGACACAGCTGAAAGGAATTTGCTTCAGGATAAACCATGCTTTGAATCACATCTACATTTGTCTAAATAACATTCTGGCTCTTAGACTGCAGAGTTGAGGAGCTACGACTTGATGTTGGAGCTCTGGGAATAAAATGAATATTTTTTTGTTGATGACAATGACAGGTATACTAGGGGACCGGAGACCTAATGCTCTGGTGGGAATGATCCCCTCAAAACCCACCTGAAATTTAATTGCCACTGTGTTGATGTTAAGTATGGAGACCTTTAAGAAGTGCTGATAGGCAAACTTCTCATGAAAGGGTTAATATTGTAATCATAAGAATGGTTTAGTGAATGGGTTCCCATTTAAAAAGCATTAATTTGGCCTAATGGAGATAAAACAGCATGTAAGTCCATGTGATATTTCAGCACTAGGCTTTCAAACCTCCCAGCCTTTAAAATCAGTGGGTCAATAAATGTCTATTGTTCATAATTTATCTGATCTGTTTTTTTTATTTTCTTGTAGCAGCAGCAAATGGACTAAAACAGAGGAAGTAAGAGATAAAAGGGTTAAGATTTTAAAAGCTTTCTGATACTTCTTCCATTTATTTTGGGATAATTCCTTAAATGTTAAGTAGGGAGCAAGAATAATTCTTAGTAATAGTTGCTCTGAAATAAATCTGATACCCAGTAGAAGAAATCGGGTGATGTAGGAACATCAAAGTACAATGGAAAAATCAAGTTGTTCATCCACAAAGCTAAAAAAATAACATCAACATTTAGATTGGAAATGTTAAGGAATCAAGAAACATTAATTTAGCATTAGTGATAGGGATGCTGTTGTAGAATATTTTGGACTTCCTCCAAGTCCTTTTAAAAACTAATTTCTCAATTTGCAAAGGAAATTCACTCCTATTACATTTGTTACAGGTTAGCAATGCAAAGGCTACTCTAGATAGACCAATAAGTAAACATATTATGGAAAAAAGAATATTATTTTCATCAGTACCAGAGAAAGTTACAAATAAGTAAAAGACTAAGATGAATGTAATGGAGTAGGTTAAATAAAGAGATATCAATAAAAATTTATGTTTATTTTATTATATTTTAATTTTTTTTATTTTTAAAAAGGGTAAAATTAAACATAGCAAAACAGAACAAAACCTATCATAAGATAACAATGTAAGGACATAGATTTCAAAGCAAGACAACTGGAAATCTTCACTGTCTATCATATTGTCTCTTGTTTTCTTGCAAATAGTTGTCCATATCTTCAAATACAATGAAATCATACAAAATAAAATAGTTCAGAACTGATCAGAACAGGATGATGAAGGTATTTTAGATCTTCAAGACCAGACAATAAGGAAGTCAACAATAGCTATCATAGTGTCTCATTGTTTTCAAAATAGCTGTCCATACATTCATGTATGTTGAAGTTAAACAAAACAAAACAGACTAAAATCACTCAGAACGAAGAATAATAGTATTTCTGGATTTCACATCATGATTCTATGGAATCAGCACTGGGTACCTTAGTGTCTCTTTTTCTTCAAAGTAGCTGTTTATTTCATTGTACATTATATTATCAATTCTCATAAACGTTTTAGAAGTTCTATGCATGCATGAGTCTCAACATGTATGTCTATTTTTACTGTATTAGAGGGAAAAACAGAACAAACCAAGACAAAACAAAACAAATTCCTAGAAAAACATGGAATGAAAGACATATAAACAAAAATAGCAAAGAGTCAAGAACACTGACAGTATAAGCCCTCTAAACAAGGTGGTATGAGCATAACTAGGGTGGTTATTTTACATAATGATCTTCAAAAGTTCCTCAGATCATGATATATTAATATGCACAATTGTTCCAATCCTATGAACAATAACTATTTTGTTCCAAGAACTTATAGAGTTTGCAGCACAATCATCTTAGCTATCCTAAGGGTGTTTATATACTTTTAGACATTTTTTCTTTTCCTTACCTTTTCTTTTTCCTCATTTTCTCTGAGATATTATTTTTTCCCATTTAAGCAGATTCTTATCCTTTCCCTATAATTATTGAGTTTTTTGCATATTATCTACTCTTACCATTTCTTACACTAGGGAGACTATATGGTATTTACACATGAGTTTGATTTATTTCACTTATGAGTATGGTCTCAAGATGCATCCATTTACTTATAATATCTCAATGTGATCATTCTTTATAGCTGAGTAGTACTCTATTGTATAAAAATACCACATATTTTTCATCCATTCATCAGTTGATGAGCATTTAGGTTGTTTCCAAGATCTGGTTATTACAAATTGTGCTGCTATAAACATGGGTGCACATATGTCACTGTGGTATGATGTTTTCAGTTCTTCTAGGAATATGCCTAGAAGTGGAATAGCTGGGTCAAATGGGACTTCCAATCCTAGCTTTTTGAGGAATCTCCAGACTGACCTCCACAGTGGTTGCACCAGTCTACACTCCCTCCAACAGTGCAGAAGAGTTCTTTTATCCCCACAGCCTCTCCAGCATTTGTTGTTGGTAGTTTTCTTAATCCTGGCCATTATTTCTGGAGTGAGATGAAACCTCAGTGTTGTCTTAATATGCATTTCTCTAATGACTAATGATTTTGAACTTTTTTTATGTATTTATTTGCCATTTGTATTTCTTCATGTGAGACCTGTGAACTCCTCTCAGATGCCCATTTTTGGATTGGGTCTTTGAATTTTGGGGATCTGATTTTTTTTTAATTCTATGTATGTTATAGACAGAAGTCCTTCGTCTGAGGGACCATTCACTAAAATTTTTTCCCAGTTTGTGGGTTTTCTTTTGGCTAAGCTGGAGATTTCTTTTGACATGGAAAAACTCTTTAATAAGATGTGATCCCAGTTATTAATTTTGTGAAGTATTTCCCATGCAGTTTGATTCTTGTTCATGAATTTTCTACCTATCCCTATATCTTCAAGATTTCTACCTACTTTGTCTTCCAACAAATTTAGTGTTCCTGTTTTAATATTTAGGTCTTTTATCCATTTAGACTTCAGTTTAGTACATGGTGATAGGCATGGGTCTAGTTTTAGTTTTCAGCATATGGAGAGCTATTTTTTCCAGCACCACTTATTGAAGAGACTGTCTTTCTTCCAGTGGATGTGTTTGGCCCCTTTATCAAAGATAAGGTGGCTGAGTGTGTTTGTAGTTGTAGTTGTGTCTTCAAATGTATTCCATTGATCTTGTCTGATTTTATTCCAGTACCATGCTGATTTTATTACAGTAACTTTGTATTATAATTTCAAGTCAGAGATTGTGACACCTCCTGTCTTGCCTTTGTTGCTTAGAAATTGCCTTTGCTATTCTAAGTCTTTTCTGGTTCCAGATGAATTTTAGGAGTGATTTCTCTAGATCTGTGAGGTATGCTAGTGGTATTTTGATTGGTATTGCATTAAATCTGTATAACAATTTTGGGAGAATGGACATTTGCACAATGTTTGTTCTTCCTAAGTGTGAACAAGGGATGCCTTTCCATTTTCTAAGGTCATCTTTGATTTCTTTTTCAGGGTATTATAATTTTCCCTGAATAGACCTTTTGCTTCTTTTGTTAGATTAATTCCTAAGTATTTCATTTTTTTGGATGCTATTGTAAAGGGTGTGGCTTCTCTTATTTCTCTCTCAGTGGCTTTCTTGTTAATGTATAGAATGCTATTGATTTTTGTGTGTTGACTTTGTATCCAGCTACATTACTGAGTTTATTTATTATACCTAGAGTCTTTCAATGGAGTTTTGGGGGTCTTCTGTGTAGAGTATCATGTCATCTGCCAATAATGATAATTTAACTTCTTCTTTTCCTATCCTTACTCCTTTATTTCTCTCTTTTGTCTGATTGCTTTGGCTAGTATTTCCAGCACTATACTGAATAGGAGTGGTGACAATGGACATCCTTGTCTTGTTCCTGATTTTATATACATGCTTTCAGTTTTTGGCCATTTAATATGATGCTGGCTGTTGGGTTGCCATAGATGGCTTTTATCATACTGAGGTAAAAACCATCTATTCCAATTTTCTGTAAGGTTTTTATCATGAATAAGTGTTGGACCTTACCAAAAGCTTTTGCTGCATCTATAAAAATGATCATGTGGTTCTTATTTTTGGCTCTGTTGATATGGTGGATTACATTTATTGATTTATGTATGTTGAACCATCCCTGAATTCCTGGGATGAATCCCACTTGGTCATGGTGTATAATCTTCTTGATGATTTGCTGCATTCTGTTTGGCAGAATATTGTTGAGAATTTTTGCATCTGTTTTCATTAGGAAGACTGGCCTGTAGGTCTCTATTTTGGTTGGGTCTTCTCAGGTTTTGGTGTTAGAGTAATGTTTGCTTCCAGGAATGAGTTAGGGAGAATTGTTTCCCTTTCAATTTCATTGAAATGTTTGAGGAGTGTTGGCATTAAATCTTATAGTATTCCACAGTGAATCCATCTGGACCTGGGCTTTTCTTTGTTTGTAGGGATTTAATTACATTTTCAATTTCATTAATTGAAATTGTGTTATTCAGCAGTTTTACATCTTCCTGATCCAGCTTTGGTAATTCATATGTTTCTAGGAATTTGTCCATTTCTTCTGTATTATCAAGCCAATGACAGTAGAGATTTTCAAAATAGGCATTGATGATCTTCTGTATTTCCACAGGGTCTGCAGTGATTTTGCCTTTTTCATTCCTTATTGCATGAATTTGAGTTTTTCTTTCTTTTTTTAAATAAGTTTGGCTAGGGTCCTGTCAGTTTTATTTATTCTTTCAAAGGACCAACTCTTTGATTTATTGATTCTTTGTATGGTTTTCTTAGTTTCCGTTGCAGTGATTTCTGCTCTGACTTTTATAATTTCCTCCCTTCTTTTGGCTTTGGGCTTGACCTGCTCTTCTTTTTCTAGATGTGAACTCATTGCAATAAATTTTCCTCTGAGGACTCCTTTCATTGCATCCTACAGGTTCCAGTAAGATGTCTTTGTATATTTGTTTGCCTGCAAATAGTTTAATTTCTTCTTTAATTTCCTCTGTGACCCACTAATTGCTCAGGAATGTATTATTCAATTTCCATGTGTTTGTGGGGTTTTTGCAGTTTCTTTTGTCATTAATTTCTAGTTTTATGGCACTATAATCCAATAACATGTGTGGGATAAATTCAATTCTTTTGCATTTACTTAAGCATGTTTTGTGGGCTAGTATATGGTCTATTTTAGAAAATGTTCCATGTGTTGCTGAGAAGAACGTATATTCTGATGTTGTTGGGTGGAACACTCTGTGTACATCTACTAAGTCCATTTGTTCACAGGTGTGATTCAGTTCTGTTATTTCTTTGCTGACTTTCTGTCTCGTTGATCTGTCCCTTTGTGTCAATGGTGTGTTAAGATGTTCTATTATAATTGTGCTATTGCTTATTTTATTTTTCATTTCTGTTAATATTTGTTTTGTATAGCTGGGTACTCCCAAATTTGGTGAATATATATTTAAGATTGTTATCTCTTCCTCTTGAAGTTTTCCCCTAACTAGTAAGTAGTGGCCTTCTTTATCTCTTTAGATCATTATTGGTTTGAAGTTCACACTGTCTGCAAACAGAATAGCTACTGTTGCTTTTTGGGGGGATCATGCTGCATGGAGTATTGTTTTCCATCTTTTGACTTTCAGTCTATGAGCTTCCTTTTGGGTTAGACGGGCTTCCCCCATGTACTGAGAATCACCTGGCCCACTTTTGGCTCCTGGGGCAGACAGCAGGATGCAACCCTATTCAGCATAGGGTTGGATGTTGTTTCTTGATCCACTTTGCCAGTCTGTTTCTTTCAATTGGTGAATTGAGGCCATTTACACTAATGGTTATAACTGATATATAATGGTTTACTTTTGATATGTTATCTTTCTGCTGTTGATTTTTTACCTTTCCACTCTATTTAATTTTTTAACTTGCTTAGTGATTTTTTTCCTGTCTTCTAGAATGTCTTTCAGGATGCTTTGCAGAGTTGGCTTGGTGGTCATGAAGTTCTTCAGCTGTTCTTTGTCATGGAACTATCTTATTTCTCCATCCATTTTCAAGGACAGTTTTGCAGGGTACATCAGTCTGGATTGGAAGTCATTTTCCTTTAGGATATGAAATATTTCACTCCATGCTCTTCTTGACTTCATTGTTTTTGTTGAGAGGTCTGCTGTGATTCTGATAGGCTTTCCTTTATAGCTGATCTGTCTTTTATCTCTAGCAGCTTTTAATATTCTGTTCTTATGTTGGATTTCTGGGATGTTGATTATGATATATCTGGGTGTAGTTTTATTCTGGTTATGGTTATTTGGAGTTCTATATGCTTCACTGATCTGTATGTCAGTTTACATTCTCTTGTTTGGGAAATTTTCAGCTATTACTTCTGTAAATAGCTTCTTGATATCATTTGTATTGTCACCTTCCTTTTCTTTTATACCTAGCAATCTTATGTTTTTTTCTTTGCATAATCTTGCAGCCGTTGAATTGTTATTTCTTGATTCTTTGTTATTTTTAGAAGATCTCTCCTTTCCTATTCACTAGCTGCAATCATGTCTTCGAGGTCTAAAATTGTATCCTAATTTTCATTGAGGTGGTTTTGCCAACTTTCAATGGAATTTTTTATTTCATGTTTATCTCTTTGAATCTGCTTCAAGCATTTTGTTTATTTCTTATATTCTTCATTCAGAGTTTTCATCTTTTTGCATTGTTCCTCTAATTTTTAAACTATGTCTTCTTTAGATGTGTTCAGCATTTCTTTTACTACATTTATCATTTCTTCTTTTACCTGGGAGACTATTTCTGATTTGAATTCTTTTATAGCTTCCCTGAGTTGGTTCTTCACTTCAGTTGATATCATTTGAGGCGTTTCAGGTGTATGGCTTACATTTTCTTCTGTCTCCATGTCTCCTAAGCTTGCTTGGGTTGGGCTAGAAGTTTGAGATTGTATTTTGCTCTTTAATTTTGTCATTTTCCTATATTTTTGGGTTTCAAGCAATGTTTCAAGGCTTCCCCTATGTACTGAGAATCACCTGGCCCACTTTTGGCTCCTGGGGCAGACAATAGGCAACAACTAGCCACTTGGAGTTCACTGGGCATGGGCCATTTAGGCCCGCAGGGACTCCCTTGCAACCTCCTGTGATTTCAGATGTGGGATGTGGTCTTACCACCTGGGAGAGATGTTCCAAAGCTTCCTTGTGTGCTGGGTTTCAACCTGCACATGCTCTGGGCCCGGCAATCAATGTGGGCCCCAGCCAGCTTCTTGGAGTTTGCTGGGCGTGGCCCAGTTAGGCCTGCTTGGACCTCCAGTGCATCTTTGGGTGATTTCAGATGTGAGGTGTGGTCTTACTACCTGGAAGCGAAGTTTCAAGGCTTCCCTGGGTGCTGAGTTTCAACCTGTGCACACTCTGGGCCCTGGCCTCAATTAAGGGTTCAGCCAGCTGCCCTTATGTTTATTTTAAAGTATAAGCATAACAGATGGACATGGAAATAAGTGTAGACCTCTGTGTATTCTTGAATTAGAATGCATATCTATATTTCCTAGTGCTGTATGACGAGAGAGTCTAGAAAAAATGACACACTAGTAACAAAGTGAGTACACGAAGTGCTCAGATATATCTGGGTCTCAGTGTATATATACATATTTGTAAATAAATATCCAACAAAGGCAAACTTAGCCTCTATTCTTTTTTTACCCTTAAAGCCTTTAAGATAATCTATACACATCTATCAATCTATTCTATCATTTATCTACCTACCTATATACATACACACCTATCTACATATCTAATCTGTCCATCCATCTGTCATGTCCATACATATCATCCATCTGTCTCAGTAATGGCTCATGAATGTATGATATTCCTATTGTATACCCTTTAACAATGCAGGAAATTTTTCTTTCTTTTTTTCTTTCTTTCTTTCTTTTTTTCTGTCTTTCTTCTTTTCTTTTTTGAGACAAGGTCTTGCCACATAGTTCAAGTTTCCCTTGACCTCAATTTGTATCTCAATCTGGGCTTGCATTCATGGCATCATCCTGCCTCAACCTCCTGAGTGCTGAGATTACAAGCATGCAGCACCATGCCTGGCTCAGGTGAGATAAATGCTAAATTAGAAGAGAAATAAAATGTATTTTCAGATTGTCATCATTGTGAAAACAAAATGGACAAAGTGCCATGAGACTTGACTAACTTGATGGAAAGGGTTGTCTATCAAAAAGAACACAAAGAGTTGTAACAAAGCTCTCTTACTGTACTCTGTAAAGGAGGTAAATAAGTAAGGTATTCCCATGCTCAGGTAAGGAATCAAACTTTTAGAACCACTATAGTAGCCTAGAAAAAATTCAGCATGTTGGAGAAATAGCAACCAAGAGAAGAAGGTATAAGGGAGACAAATTCAGTAGTAGACATGAAGAATTTTGTAAGGTGTTTAGAATCTTGATTTTACCTTGAAAATTATAACGGAGACTCAAAATAATCAAGGATTAGCATCTTGCGATTTAGTACATGCAGTTAGGAGTAAGATTTTTACTTCTATCTATGTAAAACTAAAATCACTTTTTTTTCACTTGCAGGAATATTTTACTCTGAAGATTTAATTTCAAGTATCAAACCTGAACAGGAATACATAAAACATTTTGAAATTTGTATTATGTAACAATTAATTCCCCTTCCCTTTCCCAAAATGAGCCTGAAACTATTTTTTCTGCATAATTTTTATGAATACAAACACAAGTATTTTCTGGAAAGTGGACATATCTGAGACATATAAATATGCTCTTGTAAAAAAAAAATCAATACCACAGTCCAGGAAATGATCTATTGATAATGTATCAGGTACTTTTTTTTTAATTTAAAAGAGAACAAAAAAAATTAAGTGAGTCTTTTCAGAAAGCTCTTGATTGTACCTTACTTTTATAGGAGCTGTTGGTGTGATCTTTAACCTCCTAATAGAGTATTCCTAATCATTATTCTTTAATAACACCTTCATTGTTCACGGTTCTCCAAGAACAGTAGCTATTAGCTAACAAATGAATGTGTTCAATTACTTTGTTGCCATTTGTACCTTTCTTCATGAGCTGATTTGAAACAGCTGTGATAAATGGCTATTTCTTTTCTTCATTAGGTTATCGCCAAATTCACTGCCTCCTGGTTTCAAGGATGACTGCAGAAATATGACCATAAACAGTACCTTCTCATTATACCTGGAAGCAGTAGGAGTATAGTATTTATAATCTCATTATCTCAATGGGTAGTTGTAGCTGTGCATATGCTCTCATTATCTCTACTGGGGATTGTAATGATATATATAGTCTCATTTTCTGTGCTGTGGAATTGGAGAGTTACATTTAAAACTGAGTGTTCTGCACTGTAAGTAATATGAGGTAGGCAGATAACTGGTTGGAAGTACATCTAGCTTTCTTGTTTCACTAGTGCTTCCATTTGTCATATATATTTGATGTTTGCTTCTCAAATTTCTATAATTAAAATTTTTAGTAATGGTAGAGAATTAGGAACATAGAATGAATAAAATTACAGAAGTAAATATTAGTTAAGATTTAACAATCCATCATTACAGTCACTAACAGTCTCTCCACTGACCCCGTCCTCACATTCAGATTGTCATTTAGGGATAAAAAAGGGAGAAAAGGTAGCAGAATCACACAAAAAATCATATTTTAGTTTTGAAGTTTCTATTCGCATTTTGTTCCAATAGACGTAAGCTTTCCTATAGGAAATATTATGGAAAATATTGTTTGCTTGTAATGAATAGTTCGAAATCAAAAAATTTGGTTACAAACACTTACCTTAGACATGATGCTACAAAATCTCACAGTTTCAGAACACTTACTGAGAGGCTCAGAGAGGGGAATAAAGAAAAACACATAGTTCACAAATCTTCTAATTTGTGTTTGCAAATAAACTCCACCAAACTAAAAACTGGCAGAGGTAACATTTGGGCCCTTACAAGCTAAGTAGTAGTCTATACCTCCAAGTGACTTATTAATGTGTTACACATCAAACCTGTTAAAGGACTTCTACTTTTCCTAGTTTTTGTTGGAAATTTAATAATTGCTTAATTTCATAGATTTTAATTAAAAAACACATACACAAATATAGACAATTTCAGTATTACTAGTTAGCTTTAACTCTCTAGCCTTGGAAATAAATATTATGACTTTTTAATACTTACATTAAAGCCTGTGGCCTTTACCGACTCATATTAATAAGATAGTCAAATTATTTCTCTTGGAAACTCTCAGGCATTTTTATGCACATAAGAATCCTAAGACTCTAAACTTGTTTACAGATTTTTGGCAGACAGAAAACTGGAAAATAAATGCTTTTAGCTATTTATTCTTATATGTTTTCTTATATGGGTTTTCTTGGTGAAATTTTTTTTAACAATCCAATGCATTTTCCATTAACTGGTTGCACCTAATGGCTCAATTCTCTGAGGAGGTTGTAGAACTCCTATCTGGAACTCCACCAAAGGTGGCGCTCTGATTGGTTCTCTAAGTTAAAAGGCCTTTAGTTTATACTCAAATGGAAATAACACTATTTGTCATAATCCATTTTGCATTGAGTGACAGTTAACTGATGTGTTGGCTTGAGTTAGGAACACTCAGTAAAACTGGATCAGCATAGTTCTAGGTGCTACTGAAGGGATTTACTAAAGATTTGTTGGGATTTACTAAGTATGAGTTACAGCAGCCAATAAGTTGCTGCCTGAATGGAATGAAAGGGAAACCAAGAAGGAGGGCTTGCTTCCATTTCTTTTGAGGAGTTCGCTTAATCCTCAGTTTAGACATCCTCTCCTAGTTTCCATTGCAGACCTACAGCCTCATCATATGGACTTGCAGGGGACACTGAGCTCCGGACCTTTGACTGGACCCTTTAGATCTTTAGCTTTTACACTTTTCTATACCTGACTCTGCAGTTAGCTATTGTGGGCCAATCCTGCAAATTTTATGTGTTTATATATCTTGCGTTAAATCTGTTTCTGTCATAGGTACTGACTGATGCACATTGCTATAACAAAATTCTTGATGCTAGATAATGCATGAAGAAAAGAGATTTCCAAATGACTTGTTACCAGTGTTTGATGAGGGTTCCCTGACTGTAGAACAATGTGATGTAGCAGCAGGAGTAGAGGTAGGCATGTACAAAAGAGAGAGCTCATGGCAAAGGAAACAAGAAACTTGGAGAGGTCAGATTCACTCATATACCAACTCAGTTTCTTGGGAACTCATCTACTCCTTAGGACCTGCATTAATCCTTTCATGAGTGTGGCCCTGACTCAATCATCACCCTCTTAAAGGCTCTACCTCTGAAAGAGGCTCTAACCTTTATATAACCCTGGGAAGGTAAGTTTTGGCAGGGGTAAATCACCTTGAAGCATAGCTTTCTGCCCCTGACCCCTAAAATTCATTTCTTTCTCATAATGTAAAACAAATTATCACACCCCAATAGTCCTCAAAGTCTTAACTTTTTCCAGTATGACTAAAAAGTCCCAAGTCTGTCTGAGACACAAGGCAAATTCCTTTCAGTTGTGAGTGCTGCCACGATACAATGGCTGTGATTCCTATCATGTTCCAATTACCACAAAAGGGAAGGACAGTCAGGTACTAGGGAATGAATGACCCAAAGCAAGACATAAACTCAGCAGATGTTGAGCCCTAAAAATAAAGAATAGTCTTCCTCACCTCCACTGTCATATCTTCTGGATGCTGGGACAAAGCATGGGATGCTGAAGTTTTGCTAAATTCAACCAGCACCACTGTTTTCTAGGCTGGCTCTGTGCACTGATACTGATAGTTTTTTGCAGTCTGGCATAGCATATTAACAATAAGTACAATTTTGAAATCTAAGAAGCTGTGGTCTTTTGCTCACAATGCCATTAGGCATTTTAGTGTAGAATCTCTGCAGCACTTCCATACCTATGGAGCTTCTGCCCAGCCTCCAAGCTTTCCTTGAGTCTTGGTAGAAGTCATCAGAGTTCCTCAGCACTTGTGCTCTGCCTTCTTCCAGCATTATCACCACCACTAACGGCATTTCTTGCTGCTTTTGGAACACTGGATCTAGCACACCTGGGTTTATGTAATCCATTGCAAGAGCTGAGCATTGTGTTAAAGTGTGGGAAGATAGTCCCAAAGCAACTGTGGGCTGCAGCACAGCGGAGAGTGCCCTCAATCTGTTTCCTTATTTTCCTAAATGTGTTACTGTGTTGGAAGAAGTAGCCTTGCAGGTTTCTGAGTTGTCCTCTATGCTTCTTTCAAATTCTCCTTATGTATAACATCTGGTCTCCTTCCACTTACAACAATGCCTTCAATAAATGGTAGTTTGCCTGTATTCTCATTTGTTTTCCTGAACACACCTTATGTACACTCTTTAAGGGGCTGCAAATTTTCTGTTTGTTTCCCTTTGCCTCTAATATCACTATGAATCTCACTGCAAGCAACAAGTAGCAAACAAGCAATGCCATCCGTATTTTACTTAGAATATTATTTTGGTAAATATCTAGGATAACACATTTAAATGCAGCCTTTCATGGAGTCCTAGAGCAGGGACACAATGCACCCAAATTCTTTGTAAGGGTTTGACAAGAGTGCCCTTTTTTTCAGTGGCCAAGAAGATATTTCTTATTTCCACCTGAGACCTCACTAGCAGAGCCTTTACTTCCCATGTCTCCATCAGCACGCTAGCCACAAACACGTGGCCAGTTTCTAAGAATTGCTATCTCTGCTCGAGTCTTTTCATCTTTTAAGACCCCACCAGAATAACCTACAACAATATGTTTATAGCAATATTGGCTTTTTACTCCAAGCTCTTACCTGGTTCCAAGACTCCTTCCACATTCTCAAGCATCACTATAGCAACAATCTCTCTGCTCTGTACTATTTTCTGTTGTTGCAATGAAATAGGCAATACTGGGTAATGTGTAAAGAAAAGAGGTTTATTTGGCTCTGGAAGTCTAAATAACATGATGCTGGTGTTTGGCTAGAGATCCTTGGTTGTGTGACAATATGGTAGAAAATCAGAAGGAGAAGTGAGTAGCTAAAAAAGGAAGATCGCATGGCAAGAGGAACCAAGAAATCCAGGAAGAATTATGCTCGACCTTTTATAACAAACACTGTCTTGGGAACTGATCTATTCCATAAGACAAGCTGTCATCTTTAACTGAAGACACTTATAACTTAAATATCTTTCTCTAGGGCCTACATTATAAAGATCCCACTATCTTAAGATTATCACCCTGGGAAATCACACCTCAACATGAGTTTTGACAGGAACAAGATACATCCAAACCATAGCACTTTGCCACTGAGATGGCATCAAAATCAGCTCAAGAATTCATTCGCAGCCAATACCACCATCAGTACTATTCACCTTGCTTTTCTCTACTGAACCTAGTCACACACAAGTACTCAGGCTTAATGTAGATTTATTCCAATTATATCCATGATAACTTTTCCTCTCAAGGCCATGGGACTTCATTCTTGATTGACCCACCACTAGAGTGTGTCTAACAGCGTCAAATTTCATTAAAGAACTGGATTGACTCCAACTTATTCCTTCCAGTGGGGTCCTAAATTAATCTCTTCAATCATTTTGGGGTGATGAGGGAGTGTTATGAGGGGTGCCTTTCATTAAGTTTCACTTTTCAGAGGAGTTTCAGACTCATAGCAAAAGTGAGCAGAAAGCGGAGATTCTTATACTCCTCTTGCTGGCAAACATGCGTGGCCTCCTGATTCTGTGTATTTCCCCTTAGAATGGTACATTTATTACAGTTGATAACCCTTATTGACATATTATTATCAGTGAGCGTTCTACAGTTTATATTACAGAACATTATTGGTATTGTACCTTCTAAAGTTTTATACAAATGTGTAATGCAATATGTCCACCATGATCGTATATAATACTTATTTTAGTATATTTTATAAGTTATGTATGAAACTGCTACAAACATCCTCATAGATTTTGGGTGGACACTACCTTTCAACTCCTTTTTATAAATACCAAGGAATATAGTTGTTGAGTAGAGTGTGTTTAATATTGTAAGAAACTACCAAACTGTTCTCCAAAGTCACTGTTTTATTTTGTATTCCCACCCTAAAAATGAGACTTGCTGTTGCTTCTCATCCTCATCAATGTGTGGTTTGTGGTGTTCTGGATTTGGACCAATCTATTGCATAGCTAAAGAAAAACTCCTTGATCCTAGCAAAATTTCTGACATTAAACTGTAGATTTTATACACTTTGCAATTCACCCATTTTGTGGATACCAGCTGCATGACCTACAATTCTGAGAGAAACTACAGGAAAAAGGATCATTCCCATTAGACTGAGTTCTCTAACTACAGAAGTAGTGAGTCTGAAGCAGTAAGTCTCAGGTTACCCACCCTCCTGTCTAACTTGGCTACGACTGGGTTTCCTATGGTAACCTCCCGAGGTTTCATAATTGGCTACAAAAGATCACAGAACTCAGGGAAACACTTCACTTGCATCCACTGGTTTCTTATAAAGATAATATCAAGAATGCAAATTAACAGCCCCATGAAGTTGTCCACAGGGCAAAGTATAGAGAAGGAGCGTAGAGATGCCTCTTCAGGAGTCAAGATAGAAGCTCGCCAAACCAACTTGTTAGTTTCTAATAGATTACCCATTATGTGGGCATGATTAAATTATTTGTCATTGTTAATTTAATCCAATCTCCATCTACTTATCTCTTTCCCTAGAGTCAGGGTGTAGGCCTGAAGGCTCCTTTAACCATCAACTTATAGTTGTTTCAAAACAAGTTATGAAACTTTCTTCATCTTAATATTAATGACTTTTGTCTTCCTTTACCTCTCTGAATTCACCTGATTTGTCAGTTTGTGTGACCCTTAATAATGATGTATCAACATGACTGAATTAAGAAATGACTAGCAGATTGGCAAAGCACAGTTCCGGGTGTGTCTGTTGGGTGTTTCCAGTGCTGACTGGCATGTAGGCTAACAAACTGGTCAGGGGAACACTCACCAGATCTGAGTAGCGCTAACAATAGGCTTGTAGTCTGGGTGGGAAAAAAGGGAAATAAGGAAGGGGGCACATATCTTGGAGATTCCCGATCTCTCCATCTGGTGCGTCTTTTGCTGCCACCATCTGTGGACATTAGATTCTAGGTTTTTCAGCCTAATGCAGATTTATGCCAATGATTCTTCCAGGTTTTGGCCTTAGGCTTCTGTCTCCTTGCAGTCCTTGCTCTGTGGCTTTCAGCTTGTCAGAGCGAGCACCTGCTGGACATCAATTCTCTCCACTGCACCCACAACCCTTGTGGGATTCCTTGCTTCTGTTCCTGCAAGCCGACCTAAAAGGTCCCCTTGTATAATTATACACTGATTCTGCTCCCCTAGAGAACCCTAACCAATGCAGCATGGGTAGCCGGAATATTATCTCCTGTTTATCTCAAATAAGTTCATTTTCTTTGGAGAGCCGTTCTTTCAGTTATTACTTTAGGTTGACATCTTTTATGACCTATGCCTTTATATTGCCAAATTGACTTTTCATTCTTTCTCTACTTCTGGTTTGTCTATTAAGACTAGAATAGGCATCCAAATAAGATCAGACACTTTGACTTATTTTCTATACTCTAACACCACGGAAATAGAGTAATTTCATGGAGTAGGAGAAAAACTATTTACAACTGGTGTAATTTTAGTATAGTTTCAAGTATTGTAATGGTTATGGATTTGTTGTAAATTTTTATTTGTCCTTCAAAAATTAGTACATTTTATCTGCAAAATTTCTATGTTACTTTTTCCAAATATATTTTAATACAAATTTTCATAGTATTTCCCCATGTGTAAATTATCTCTTATTTCTAATATTGTTCATTCATGAATAAATTTGACAAAAAAAATCATTATTTAACTAAATTCCTCAAATAAGAGTTCCCTGGTCTTTTCAGTGAACAGGAAAATATTTGCTTGTTTTTCATTTCATTAAGGTTACTTCTGTATTATAACCTACATTCTAATTTGTTGATGTTCTTTTATCTGTTATTAATAATTTAAGTGAGGACATTTAAGTCATTAAATTATGATTTATGCTTTTTAATATATGCACCCTAGGCTCTACATAGTAGATAAAAATATTTTTCTATTATGTCACATATTATTTAAAATATTATGGTTTATTTTTTCATCCTAAATATATTGCTTATTTCTATTTTTTATTTCTTTAGCATAGCAGTAATTTTCAGTTTGATTTATTTTTTTTTTTTTTAATTTTTATTTGAAAGAGAATAAAACAAAAGAGGGCAGAACAGAGCAGATCAGAACAGGACAACATAGGCAACACAGTAATTTACATTTCGACAACTGGACATCAACAGTAGCTAACACCATATCACTTACTCTGCTATAGTTGAGCATAGTTTCAAATACAATAATATCAAACATAACACAATAGTATAAAGCCATGCATAGAGTGAAAGAATTACAGGGCTTTCTGAACCAAATAACAGAAAATGATCAATGGGTAGTATAATATCTCATTTTTGATAAAAAAAATTTTGTTTAAACTATCACACATATGCAAATTCCAATAAGACACAATGTGATAGATAGAATAAATGGTAGTAGAACAAAAGAAGCATGGTAGGACTTCTAAGAAGGATGATATTAAAACAGCAATAGCTGTCATAATGTTTTGTTATCTTCAAAACAGCTGTTCATATCATCACCCGTGATATAGTCAAACAAAACAGAATAAAACCATTCCAACTGATGATTGCAAACATTGAAAGACTTCAAAGCTATGAGATGGGAACTAATGCTTGCCATAAAGTCTTATATACTCTTATCAATTCTCATACTAGGGAGACTATATAGTATTTACCCTTGTGAGTTTGGTTTATTTCGCTTCAGAGAATGGTCTCAAGTCATGTCCATTTATTTATAAATATCTCAATGTGATCATTCTTTATAGCTGAGTAGTACTCCATTGTATGAAAATGCCACAACTTTTTTATCCATTCCTCAGTTGATGGGCACTTAGGTTGTTTCCAAGATCTGGCTATTACAAATTGTGCTGCTATCAAACATGGGTGCACATATATCACTGTGGTATGATGTTTTCAGTTCTTCTGGGAATATGCCTAGAATCGGAATAGCTGGGTCAAATGGGACTTCCATACCCAGCTTTTTGAGGAATCTCCAGACTGACCTCCACAGTGGTTGAACCAGTCTACACTCCCACCAACAGTGTAGAAGAGTTCCTTTTTCCTCACAGCCTCTCCAACACTTGTTGTTGGCAATGTTTTCTATCTTGGCCATTCTTGCTGGAGTGAGATGGAATCTCAGTGTGGTTTTAATTTGCATTTCTCTCATGACTAATGATGATGAACATTTTTTCATGTATTTATTTGCCATTTGTATTTCTTCATCTGAGAACTGTGTATTCATTTCAGATGCCCAGTTTTGGATTGGGTCTTTGAATTTTGAGGGTCTGATTTTTTTTAATTCTTTATAAGTTCTAGAGAGAAGTCCTTTGTCTGAGGAGCTGTCCATGAAGATTTTTTCCCAATTTGTGGGTTTTCTTTACACTCTGCTGGAAACCTCTTTTGACATGCAGAAACTCTTTAAGTGCTTCCCATGTACTTTGGTTCTTGTTCATGAATTCTCTTCCTACCCCTATATCTTTGAGGTTTTTACCTACTTTGTCTTCCAGCAGTTTTAGTGTTTCTGTTTTAATATTTAGATCTTTGATCCATTTAGATTTTAGTTTAGTACATGGTGATAGACGTGGGTCTAGTTTTAGTCTTCTGCATATGGACAGCCAATTTTTCCAGCACCATTTCTTAAAGAGACTGTCATTCTTCCAGCGAACATGTATGGCCCCTTTATCAAAGATAAGGTGGTTGAGCGAGTTTGCGGTTGTGGTTGTATCTTCCAATCTATTCCACTGATCCTCGGGTCTGTTTCTATTCCAGTACCATACTGACTTTATCACTGTAGCTTTGTAGTATAATTTCAAGTCAGGGATTGTGATGCCTCCTGCCTTGCCTTTGGTGCTTAGAATTGCCTTTGCTATGCTAGGTCTCTTCTGGTTCCAGATGAATTTTAGGAGTGATTTCTCTAGATCTATGAGGTATGTTAGTGGTATTTTGATTGGGATGGCATTGAATCTGTATAGTAATTTTGGGAGGATGGCCATTTTCACAATGTTTGTTCTTCCTATCCATGAACAGGGGATGTCTTTCCATTTTCTGAGGTCCTCTTCGTTTTCCTTTTTCAGGGTGTTATAATTTTCCCTGTATAGCTCTTTTACTTCTTTCGTGAGATTGATTTTTAAGTATTTCATTTTTTTGGATGCTAGTGTAAGGGTGTAGTTTCTCTTATTGCTCTCTCAGTACTTTTGTTGTTAGTGTATAGAAATGTTATTGATTTTTGTGTATTGACTTTGTATCCGGCTACCTTGCTGAATTTGTTAATTATATCTAGGAGTCTTTCAATAGAGTTTTGGGGGTCTTCTATGTAAAGTATCATGTCATCTGCAAATAATGATAATTTAACTTCCTCTTTTCCTATCTTTACTCCTTTTATTTCTCTTTCCTGTCTTATTGC
>PVJX010000696.1:0-22500 GCA_004027295.1 Dolichotis patagonum
TTGGGAAATTTTCTTCAATAATTTCTGTGAATAGCCTTTGTAATTCCCCTGGTTTGATTCCTGCTTCTTCATTCACATACTTTATTCTTAAGTTATAGATCCTCTTGTCATCTTCCAGTCTTTGTAACTTTACTGCCTGCTCCCTTGTTATTTTTAAGAGATCTTCCCTTTCCTGACCCCACATTGCAAGCCTGTGTTCTATTTTTGATAGTCTCTCTTTGGTTTCTTTCAAGCAGTTTTGCCAGCTGTCTATCAAGTCTTTAGTTTCCTGATAATCCCTTTGAATCTGCTTCATAAATTCTAGGTTTTTTCTGAATTCTTCAATAAATTTTTCTCTCCATTTGTGTTCCTCTATTCTTGTGTCTGTGTCTTCTTGAGAGGTACCCAGCCCTTCTTTTATTAATCTACTTATCTCTTGTTTAATTTGAATTAATATTTCAGTTTTGGTCCCGCTTACGAGGTCTTGAATATATCTCTTCATGTCTGCTAATGCTGTGTTTGATGTTGCATTTTTGCTGCCCTCAGTCTCTTTTGTATCTACCTCTCCTGGATCAATGTTCTCAGGGTTGGGGGCTGGAAGTGTTTTTTTATTTTTCCCTTTCGTCATGTTTTTGGTTCCTTGCATACAAGTGTACAGTGTAATTCCCAGACCCTTTTCTTGTTGTTTAAGGTTCCTCTAGAGGGCGCAGGCTAGGCACTTTAGCCCTCTTCAATAGGTTATCAGAGATTAGAGTTCACCTACGGGCAGTGTGCCCTAGCTCCTCCCTTCTGGGCCAGTCAACCTTTGCAGGCCTTCACTGCGTCAGTGTGCACTGATCTCAGGGAAGTAACTGGGTCCCCGCCAGGGGCGTGGCCTAGTTCAAGCAGATTCCACCAATCTGCTCGGCGAGGGGAATAACCACCTGAAGCCACTTCCTTATGGAGTTAGGGCTGTCCTGCCCAAATCCAACATGTCGTCCAGTCGGTTTCCCCTTTCCTGTGGGAGGGTCTTATTCTCATCACTCACCGCGTCCCCGAGAACTGCTGGACTGCCCGACCTCCGACTTCAGTGTGGCTGAGGTGGGAATTCACGGTGCCTCTGGGTGGGTCGTGTGCAGTGCCCGTCCCGGCGAGCTGCACGCTGGGCTGTTCAGCTCCGGGCTCCGGCGGCTCAAGCCAGTCGCTTTGGGGCGAATCGCTTGTTCAGGTCGGGCAGAATTCAGGCGTCTCGAGGTGGGTGCAGTGCTCGCTGATCTTATCTTCACTAATAGTAGCCCCAGGACCTCTTATTCGAGTGGGTTTTTGCGCTTTAGTTTCTTTCTGTGTTGTGAGAGTCTATCTCTCTCTGTTTGGGTCTCTCCAGGGTGTTTTATTCTGGCATTTGAGCTGTCTCTCTCAGACAGGGTCTCTCTCCTGCTGCCTACCAGTCCGCCATCTTGTCTCCTCCCCTGAATTTGCATTTATGTAATGGCTAGTGATGTCGAGCATTCTTTCATGTATTTGTTGACTGTTGGTACTTCTTCCAAGTAGTATCTTTTCAATTCAGTGGTCCAGTTTTTGATTGGGTCTTTTATTTATGGAGATCTAATTTTTTGAATTCTTCCCTATATTTTAGATATTAATCCTATGTCCAAGGAATAGCTGATAAAAATTTTCTCCCACTTTTTAGGTTGTCTCTTTACTCTGTTAAGAATTCCCTTTGCTGTACAGAAGTTTTATAATTTGATATGACCTCATTTGTTGAGTCTTTTAAAAATTATTTTATTTTATTAATACATGTTTGCAATTCAAGGAGTTTACAGTCATTTTGGGGAGTGGCTACATGCACAGAATACAGCTTGTTTTTTTAAAGCCCCTTCTCTTTCCTTCCCCCTCCCCACTCTCCTTGGGTACCCTTATACTCTTTTGTGTACTTTTTGATATTATTTGTCTTAGCTCATATCATGGCATATAATGGGTGGTTAAGTTCCTGTACCTGGCCCATCTTTATTCCTCTCATTTTCCTTTCCCCTCCTTCTCACCCTTCACCCTTGTTCCCTTGGACCACTTGCCTATTGCAAGAGATCCATCTCTTTGTCCCTTTCTGTCCATCCTTTATCATTTTCTTATTTCATATTTTGCCTCACCCAAATGAGAGATACCACGTGGTATTTAAGCTGGTGTGTCTGGTTTATTTCACTCAATATTATATTTTCCAGGTGCATCTGCTTTCCTACAGATGCATCAAACTTGTCAATTTTTATAGCTGAGTAGTATTCCATTATACATAAATATCATATTTTCTTTATCCAATCATCCGTAGATGGGTATACAAGTTGCTTCCAGGATTTAGCTATTATGAATTGTGCTGCTATAAACATTGGTATTTACCTATCACTGTAGTATGATGTAGTAAGCTCTTTGGGGAAGACGCCTATCAGTGGACTAGCTGGGTAGTACGGAATTTCTAATTTCAGTTCTTTAAGAAGTCTCCATTCTGATTTCCATAATGGTTGTACTAGTTTGCATTCCCATGAACAATGTAGGAAAGGTTCCTTTTCACCACAGCCATGCCAGCATTTGTTCTTGTTTGATTTCCTAAAGTTTGCCATTCTTCCCAGAGTGAGATGGAATCTTAGCATTGTTTTAATTTGCATTTCTTTAGTGGTTAGAGATACTGAACATTTTTTTATATATTCATTGCCATTTGTATTTTCCTCTGTGAAGTATCTGTTCATTTCTCTAGCCCAGTTTTTCACTGGGTCTTTAATTTTAGGTGGTTCAGTTTTTCTTGAGTTCTCTGTATGTTCTAGATGCTAGTCCACCGTCGGAAGAGTAGCTGGCATAACGTTTTTTCCAATTCTGTAGATTGCATCTTCACTCTACTAACTCATTGTTTTGCTGTACAGAATCTTTTTAGTATAATATAATTCTATTTGTTGAGTCCTGCTGCTATTTCTCGCATGATTGAGGTTCTGTTTAGAAAATTCTTTCCTATACCAATGTCTTCAAGTGTTTTACCTATTTTATTTTCCAGAAGGTTTAATGTTTCTGTTTTAATGTTTATTTCTTTGATTCATTTTTATTTTAATTTAGTAGATGGTGAGCAATAAAGGTTTAGTTTAATTCTCCTGCAAACAGATAACTAGTTTTCCCAACACAACAGGACACAGAAATACCTAATTTCAAGCTATACTACAAAGCAACAGTAATAAAATATGGCATGGTACTGGAACAAAAACAGATATGTGGATCAATGGAATACAACTGAGAATACAGAAACCTCCCCAGACATATTCAAATATTGTATTTTTGACATGGACTCAGAGCCCCTTTCCTAATGCTGGGTAACATATACCCCAAGCCCCCCAAGAGATCATGCTGAAGCCAACTGTATCAGCTATTTGAGCTATTTTAAGATAAAAACTTACCTCACATAACAGTGGATGGGTAACTTTTGTGTTTTAGACTAGGCTCACTCACATAGCCAGTGGGCTGGAAGACTTTGTGGGCCTTGGCAGGCTCTCTCATGTGTTGTGCGTCAGCTGGATGCAGCTGGTCCAGGATGGTTGTGATATGGATTCCAGAACACTCTGCTCTGTGGTCTCTGTGTTCATTTTCACATCTGTCATGGTTTATGTCGGTGGCCCCCAGGCCTCATGTATGTGCATTGTGCATTGGTTGATTGTCTAATGCTTGGATTGGGAGTGTGACACCGGCCTATGGGTGGAGCCAGGATGTGATGTAATGGCAGGAAGAAGGGGTGTCTCTCTCTTGCCGGTTCCGCTTGCTGTTTGCAGCCGCCATGAACTGTGGCCCCGCCATGCCACCTTGCCTTGGAGCCAACTGAGTATGGACTGAAACCTCCAAAAACTGTAAGAAATAAACCTTTCCTTTCCCAACTTTGGGCATCAGGTAATTTGTCTCAGCGACGAATAAAAAGTAACTAAGACAACATCTAAGGCTGTTCTTGTAAGAAGGACAGAGACATAAAAGCTAAAGGGGCAATACTTAGTAGCTCCTGGAAGTCTCTACATTCCACATAACAGCTAACACTCAGTGGTCAAAGCAAGTCACACAGCCCAAGTCAAAATCAATGCTGAGTTGCTGGCTGCTGGGGAGACAACCAGATGCCAGTCCTTTCCTATGAGTCGGTGCCATTCACAGACTGTGGGGGAGGAGCACAAAAAGCCAACAAGTAGCAAGCCATCCCTGCGAGTTGGTGCCATGCACAGGTAGCTGAGGGAAGACCCAGATGCAGATGCCAGCCCCTTCTGGCACATGGGCTGGGAAACAAGAAAAGCCAAAGTCATCTCCTGCTCCCATGTTAGTGACTGGCTGATCAGGAGAAACACAGGCTGCAATGATAGCTGTTGAGGTAAAATAAAATTTAATGTTTGTAGTGTTTAGTATTTCACCGGCCTGGATGACAATATCCAATATAGCATCTATGGGGGAATCTCCTTCTGAAAGTGGTAGCCATTGTTAATACCCTATTACCTTGTTTCGAAACCCTGTGTCAGTTTCATTGTTATTTTTGGTTGGGTTTTATTTGTTTTGTCTTTTTTGATTTTATTATATCTGATGGCATGGGCAGCTATTTCAAAGCTAACAAGATATATTATGGTACCCATTTTGGATTTACTATTATCTTGTTTTGAAGTCCTTTATTGCATTCATTGTTTTGTTTCTATTGGTTCTAGTCTGTTCTGTTTTGATTTTTTTACTATGTCTGAAGGTATGGGCAGCTATTTTGAAGACAACAAGAGGCATTATGGTAACCATTGTTGATTTCCTATTGTTTTGAAGTCCTGTGTCATTTACACTGTTTTGTTTTGATTGGCTTTATTCTGTTTCATTTTGATTTTATTATCTTTAAAATAAAAATAAAAAAATAAGAAAGATGCAAATATATTAAAAATGAATATTAGCAACCCTTAGATGTTTCCTCACTCACCACAGGCATCTCATCTTTTTTTAAGTTTATGTTTCGTGGAGTAAGGGCACAGCTATGACTTTCTGCTGTGACTTACTGGAAAACAGAATTGGCCACTGTACTCCTTTAAACCCAACCAGTGGAGGTCCAGGGAGGACAAGGCTATCTTAGAAGGAGGTGATGTTGATGAGCAGCCCCTTCCTTCTTGGAAAGCTGTCTTCACAATCCACTGAAGCTAGTGTCTGGAAGTCATCCTGGAACTTATCTCACAAGTTAGAGCAGTGGGTCTCATCTGGAAAACACTAGGCTAGGAACAACACTGATAATCGGGTTCTTCCATCAAGGCCATCTCTGGCCTTGATGTCAGACATGGACTGCTGCTTACCACTGCCAGTTTGGAATCCCATGCTTTTTACTTCCTGCTCCTGGTTCTCCTAGAGTGGCTATGCCTCCTGGCTGCAGGCTATCTTCGTGAACAAGGGATACTTTTTTGGTGTATGTGTGACTGGTCCAGGTGGCATCCTTTGGGAGTCAGCAGCAATGACATACAAAGCACAAGGTGAATTTTACCCAGTTAACTGCCATTTTAGTGAAAGTGTCTCATTTTCTTGCAAGACAGGAAACATGGAAAGACAACAAAAGGCCCTAGCAGAAGAGCAATTTCCTTCTGTCCCATCTGAGGGATTCCACCCTTTCTATTGAGCCTCCTCCACAGTCTCCAGCTATAGAAGAGCAGGTTCTTCCAGAAGGGGACCACTCTAGTCCCAACCCTCTGCCCAGGCTTCTTCAGCTCCCATTCAACCCCCTGAACCTGAGAACTTGAACTTGGAGCAGTCTTCCCTGTTCATCATGGTATGGCAAAGGGAGTCTTCCCTGTACCATGCAGGGATGCTGTTTCAGCTGGGTCACAAAGCGAGAAGGAACACTAGTCCCAGAATAGTGGCTCTTTTCTCTCCTGTGTTGTCTCTGATCCTGTCTCTAGGCAGCTTCTCTTCTTCCCTATACCCAGTTCACAGGAAAATGCCTGGAACAAGTACAGAAGAAAAGGTCCAAAATTAGTCATTATAAACCTCTTGGTCAGGTTCAACCAGGCCCCAGACACATACTGAGGAAGTTTGCAGCTCCACCAGTGGGCCTGTCCTACTGTGTCCTAGGACATTTTCCCACAATAGGCAGGGTAGCCATAGACCCTCAAGAGAGGCTAAGGGTCAATTGGGTAGGGAAAAAATGAGTCACATGGATTCCTAAATATAGAACGGGGAGTGAGGTGCTCCTGAAAGTAGCTTCAGAGGTTGCCTGTTCCCCCTTTTACCCCACCCCCATTTTATTTTCTGCTGTCTCTCTTTCCGCTTTTTCATTTTTAAATTTTAGGAAGATCTTCATTTTCTTTTTCCTTGATTGCAAAGGAAATTCATGCGTACTGTATACATTCAAATAATGCCTCAGGAAAAGAAAAAAAGTGGTAACTGCCTTTACATCCTCCAAGCACAGTACCCAAACTGTGGTTTTTTTTCCAGCACTCACACTCATGGCCATTCTTTTTTCCACAAAAGTGTCTTTATAAACTTCTGTCTACACAGAGCACGTGGACCTTGCATGGAGCTTTGCGGAACATAGCACCACAAGGAGTGTAACTGGGCTGAGAAGGGCCGTGGTCTGGTGTCCTTTAACCTCCCTGCCAAAGGCCAGCTTCAGATTTCTCACCATAGGCAAGTCCACCAATAGTAAAGTCACCTCCCTGAAAACTATAACCTTGGTTAGTAGCCCTTGGAAAGCCTAGATTTGGGGAAGTGTGACACAAGGCAACCTGTTCTCTCTGGAGACCTTATCCATGAAATACATCCCTGATTCTGCTAGAAAATCATAGAGAGAAGATGCTGTCCTGTATGCAGAGTGGGTGTGAAATGTGTATGGATGGATTACCTCCCAGGGAGAAGTGCAGGTGACCAGCTACATAGGTGCCAGAAAAGAGGAGCTGCTTTTAATCTTGAAGTACACAGTTTGTAGCAGTGGACCTTCAAAGGCTGGAAGCTCAGTAAAGTCAAGCTGGGTAGGGACTTCCCTGGACCAAGGACCCAGGTAAAATTCTTCAGAAGCCAAATAAAGCCACTCTCTTACCTGGCATTCTTCTCGGCTGATGTGGAATAATCCCAGTGAGGTGGGAAGGTGAGTTTGGGGATGACTTGGGTTCAAGAAATGTGCATTTCATCCACAGCATTGTACAGTGCAAAATAAAAAAAATATACTTTCTAAATACACAAATGGTGTGGGAGCAAAATGGTAAAATGTTGAGAATTACTGAGGGTGGTGACAGCTACAAACAAGGTTTGCTAAGCCATTCTTTCAATGTTCCTGTGTTTGAAGTTTTCCATAATACAGTACATTTGAAAAACTGAATTATAGGTTTGTTAACTCAGTGAATATTTGCTTAGCCCCACATCATGCCTGACTATGCTGAAACCTCAAGAAGCCAGAGAAGGGAACAGTGGGCACTGGCCTCCCAAAGGGGACATCCATAGCAAGTTGCTAATGCTGGAGTGAGAGGCAGCCTGTATACCACAATTGATTTCAGAAAGTATTTTGTCCCCTGAAAGAATCCATGATGATGTGCCAACTTCTGGCAATGCTTTACCTCTGCATTTCTATGGTGGGCCCCCTGTGACCCTGGCCTAGTGTGTGCTATTGCTGGGCACTAAGTCACTACCTGGTCTCATCCTTCACATCTTTGCTGGTTAATGGTGGCGATGAAGCACACTACTTCTTATGGATAAATAGATAAAAGTAAATATTGAAACAGGTTTGAATATTGATATTTGAGAGTGTACATTCCTAGGTACAGTGGCCGCTTGCAAAACACACATGAGGACAACGGTAGATGAAAGGGGTATTGATTTTTGTATGCCTGAGAGAACTGGGTTTAACCTGTCAGATCCCTCTAAACCCTTCCCAAATGTAAACGTCACTAAAGCCGTTTCCGTTTATTCTGGAATGTCTCACAGTGAGGACTCCTTATATTAAGTGGCAAGATTCATGAGGGCAGTGCCTTGCTTGCTCAGGACTCACAGGGCCTAATAGCCCAAACGAACATTCATAGGAGAAACAATCACTCTATCCATTTTACTGAGGAAGTGAGAAAGTGATTACTTCTAATTAAAGTAGCCCTGTACTGTTGCTTGTAAATACATGTGTTGATAGTCTCCTGTCAGTAGGTCTCGGGTTCTCCCTCATTCACCCATATATACGACCAACACCATTCTCCATGACTGAGATGGGGATCACTATCTTCATGGCCAACTTCACCATCCATCCTCCTCCTTGCACAAAGGATTCCTTGAGGTCTCACTACAGGTAAGGCTGGGACTCCTTTTATTTTTCTAGGAGTGGCTCAGGAAGAGAGATGGAGGGCAAAGCAGGGGGCTGGGACAAGTTTGGAGGAAAAAGATTAAATGACTGGAGCCATGAAGGGAGGGGACAGGAAAGAGACTTAGCAAAGGAGTGGTTTGGGGCCATGTTGGGTGAAGTAGAAAGGAGGTGGGCTGGAGATTGAAATTGTACCCAATTTAGAAGCGGAATTGACCTCACCCATGCCATTCTACAACTGGTCAAATGTACAGAGCAAAGGCCATTTAAATATGCAAAGTGGTTTCAAGGCCCTGAAATTGTTTGCCTGCCCTTCCTTTGACTTCTGAAGCTGTATCCTATGGAACCATATGATCATCAGAGTCTGCCATTGAACTGAAGTCCTAGCTCCTTACAAGTCTGGCCAGATCATGTTTTTTAAGTTATCTGAACTTGTGTCTGTCTCAAGTGCCTGGCACAAAACATTTAATACATGTTAGCTGCTATTAAAAACATGGATAATTTTATGTCTTAAAATATTGTATATTGCCTAACTGGTTTCATGCTGGCTTACATTAAAAATGATCCCCAAGTGAAGATGACAAAGGGGAAATATTCCTTATTTAGTTCTCTTCTTACATTAAGCTATCATAATAAAGTACATTTCTGGGTTGCATTCTCTAGAGTGCTTTTTACTAAATAAATGGCCAAAAATATCTTTTCCCTTCCAGTAAGATTTCATGAATCAGCACATTCAACTTTCACTATAAAAGGTTGAAATAAAGAGTACAAAACAAATCTAGGAGCAAGAAGCAGGCAAGGAAAAGCAATGGATGGACGAGTTTGAGCTCCTATTGCCACACACGTGGGTTCTGTTTTCAGAAACAAACTTTTGTGGCAGGCAAGTTTGATTTATTTAGGTATCTATATTGCACTTAGGTTTGGAAAGAACAGATGAATAAGAATTAGTAAGACAAGTCCCAGATTCTCTGCAAAAGAATATATTAAAGAGAAAAACGGCAGCGTTTAGCAGCCAGGACCATGAAACAGGCTTCTAGGCTGTCAGCTCCTTCCAATCCCAGGGGAACCAGAGATTACCTACCCTACTGCGCCCACCCGCCCTTTCTTGCCGACAGCAGCAGCTCAGATGTTTAAGGGACAGGAACCACCTCTGTCCTTGCTAGGTGACACCAAAGGCCAGGAGTGGAAGGGTCAAGGTTGCCTAGCCTCCAGAGGGCAGCTGAAGCACTTCAGCAGAGCTGTGTTTGAGCAGGCCAGGTATTTTTCTTTCTTAACGGCTTTATTGTCCTGTCTCTTTTTGTGGGCGACTTCTTGCCTCTCCTCAATACATTCTAACCGCTACAGGGCCCATCAGAATGCTTTGCATTAAGAAGTCTATCCAGGAAATAGTCCTATCATCCTCATTACCTAAAAGCGGGGACCTTGAGGCATCTCCTGCTCCAGGGAGTGCGCGGGTCTAATACCGACGGCTTCGCCGCGCCACGGTTCTGTGATTCCTTTCCAGTCACTATGGGCAGCGGTGTCCACAGCCACAGTGCCTCTGGGCCCCGAAGTGGCCTCTGGGCAAAGAAGAGTTACCAACATCCTCGAACCTCCGTGGAAGGATCTGGGACCAAGCCCTTGCAAAGGGGTCTCCTCTGGGAGGAGTCCCGAGGCTGGGACCGCAGAGGCTCTGGAGAGCGTGCTGGCAGCAGCTGCGGCCCCGGGGCACTACGGCAGGGAGGGGGCTACCACCCGGCACCTTCTCAAGAGGGGTCGGCCCCTGCTTGCCGCGCCGCCGCCGCCGCCGCCGCCGCTGCTGCTGCTGCCGCCCGCGGTGGAAAGCAGCGCGGCGCGTGCGCACTGGCGCGCTCACGGTCTGGCCCGTGGGCTCTCCCGGGAGGGCGGGAGGTGGGAACGTGGGAAGGTACCCGGCCACACACCTTCTCGGCCCGCCGCCCGCGCCCCGACACCTCGCGCCCAGGGAGCCCCGTGATGCCCGTCGAGTGAACAGCACAGGTAAGCCCATGAGGCTGCTGGCGATCCCGTCGGGGGCTCCGCGTCCCAGTCTGCAGCCCCTCGGTGACCGCGGCACAGGCAAAGTTGAACTTCGCGCGTCGTCGGCCGGCGCTGAGTAAAGGGCCCGGCTGCCGGGCGAGTCAGATCCGGAGCGCGCTTTTCTTCCCCTCAGGGCTGCGGCGGGGCGCAGGGGGAGGGGGCGCCGGGGCGCCGGCGGCGCGCTCCAGGCCTAACCTCTCAGCGAACTTTTCCCTCAGCGGGCAGCGCCGTGGAGGCCGACGAGCACGGCCCCGGCTGTCTGTCGGGCCCGGGTGGCCTCTCCTTCCTGGCGGGACTGAGTGGAGGCGAGGCTGTAACCGCGTCGCGGGGAGGCGCATTCAGGCGCGGGCGGAGATGTAGAGTTCCGGGGATTTAGCTGAAGGATTTGGCATTTCGATCCCCGCCCTCCCCACAGTACAAAAGTAAGACGCTTGGACGGAGGGAAGGAGAGGTCGAAGCGCCGAGGTGCCTGGACGAGAACGCAGGAAGCAATTAAAACTCCTCCTTTCGGATTAACAACCAAAAATTGATCGATGTGTCAGGAATACCATTGATTTATGAAAGGTGCTTATTTCTCTGGTATGGAGAATTTTATGTTCTCCAGGTGAAACCGAGTTCACCCAGCTCCAGCGTAGATTGATGTTTTAATATAAATAAAGGGGGAAAGCTCTCCTGGTCTTTGGGGACATAAGTCTCAAATCGCAGAGTTAGACTAACAAATCAAATTGCATTATCTTTCCATTTCGTATCTTTTAATTTTACGCCTAAAAATTGAAGACAGGAGAACGCTTTCATTGGCAAAGTTTTAATACAGTGACTAAAAGTTAGCGTAACTAGTAATCAATGTTTCATAAGCAAAAAGGCACTGGGCGCGTCGGGTAATTGCGATAAGTGGCGGGCCTCGCGGGGCGGGCGCGGGCGCGGGCGCGGGCGCGGCGGCGGCGGGAGGCGGGAGGCGGAAGGCGGAAGGCGGAGCGCGGAGCGGGCTCCCGAGCCGCGCTGCGCCCGTAGATGGCGCCCTGGCCCCACGCTAGGCTCAGGAGCCGCAGTTCCGCCGGGCGGCGCGCGGGCGGGGCGGCGCACTGGGCGCGGGACACTGGGTGCGGACTCCACACACTTGCGGTTCATTCTGACCTGGGTAGCGCCGCTGAGCAGAAAAAAATCACGCTTGTCATTTTTAGTTGAAAGGCCTGGGCAGTCGTTAGGGGCTGGTGGGATCCATGAGTCCGGGACTCAGTGGAAGGATTCTCCCGGGAGAACTCCCCGGGACAGCGGGGGCCGGGGCTGTGGTGTAGCACCATTCTGCGCTTTCCGGGCGCTCGGACGCATCAGGGCACTGGTGTGCAGATACGCGTAGGTGTGGGTGAGGGTCGGCGGATTGGCGATGAGGACACCAAGTTAAAAGCTGCCAGGAGATCGCCCCCGTGGGTGTACCGGACTGCCGCAGGCCGCCCCCGCCCCCGCGCCGGGTGCAAGGCTCGGGCCAGCGCAGGCCCCGCCGCCGCCGCGGCAGCCAGAGCGCTTCGCTTTGCAATGTAAATTTCAGCGGGACAAATTGCTTATTAATAGTCTAGAAGAGAAGCCGGTTTCTTTCTTTCTTCTTTTCTTTATCTGTTTTTATTTCTGCATGGCCCCTAGCTATGCCCTGGGCAGCCTCACCGCCCAGCAGTTTTCTCTTCATTTCAATATCCTAAAGAAAATGCAAATTTCCACAGTGTGGCCTTTTAAAAAAAGTTAAATTAGCAACAGCTTTAAGTGACTCCATTAGTATGGAAAACATACACACGTTTAATATGGGAATAGCTTCCTTTTAACAGGACTCATTCTGTAAATTTAGTAGACCCTCCGACTTGGTACACAATCAAGTCGCAATTGAACGTGTCGCCAAAGGCATACTCTCTGCGCGCCAGTCCTACCGCTGTGCGCCGCTCCACCGGTGCTGGGGCTCGAATCCCAGAGAAACCCTGCGACCGTGGGAGAAGAGGTTTGTGCAGGCAGGAGGGGAGGAGGACGTTACATATTTCTGTCCAGGGGCGATGGGCCGTCCCTTCGCTCCCAGTCTCGTCTTCGCAATCCTGGCAGCTGATTTGGTTACCTGGCGTACCGATTCGACCCGGCCACGGGCACCAAATGCTCCACTTCTGCGCAGCGGGTTGACTGTGTGCACGCTCTTAAACTGCGGCAGAGGAGCCGGGGAAGGTAGCGGAGGACAACAGCGTCTTGGTGGCCTGGCCACCCTTCCTTGTCTGTCGACACCCTGAGGCTCTCTAGTACCCCAACTCCTTGACCCATGTTGGCAAACTGGTGTTTCAGGCTAAAATTTTATTGGCAAACTTTTGCGCGTCTTTGGCTTCTAGACGAGCATGTATCCTGGAATCTGCTTGCCACCCACCTTTTCCTTCTCGACAGTGGGATAGCGCTCCAATTCTGTCCAGGAAAGAGTTAAGATTTATGGTGTGCTGGAGAGGTCTTGTTAGGATGTAATCTGCATTTTTAAACTACTGCGTAATAAAAAGTGAGAAGTTTTGAGACACCTTTCTTGATTATACCTTTGGCGATACTTTAGGTTTTACATTTAATTTGCATTTTGTTCTTAGTGAATATTGAAGTCTTGAGTGGAGGATTGAATTTTATTAGGACATCTGGACTGACAATATCAAATCAGACACCAGTGTCCCAAAGCATGCTAAAATTTCAGAGTTAATTAGAACGCAGTGTGTTTAATTAAAGCCAATTATAATATTTGAAATTATCTGATCGATCCGTGTTTGTACAGTTTGGGTCTGTTTAAGTGTTGATTGGCGCACTTTGCGCGCCGGTCGATCTAGAAACTTCTCTGGGGAAAGTTTGCTTTGCAAACTGGTGGGGGCAGGCGGCGCAGAATCGGCATCACAAGCGCAGTTCTGGCTTATCCTAACCGACCGCCTTCGGGGCGCCGCTGAACGCAGTTTTGAAATCCCATCTCGTTGCTAAACCGCGGCGCTTTTTCAGGTCCAAGGGACCCCACCAAACACCAGCTGTCTTTTCCCAGCTTGGTTGCTCCCTCTAAACAGTTTTGCGGAGAAGCAACCTTTTAGGTTGTAAGGTGCGTTGAGAAAAAGCCCAAGCCTGCGTTTGATTTGGGACTCTTACTATGGTTAAAGAGCCCTCTAATGCTGACTCAGAACAGTGGAGTCGGCCAAAGTGACCATAGGAACCACTGAAAAGGAAGGACAAGGAGACAATTAACCGTTTCCCTTGTAATTTCTTACTCTGCCTTAGCAGAGGTGCGCCTGGCATTTTCACTCTCACTTGAAGAGCCCTGAGTTTTTTCAGGGAAACAGTCGAGCAAGTTCACCGTCCTGTTTGCTTTCTCCCCTGTGGGGCCACTCTCTGAAACATACATTTCACTCTTGCAAAGCTTCGAGCCTAGCTCTCAGCGCCTTGGCCTGGTGCTGGGTGCCGGGTGCCCTGTTCTACCCAATTCTTGAATGGAAACACGCACGTGGGCGACAATTAGGACTAGGCGGCGCGTGGCAGTTTCTACTTGCCCCTGGGGTTGTTATGGGTTCCTCAAGGCCTAAGAGCGCTCGACGTGCAGGAGCCGGGACCAAGGTGTGCTGGGGTCCAGCAAAATAAGGAGCAGCCACCTGCCCGAGGAAGGTGGGAGTCCGGGCATGACTCAGGGCTGCGCAGCGGCACTCCACTCTCCCCACCCCAGGAGGCGCTGTTTGTCAAACTTGGCTGCCTTGGCAGGAGGCGTCTGCAAGTTCTCCTTTGGAGGAACTGAGCTTTCTTCCGTAGTCGGGGGTCGGGCTTCAAGAACCTTAGCTATATAGAATAAATATTGGAGGGGGACAGAAAACAGGAGTCTGCGACCCTTTGGATTTCACTTTTTAACCAATGAACCCACATTTGGCTTTCGGCCTTTTAGCACTGGGAGAGGAGGAGGATGTACGCTGTATGCCAGGGGTCAGGTGCTTAGTTATTTGCCTTCAGGAGCAGGCAGGGTGCACGGCCTGGTTTGGGCTCTGTCACCGGATGCCTCTTGAGAGCCCAGCGGCTTCTGTTTCCTTGCGGAAAAAGCGAAGGTGTGCTTTTTGAGCTCGGAAAACTCACCTGAACCTGGGCTATCTCCCCTTTGCGGTCATTTCAAGTCTGGGGTGGCTGTGCACGGAGCCCTTGAGTACTCTTCCTCTCTGGCCTACAGGCTAGTGTGACTTCGCGACACAAAACAGCGACAGGGGGTCACCCCGGGCAGCTTTTCCTGCTAGCAGAGAAAGGGCTTACCAGTGTGTGGCGGTTCCTCAGTATTCCACAGCTCCTGGCATTTTTCTAGGCTCTTGTCCCCCAACTCTCCGACCTCCCAGAGACTTAGAGTCAGTCCGACTTATCTTTTCTGCATCTTTCCCCAACCCCTGCTAGTGCTCCCCTTCTGAACGAGGTTGGAGGCTTGGCAGCCGCTCCTTCTGTGCGTGACCCCGGGGCGAGGAGGACGTTGGGGGCGGGCCGCGCCTGTAACTCAGCGCTGGCGGCCCTGACACAAACCTCCGACCTTTGGTGTACTAACCTACCTTTTCCTGAAGACTCGAGTGACATGGGCAGGCAGCCTGGGCCTGTGGCCATGGCCCTCTGAGGACGCCATGCCTGGCCAGACCGCGCATTCTCTGATACTCGAGGGGGGGCACCACTTCCAGGAAACTCCCGGCTGGGGCTTCTCGATGTTAGAAATGAAGTTTATTACTTTTTGGGAGAATGGAAGGGAGGTTAGCTGGCGCGCTAGCTTTCGCCGCAAGAAAGGGGCTTTCTCTGTGTGTCCTGGACGCTGGGCCGGCGACGGCTCTGCGGCAGGCCTTACGTCCTGGGACCCCAACTTGGCCGAAGTTTCTGGTAGGGGGCTCAGAGGCCAGCTTCTTGTGTCCGGGCTTAGTACCACACAGGACTGGAGGGCCTAGGGCTACAGAGGGCTGTGTGTGTGTGTGTGTGTGTGTGTGTGTGTGTGTACGCGCGCGCGCGCGCTGGAGGTGGGGGGAGGTCACTCGTAGCAGGCTCTGAACTACCCTTCTTCGGCGAGTGGGCAGGGCGGAGAGCTCAAGTGCGTTCGACAGCCGGGGCACAGGATCTTGGGTGACTGGGCAGGAAGGCCTGATGGGCCTCGTTACGGTCCTTGGGAGGTTGGACCGCTTTATGGGGCTTTGGGTGTTGCCGCGCGTCAGCGGCTCAAACGTTGCCTCAGCAATGCGCCCTGCGCTTCGCACGCCACTCCCGCAGCCGGGCGCCAGGGGCGACGGGCACTGTCTCTTTAAGGTCACTGCATGCTCCGGCACGACGTGGGGAGGACAGCTGGGCACTGGCCATCTGACTGACTCCGGCTTGACATCTGGGAGCCCACTGGTGTGTGGCACGCGAAGCGCTTGATGCCGCTATTTAAATGCAAATGTGAGGGGGCTCATTGAAGCCTCTCCCCGTAAATCCGCACAAAAGGAATACTTCCCACCCTCCTAGGAGGCGGCGGCGGCGGCAGTGCGAGGGCCACCCGTGCAAATCGCGTTGGGCGTGGGGCCCGAAGCGGTCGCCGTCGCCGTCCTAGCCCGCAGGGTCCCCAGCAAAGGTCAGGCTCCACCCCGCCCGGCCCGTGAACACACGTCTAGCCCCTCGGAGCGCTCTGGGTGCGGAGGTTAGTTCGCCGGCTGCCGCGGGCCTGAACAACTTCCAGAGTATCATCTGGTTCCCCTCTCTGCTCTCCGCTCCAGGGTTCCCGGCTCCCAACGTTCCCCAGAAAGGGCGAGAGGCGGGGCGGAGCTCCAGTGGGAGTTGGCAGGCGCGGGGACCTGCGCCCAGCATCTTTAAGGGCACTAAGGAATTGACCGGCAGACCCCTCCCCCGTCTCCGGTCTGGGTATGCTCTACCTAGCTCCCCATCAAATAGAAAATCTGGGAGTGGTATAGGGGCTGGGGGTTGCCTTCTAGGCCCCTCTGCAGCAGGCCAGGCTGGAGACTCAGCCTGGCCGAAGAGTCCTTGTGCCCACAGATCGGAGGCAGCAGTGGAGTGACAAAAAAGATAAAGTTGGTGAATGATAAAGACCGTATTTTCCACGCTTTGGGTGCGGGACCAGATGATCTAGAAAATGAGCTGAAATGGATTCAGCCTCCGAGCCTGTTGTGAGAGCAGCTGATTCCCCCATTTCGGGCCAGATGGCTGCTGAACACAGATTTGCATTCATTTTCGCTTAATATCGTCCAAAATAGTGGGGCAGCTGCATTTGTTGTCAAAAAGGTTTAAAACCCCTTTTCTTTCTGGGGCAGGATCGTTACCTTATGTGATGGGCTTATAGAACTTTTTTTTCCCCTCTTTAGTCAACAGTATCAGATTTAGAAGGATTTGTTTTTAAACCTTCTAATTTGGTAATCAGATTTAAATCGCTTTGGCGCGTGTAATCTGAATTAAAGATACTGTAAATGATTTTAAGCATGATACTTTCCTTAGCCCAAGGAAGGGGCATCTCCAACCCAGACTGGACATTTTAGGAGGTGTGCTACAAAAGAAGCTTTGTTTCCTATTTCCAATTTCATCTTTCCCTAAAAGCCACTTTGCATATTCTGACAATAACACTCGTGGGCCGCTGGCCCTGCGTGAGCCCTGAAGCTTCTAAACATGCAGAGACAAAGCATTTCTCAATCGCACCCTCCACTGATGGCCAACTTTATACTGCGCTGTTTCTCCACAGAGAAAGTGTTCTCTGCTCAACACAGGAATGGTGTGAGTGGAAAGCCTGGGCTTATTAGGAATACAGAAATTTTCTTTTAATTTATCATGAATAGTTTCCATACACTTTGATTTAAGGTTATTAACATTCTATAGACAGTGGCATCTTTAATATGTGGCGATCGCTTCTAAAGACTAATCTCATTACCCTCAAATAGTCATAAAATATGATTTTATTATACTTACGTATTTAATTAGACGGCCAGCCCCGTAATGGATTTTGAGATGGGACTGGCGCAACAGCTTTGATAATTCACTTATCTTTGGCAATAGTCATTAACCCCCAACACCAGCAAAATAGATTGCTTTCCAGCACATCTTTTCTCTCACCCCTTCCAAGAGGCATGTGGGGGTCCCCAGATAATGTAAATCGGACTTCGATTTTCCCGATTAATTAAAATATTAACGTACACATGCTGCCAATTCACAAAAAAGGGGAGTGCTTCCCCAGGCCCGGTGGGAAGAGGCTGCCCTGCGACACTTGTACCCTAAAACCTTTTTAAATTTTTTATTTTATTTTTTTAAATCAGGAGGATCTGATTTCTCTCGGCAGAAAAGTGCCTGGGACAGCTAAGCTCCTTGTCGTCCCTTGGGTCTCTGCTCCGCGTGGCGCAGACGTCCTTTGGGCTGGCTGCGTGCCTGGGTGCCTGAGTCCCAGCCGCAGGAACTGGGCCGCGGGGCGAACGCGTTGCCGGCACCCGGCTACCCCACCGATTCCTCAAAACCAGGTCGAGAAGCCGCGCGTCGCTAGCTCTCTCGGGGCCCCGAGACTCCGAGGGCAGGACACCGGCGCCTGCGGCGTCCGCTCAGCTTTTAAACCGGTTGGCGCCAGGGAGGTCTGGCTACCTCGCAGGTCGCATAGCCGGACACTACGTCTAGGTCGCAGGGGTGGCCGAACGCTCTACCCGTCGGCCCAGAGGCCTGAGCCGCCTTTGTGACTCGCCGCGCCTGAGGAGAACCCGGAGACGGGAGACTCCCGCGGCCACCTGGCGAGAGGCAGCATCTGGTAGAACCTGCCTCCGACGTGGATCCCCGGCCCAGCCCCCGGCGGCCTCCGCCAGGGTCGGAAACATGGGGTGCGTGGCAGGACTCAGATGGGGGCAGACTAGCCCCACAGCAGCCTTAGGTCTGGTAGAAATCGGGCTGAACCGCGCAGCTCGCCTTGGCAGGGGAGCCCCAGACACCTTCTACCCACTCCTCCCAGTTCGTTGTCTGCCCCACCCTTGTAGTCCGCTTCAGCGGTCCACCAGATACTTCCCACTTTTCCCTTTGGGACGCCCCAGGGTGAGTTGCAGCCCTTTGCATTTATTGCATGCATTGGGCTTCTCAGGGGCGCCTCGTGCACACACACCCCCGTCTGAGCCCAGTGTGTTTTGACTGTGTGGCAGGTTTTACGGGGATATATTAGGGGCCAAACTGCAATTGTGTACAGGCTACGTTTGTTTCTTCTCAAGATTTATTTGGGCGAGTAGTAACTTCCTTGGCTGAGGCTGGGCTTGAGGAGCCGCGGCGCGTGGCCGGGAGAGGCGGAGGCAGTGGCAGCGCTCGGCAGTGGCGGGGCTCGCGGGGCTCGCGGGGCTCGGGCCGGCTCGCAGCGCCGTCAGGCAGTCAGTCGGCGAGCGCGGCGGCGGCGAGGGGCGCGGCGAGGGGCGGCCGCTCCCATATATGGCGCAGGCGCCGCCCCCCGACGTCACCCTCTGACAGCGCCGCTCCCGGGGGCTTCGAGTTTTGGCTCCCGGGAAAGGGTCCATTCCTCGGGGAGAGAGGGCTGAGTTTTGTGCGCCTCCGTCCGCTGCGCGCGCCGCTCCAGGCCCCGCCGCGCCCCGCCTGCGCCCGGGACTGCGCCGAGGCACTCACTGCCCCGTTTATTTGTCTTTGGAGCAGGCGGGCCGCGCCAGAAGCGGGCGATCCCGCAGTGTCCTGCAGCCGCGGACGCCGCCTGGCTAGGATGACACCACGTTGAGCGCGCCTGCAACAACAACAACAACAACAACGCCGCCGCGGCTACCGGTCCTGCTCCGCCGAAGCGCCGCGCCGCCGCAGCCGGTGTCGCCATCTCCGCGCCCCCGGCTGTCCGGAGCGCCCGGCCGCTGGTGTATGTCGCGCCTGCCCGGGACGGGCTGAAGCCGGCGGCGGGCCGGACCGCAGGCTCCGAGCAGGGCGAGGAAGCGCTTTCGGCCGGGAGCTGCGGCCGCCGCCAGCAGTTTTCATGTTTGGGATTCAGGAGAATATTCCGCGCGGGGGGACGACCATGAAGGAGGAGCCGCTGGGCAGCGGCATGAACCCGGTGCGCTCCTGGATGCACACGGCGGGTGTGGTGGACGCCAACACGGCAGCCCAGAGGTACGTACCGGCCGCCCCCGCGCGCCCCGGCCCCGACCCGGCCCGGCCCCCGCGGCCAGCCGGCGCCACGCTCCTCACCGGGCCGCTGTCTCTTTCCTCCTGCAGTGGCGTGGGGCTGGCGCGGGCACACTTCGAGAAGCAGCCACCTTCCAACCTCCGGAAATCCAATTTCTTCCACTTCGTGCTGGCGCTCTACGACAGGCAGGGGCAGCCGGTGGAGATTGAAAGGACCGCTTTTGTGGACTTTGTGGAGAAAGAGAAAGTAAGTGCACACATAATCACACCCTCCCTCTCTCTAGAAATGGGAGGCAGGCTATGCCCGCGCGCGGGGCTTGGAGTGCCCCCTCGGCGGCGGGACCGCTCTGCCAGGCGACCCCGCCGCCGCTGCCACGTGCGGCCACCCGGGCCCCGCCGAGGGCCGGGCAACTTCTCTGCGCCCACGGATTCACTCGTGGCGAGGAGAACGCTAGGCTTCCAGCAGGAAAGTGACATCACTGCACTGCTTCGAGCAAGGAATCCTGCCTGCCATGTGTGAGGCCGAGGGGCCTCGGTCGTGGAGGGGGACCGAATGCGGTGGCCACGCCTGACACCACCACACTAAATGCAATTATTTATCGTTGCTTTCAGGAGCCAAACAACGAGAAAACCAACAACGGCATCCACTATAAGCTCCAGCTACTGTACAGTAACGGTGAGTACCCGCCTGCTTCCTGCCCTCTCCACCCCTGCGCTCTGGCGCACCCTTTCCGCGATGGCTACAGAACATAAAGATTTTGAGATTAAAATGACATGGATGTAAACACGAAATCTTCTCATGGCATAGAAGGAAAACAAAACAAACGATCGATAAGTCGATGGCACTTCACATGATTAACCGGTGGGGCTTGAAGTAGAAAGTAAAAAGGGGATCGATATAGGCTCCAGCAGAACATCACTTTTAAGTGACTTTTTTCAATTTTGCAAATTAATGTTAATTATTGGGTTGGGAGTAGCTCCACAGACAGAGCGTAGCTTACTTTCTGCGCACAGTTTTATAAACATCTTCCAGACATATTGGAAAGACTTCGAACTCTCACTCAGTTTCCATTTTTTCCCCTAAAAAGAAATGACTACCTGGGCCCACCAGCCCTGCAAGCAGGCCTGCTCTCACAGACAGACAAATTTCTTGCAACTTCCATTGCCAACTCTAAGCGTCCTAAACCTCTTAAGAAAAAAAAATGAGAGATCATCTTCAAATGCAAACTCTAAGAGGCCTAAGGCTCTTAAGAAAAGAAAAATAAAGTGAGAAATGTTTGGGGTTCTTCTCCCTCTTGAAAAGGTAGCCTAAGTTTGCTGTATCACGGAGGCAGCCTTCCTGAGGCACCCATTTCCTGTGGCCTCCGTGTCCTTGCCTAGTTGCAGCGCTAAAACCCTGTTGAGAATTTGTCTCTTTTTTTGCAGGAGTCAGAACAGAGCAGGATCTGTATGTTCGCCTCATAGATTCAATGACAAAACAGGTGAGAAAGTTTATGTTTCTGCACTCGTTTTTGCTGTTGCGCTGGGGTCTTTCTTGAGTTGGGAGAGAGGAGACTGACAGATAGATGTTGTGTATTTGTTTTTCATTTAGCTTCCTTGACATGCTAATGAGAATTTCATATTTATTGGAATAAATGAAGCGATTGGTAAAATAGTTTGTTGTCATTAGAACAGCACATATATGCTTTATTAAATGACTTGTGATTGGAATCAAATTCTGTCTTAATTAATTATGGTAATTAATATTTGACAGGAAAATTTCAAGATCCCTCCTTGTTTATTTTTAAATGTTTCTCTTTCTGCTTGGAATCATTTCATTGATTTTTTTTTCCTCTAACAAAAGGCAACTAACTCCTTTCCAAAGCTCATTGAGTTGGGCTTGATTAGTTCATTTTTTCTTTTTTCCAGTGTGATGGTCTAGTAACAGGAGACGTTTATTTAGATTTAAAAGTTAAATGTGTTGGGGTGAAAAGTCACCTTGTTCTCCTCTAGCCCATCTTCACCTCTCAGCCCCCCATCTCCATAATTCAAACTCTGAGCTCCAGGGGTCACTCAAGCCGTCCACTGCTCTGCTCCCTCTCCCACCCTCTGTCATTCCTTGTAAATAACATAATTATAAGCAGTTCCTTATTAAATTATTTAACCTGTCTTGGTCAACTTTTCCGATGATAACTATTGGCTATCAGTAATGTGATTAAGTGCAAGAAAAGCGCTCCGTTGCTTTTTGACATTGTGCAGTGTCTGGCTGCTGGTTTTGTACTGGATGGTGTGTTGTTTTTGTTGTTCTTAAAGGCATTTTTTTTCCATTTTCTTAGAACGTTGGGGAACATGTCCAATTTGTAAATTAAATTGACTCGGCACAGATTGATTTTGAATATACTTGTAAGCTGAACATCATGCTTACAAATAGAAAAGTAGCTGCTTCATTTTTGATGCTAACTTTAAGAATTGTGAGCCAAGTAAAAAAGAGCCCCTTGATGCTTCCTGGAGCCCGGTATATGTGCTTCCTACCCTCTCAATGCAGTTAGTTTGTGCATTTCATTTCCCTTGAAAAAAGTTTGCCCTTACCTAGGCAACCGGGTGTTAGATATTAATGTCTGCAGTGGTAAAACTGTGGTTTTCTCTTAGGGTAAAACTGATCTGACAGCTAAAACCCAGTCTTTCTGACAAAGACACTGTGGTGCCCTTCAGTGATTATTTCACTCATTCAGAGATGCCTCTGAAACTCGGCTGCTGTTTGGCAGGCTGGTTTTATTTCCTTTGTATATAGGGCTGAATGTTTTCGGAAATCGCTGTAGTCTAATTAGGACGTTTATGCAGGCAATGCTAAGTTTCTTTGCTGTGCATTGAGGAGGAGAGGATTCTTTTTTTTAAGTACACTTTTATTGTTCATTTAGCCTCATACCATTGCGGTATAAACAGTGCAGAAAATAAAGGCATTTAATCTCCACTCACTGACAGAGATGGGGGCAAAAAGGAAAGAAATAGCCCAGTAACTGATCAAAGAGTCAATGGTGCTGAACCGACAGTTTATGGATTTCTGTTTGTGCTACAAAATAAAAAATAAATCAAATATAAATACGGGGATCCATCGGAAGACAAGTCAT
>PVJX010000696.1:27500-80000 GCA_004027295.1 Dolichotis patagonum
TGTGCTTCTAAATTCAAAGATACAACAATTTTATAGGAATTTTAATCACCTTCCATGTTAGGGATTTTAAGGTAAGGATAGTTTTACGTAATAAATATAATGTACATTTTTAGCATTCTTAAGAGAACTGTCACTTAAAATGACAAAATACTATTAGTGTTTTGTTGCTTGCAGTAAATCCCTGTGAAATGATTGTAGTGTTGGCACTACCTCCAACTGAAGGCATATTTCTGGGAGAAAAAATAAAATTAGTGTTCACTAGGGCAAGTTCTGTAATCAGAGAAAGAAAAACACCAAAGAGAAAGAATCTCTTTGGAATGATACAGTCTTTTGCAACTGAGATGCATTTCAGTTTCATAATGATAATCATTTCTGTGGGGCGTGTGTTACCTCTGAAAATTAGTTGCTTATGCTGAGTTTCTAGCCCACATTTCCTCTAGAGTATTGTAAAATAAAATGTCCCATCAGATTGGTGAGTCAGTTTACAGGTCTTCACAGCCGTGTCGTCACTTGGTTAGTTGGCTTAAAAAAGAATTACATACAGTGCTCTTCGCCAGCTCCTTGTGGCCTTTGGATACATTTAGCAGGTTCTGACCAGATAAGGCAGATTTGTCCTGAGGATATAAACCAATAATTCCAACCTGAATTGAGATCAATGGGCTCACATTGTTCCAACCCACACTGAGCCTCTCCCGCAAGTCGAGACTGCTTTTCTGTGTTATGAGGAGAAGCGAGCTTCTTGCTTGGCGGGGTAATCACATTCTATAGACCCTCATGCCTTAAATCAATTAATTACACAATTTAGTTTAGTTATCTTTCAGAAGCATTAAATACTTATGAATAGCATGAAAGACCCTTCAGTGTATAAAAGGGGAGAACAGAGAGGATGTTTCCCATTACAAAACCCTTTTCATTTATTGTGAGGGTTTTGCTTGTGTTAACTGTTTTCTTCCTTATAAAATACTGCTAGAGAAACAATTTTTTATAACTCCATGGATATAATTATACTACAATGTATTTAAAATAATATAAGACCTTGGAGTAAAGTAGAAGCATAACACCGTGAAAGCAAAGGTATGATCTGTCAAGAGATGACCCAGGAACAAGTATCTGTGTAAATCATACTGACCTGGAGAGAGCCAAATGTAAGGAAGGACAGGATGCACACCACACATGCGTGTTTGAGTATGTGTGTGAGTAAGTAAATACACACACATAGACATGTGTGAATTTTCATGACATTGCTGAAAAGGATGGGAGTATCATTTTCTTCGTGGAATAATGTTTTCTGGGAAAACACAAAAGCAGATGGTCTTCATTAGGAACACCCATTGTCCACATATCCCAACTATGAGCAGATAAATCTCTCCTGTTTCACCCGTACATTCCAAAGGCTGCAAATGATTACAGGATGTCGGTGTAGCTGCTAAACCAAAACCACACTTGGGCTCACATCGCTCGCCCGTGCCATCCTGGTGTTTCCTCAGGAGATCTGCAGATGCCTGGGAAGACACATCCTCTTTACCCTGCCATTCCTCACTGGCCTGGGGGAACCAAAGGGCAGGGTCCAACTGTTGCAGCCCGGGCAGGCCAGCCGTGGAGGGCCCAGGATCAGGGTGATGTGGCTGCCCACAGGGGTTGGCCGCACACAGTGGGCTGCATGCAGCATCGGGAGCGGGCTCAGCGGGTGTTTCCAGATGGCACTGTCTCTGGCGTCCTGCTTGCTGGCATCTCTGTGGCAAGCAGCACCCCCTCCCCGATAAATCTGGCATTAGTCTATAGAGTTTGGGAGACTTATCATTCCAAGTCTGTCCTACTTTCCTGTCTGGAAGCCAGACATCTGTTTATCCCATTTTCTTTCATACAGAGTTTGGAATAGCTTTAGTTTTTCATGGGGGGGGGGTGATGTGAAGTTTTGTCATATTTAACAGCTGTTACAGAATTTCAACTCTGTGGGCTCTGAACATACTTTTCAGCTGACCTCAGATTTTTATACATAATTGGCATTGGGTTATAGAAAAATATTATTTGCTTAACCTTTCATTGTCTGTAATTTCACATGGTCTTTAGTTTGAGGACCTAAACTACCAGCAGATTTTAACTCTGTTCCCCCACCCTTCAGCCCTCCAAAGCCTTACTTTGATTCATTTGTGTGTTTTAAGTTTACACCTTTAAAGTGATTGCACAACGGTAACCCCAAGACAGATTGGAGACTTTCTTTTTCTTTTTTTCCTTTCCTTTTTTCTTTCTTTTTCTTTTTCTCTTTTTCTTTTCTTTTCTTTCTTTTTTTTTTTTTTAGTCAACAGTGTTTCCTTTCACTTCCTGTCACAAAGGTCAAAGAGAGCCGACCTTTGCTGGCAGTCCTGCTCGCTGAATTATTCATGGGATTGACTTTTTGTCAGCACACACAGTTGTGCTCTGGGACATTTTATTCATTTACCTCATTTAAAGCGCCTTTCTGCACCTGTTCAAGTATTAATATCATGTAATTTGGGCCTAATGCCGATTTTGCTGAACACTCATTATATTTTTTATTAGCTATATTTCCAAACGATTATGTATGATTATTACCAAGCCTTACAAACAGCACCGGGTTATTCCCTAGCCCTTTACATCTTCTTGTCAGGTTGTTTTCAGAAGCAGGGAGGATAAACATTTGACCAGTCCCAATGTTTTTATTCCTACTCCATCTCCAAGCAGAGAACTTAAAGCTTCCTCCCTCATGGCTTTGCACGAGCGTGATTAAATCCAACTCCGCCGAAGCTGTACAAATGCCAGCATTTATAAGGTCAACGCTTTTGTTAAAAATGCTATGTAAATGAGGATCTGCAAAAAGGGACATTAAATAAAATTAAATTCATTGTCTTCTTTAATGTCATTTACATTTTGGCTAAGCCTCGGCCTGTCAAGGAGGATTTTAAAAATAATTTTAATTACACATCATTTAGGGATCCAAGGTTTTCTATTCAGTAGCATTTGGATAACCTGCAAAACGGAGACTGTTTATTAACTTCTTAAATGACAACTTGTCATTTCATCTGCATAATGCAATGAAAATACTATAGTTTGCTGTTAATTTTTCCTTCTCAGTTTTCTTGAAGATGTGAATGTGATTATTACCAAATAGGCCTGTGGGTCCCAGAGTTATCCTCTTGGCCTTAGCTGTGCATTTGAGACATTCTGTGCTTCTGGGTTCATTTTAATGCATGAGGACTTCGGAAAAGGGTGATATTGGCTAGAAATTGGCAATATTAAAGCGCACTTTGGATGAATGGACATGGCTACAAAGAATCCAATTCTGGCTGGCATCCGCCCCGTTTGGCTCCATCAGGCTCAGGTGTGAATAGCTGTTTTATTCCCTGGCACGCCAGTGGAGACAGGCAAAAAGTTCACTGCATTCATTCATCCTTTAATTTTTTTTTATAAAGTTCAGAAAATAAACAGAAAAGGAAGAGCAATTTTATTGAGTTACAATGATATGCTTTCATTTAAATAGGGAGGCACTAGGAATAGTGCCCACTTTGTGTCTGTGCTTCTGCCCATAACCAGATTAGTGTGCCTTTCTCCTGCCACATCTGTGTGCAGGCCGCCACCATGGCTACAGTACGCAGAGGGTCAGGGACACCGCTAGGTCCAGGGCCTGTATCCCTTATGGAGGGTGAGGACGCCTGTGGAGATTTATGGCTGCTTGTCCTGGATAAGGGCTCCATGGCCAGGGCAGTTGAGGGCCAGGTTTGAAAGCAAGCCATGTACCCACAGTGATTTCCGCAACACTCTTAACAGGCTCAGATTCTTGTTGGCTCATGCAAGGGCAAAAGCTGTGTGGTGCTGCGTTGCACAGGGCCGGCAGCAGCAGGCAGCGCTTATGGAAATCCAGGGGGGAGGGAGGGGCTGGAAGCAGGGCTGTCAGAAGCTATACTCCAGGAGGGATGTTGACACAAACCATCCTGTGCCTCTGCGGCAGCCTTATCAGGTGAAGAGCAAAGATATAGCCAGTGCCTGTAATTGTGTTAGGATGGCATGGATGAATTGGATTACCTTATGGAAAGCCGTCCAAACTCAGAGTTCTGTTACGCATGCTTACAGGAAGCAAATAATTACGCTCTGTGCACCAGAAGATAATTGGAGCTGGCCAGAGGCCTTCTTGTGACGCCGGAGAAAGCAGGAGAAGCTGGCCTCGTGGAGGCATTGGGAGACACTCCAGGAGAAGGGTGATGTTTGCTAGCTATAGGTGGCTCAAGTTAAGGCGGTAATTTTTGGTTACTTTTCAAAGATGGTGAATAATTTATCAGAATTCAAACTCACAGTGGCAACAGGAGGCATATTGGAAGAGATAAAAATTCCAGTCTCTAATGATGGAAATTGTCGTTGCAGACAGGAAGTGATTGACAAGTAGGGGTACAGGAAGTGAAAACTCAAGGAGCTTAACCTGTACTTGGCAAAGCTTCTGCTGCTTGCACTCTGAGAAAATGAAAACCATTCACTCCCGTCAGCTCGCCAGAACACAAGTCCTCTTGTTTGTTTATCTTAGTAGCAAATCTCCCCAAAATGTTTGTGGTTTAAAACTCTTTATAATGAGACATTATTCTGATATGATTAATGTTTGAAAATAAAAAGTGTGGTTATCATTTTGAAAAGCAAATTTTATGGGTAGGGGTTTTCTGTTGTTTTATAAGCTTCTTAGAACTTTGAGGTAACTAACAGTCATTAAATTGTAGAACTTGAGAAAACTGTTTTTAAAATATTTTATTCAGAAACATTTTATTCATACCTGTCAAAATAATAAATGTAAATTTACCAACCATTTGATGAAGAGCACTGTAAATGTAGGAGGCATAGGGAAACTGATTATTAGCTGTTTCGGAATCACTTATTTCCCCTGCCCTTTAAAAACAAAACAAATAAAAAAGGTGCCTGTCCAATTACTCCCACAGAAGTTGCTCAGCTAGAAAATACTCAAAATCCATGTGGGCTGTGGTACCCTGTGGATGGAGCGCATCTTCTGAAAACAGCAAAGGGGCCGTGCTTTGTGCCTTCCCAGTAATTCACTAGGAAATGAGTTTACCATGTGCGGAAAGGAAGGGGCTAGGGTGGTGTTTTTGCAGGACACAGAACCCAGACCTGCTAGCGGAAGGAGTCGGCTCCAGCGTGTCTCTGCTGGAAGGCCCGGAGAGCTGCTGCACATCTGGGAGGAGGCCTCCTCTCCCAGACAGGCAGCTCCAGCCTCCACCCTGCTCCTGCCCCCTCCCTGTAGCTCCCCATCCCCCTCTTTCAGCAGCAAGTACTGGGGCAGGGTGCCATGTTAAGACAACACAACCAAACAAAACTTTGGCAGCTTTCAAGGCCCTCAGAACATTGCCCCTGTGATGGCAAGTTTGTAAAGAGGGACAACCAGTCTTGACCTTGGAGGCCTGTGTGCTGAGTGGAGGCTTGCAGGAAGGTTTTCACACAGAACTGCACAGTGCTACACAAGGATCACCCTTGCTGGAGGTTTTCACTAAATGGAAAGCTGCACAGAGATGGCCAATCTGGATGATAAAGAGTTGAAGAAAACTGGGTCTGGTGCTGGTGTCTGCTTGAGGCACCAGAGGGTGGCATGTGCAATACAAGTCTGGGATTTGACTGCGGGCATAGATATAGGCAGTGTGCCTTCCCTAGGCATGCATGTCGGGGTAGGCCAGTGAGTTATTACAGATTTGGGTAGAGGTGAGGTCTCCCCAAATTCCATCACTGGAGTAGGGTTTCTATATAGCCCAACAAAAAGGGTACCCCTTGATTTTAACAACTGCAAAGTCTTTTAGCAAATGGTCTTTTAGGTGGTGGGGTCCAGGATATGTTGAGAAGAACATGTACAGCTCTATAGAGTGACACCCCAATGCCAGGAGGAAAGACTGGGGGTGCAAGATGAGTTTAGGAAAGTTTTGATCATGAAGCAGGGATGCTGGAGCTGTACCACTGACAAACTACCCTTAACTTGGTGTTGTCTTCTACATCTGATAACAGCTCTGGTAATGTTTTACAAATCAATTAGTAAGTTTTATTTTTTGAGAATAGTTTTAGTTTTACAGGAAAATGATCAGTCCCCCTAGTGTGAATATGTTGCATTGGTGTGAGACACTAGTTACGACTGAACTACTATTAATGCATTACTGTTAAAGTCCATGGGTTACATGAGGGGTCACTCTGCTTGAACATTCTGTGGGTTGTGACAAATGTCTAACGAAATGTGTCCATTATCATAGTGTCATACAGAATAGTTTCGCTGCTCTAAACTCCCCATTGCCCTACCTACTCATTTCTCCACCCCTTTTGAAGCCCCTGTCTTCTTACTGTATAGCTTTGCTTTTCCAGGATGATTATAGTTGGGCTCATACTTTACGTCGCCTTTTCTGACTGACTTCTTTCACCAAGTTGGGTGCATGTTTGTTTCCAGTATATCTTTCTGTAGCTTTATAGCTCACGGACAATACTTTCTTGAATTTCAGTATTTTACTTTCTAAAGGTTTCTGGGTAATACTTTTCCCCTCACTAAACGGTGTTTGTTGTAAACGCCTTTACTCTGAGCAAGTGGGAAGTATATCATGTTTGCATGTGTAGAGGTTCTCCTGACTTTTGGGAGTTCACCATCCCCAACTTTATACTGTGAATTCATTTCAGTGGTATGGCTTACTTATTTCACTTATTGTCAGTGGCTTATTTCCTAAATAATACTATTTTGAAATATTTAAATAGTATTGGGCATCAAAGGAGAATGCTTAAATTACTGGGAAGGTAAATATACTACACCGTGACATAGAAACAGGATGAATTTGGCATTCAGTGTAGTTGTTGCTTTTTTGGCTTAATACATTAAACTACAAATTTTCCTAATTGTCAAACAAAATGTTAGGCCAGCTTTAGCCATTGCTGACAGTAAAACACAACATAAAACCTGCTGAGAGTTATATGTGGTATTTAATATGAGAGAGAGTAATGCAAAGGTTTTTATGGTTAAGTATGAATTCACACCCACGGCATTTGTTTCACATTAGGAAAGGTTTGTAAATCAGATGAGTGTGCTGGGATGGGGTGGCCTGGTGGCCTCTCTTCCTTGATATTTGGTTATTGGACATGCTGCCAAAGGGAGCTCCCCTGGCCACTTCCACATTCTCAATGAAGCGATAAGTCCTCTGACACAAGGAAGATTGGGTCAGGAAACAAGTGGGGGATTGGATTGGATGAGCTGCTCATCCCCACTGTCCGAGGTCACCAGCCTGATCCAGCCACTGGGCAGCAGCCATCAGTTACCAGGACGTGGATTGCTGTGGGTCTCCAGCCAGCAGAGACCCTAGGGAGAGGTGCAGGGACCTGGGAAAGTGCTTTCAAGGGGGAAATGGCAGTTACTATCATTTATTAAATTTGACAACAGGGTTCTAAATATAACAGCGCTTTCTCCAAAGATCATTACTTCGAACAAATAATGAGTTATGCAAGTTAATACATGGCAAGGCTTCCCATCCAGAGCTGGGCCTTTGTGAGGATCAGAAATAGATCTTGCCCTTCATTTGCTTCTCAACTAATAACAGATTCTCTCCCACTTCTAGTGGTCACCAAGGGTCTCCTCTTGAATGTTTGTTGTGCTTCTCAGGGAGTGTAGCTTGGTGTGATGGTAATGCCAGAAAAACCTTTAAAATAAAAACACACTCACCTTGGTTTAGAGTATTATGACACATAGATATCTCATATAGCCTTAGAAATACTTCTTTTGTATGTGCTTATATGCATAAATCTAGGTATATAAGTACATTTAACTTTAAGGGAAAATATTATTTGGCTGTAACAAATCCTGAGATCGGAAACAAATTTGCTGGGTTAGGGATATTTGTCATGACAAGTGACTACTGCTCATGTTTCCTAAGACCCTATTATAATTATTCCCAGCAATTAGAGCATCCAGAACCCCTTTCCAGCCCCAAACACATTTGTTCCCATTTATTAGACTGTGAGCAGTAACTAATTTACATTGTTTCAGAGTTGTGTGTTATGGTAATTTATTGCGTGTGCCGGGGGTCAAACAGAGTTGACCAGTCCACAGGGCAGATCCCTGTAAGGCGAGGAGGGAGAAATCTAGAAACTAGAAGCAGAGAAGCCACGGGCATGAGATTTAAAAACTGCTACGGTCTTTTTTAATCACGTTTTGATTTATTCCCTGTGACGTTACTGGCTTTACTCTTAATCACCCCCCCGCCCCCCCCCTTTTTTTTTAACAAATCAGAACTGGGAACTGGATCTTTTTGTTGTTGTAGTTGTTGAAGGAAATGGTAGCGATATGTTCTAAATATGTTCTAACGAGTGGAAACTTTTACTAATGCCTTGAATAAAATATTTGTCAGCAGCCTCCACTAAACATGAAAGCACTCCACAGAGGGAACAATGTCTTAACTGCTCCCTGCTTCTTGTAGCAGGTTTCGTTATCAAGTTGAGGAAAAAGGCTTGTTTAGGCGAAAATAATGATCATAAATAGAGCTGTATAGTGGGGCTGGAAGGCAGTGGTGACAGTGCCTGCTATCAAGACCTGCAATTCCAAGGAAATATGAGTGTTCTGATCCAGGGAAGCAGTAATTATCTTTTTGTGAAGAATGTACAATGGTGTCGGATGATGAATTGATCGCAGATTGGAAGCGTGGTTTGTCATGTTACAGAGATAAGAGAGAGCCCCGGGACTGCTCATCGCTTCTGCTAGTTCACAGCCAGCCAGTTTATTAGCACAAATCCCAAATGTTTAGTAAACTCATTAGGTTCCATCTAATGCTAATTTATCATCATGGATGGAACCCTAGCAGTGGAGACCGGAGGATTGTACCACATCCACATGATTTACAGAGCTTTCTGATCAATCACCTTCTTCGCACTGGCCATTTTTCTTCAGATGCTTTAAACGGGGCTGAGTGATCCATAGGATTAGGCCATGGCAATCGGTTAGGGTTCTCGGAGTTATCTTCCCAGGGATGGTTATCGGAAAGGGTAAGAAACCCTATACAGGCTGACGTGGGGAGGAGAGCCTTAGTTTAGGGTTGCTGCACAATTCCTCCCCCTCCTCTCTCCCTTTCCTTTCTCGCCTCTTCCTCCCCCTCTTCTTCCCTCCCATCTTTCCTTTTCCTTTTACAATCCAGTCACAGAGTTGAATTCAAAGAATTTCCTTGCAAAATCAGTTTACCTAGAAATGCATCATGGTACATAAATGTCAAGTGCAGTTTATTCTAAACTTCAGACAGTGTTTTTCTTTTAAAAAATCAAGCTTTAAATGCCCAGTTCTCCTGACATTTTCGTACATATTCTATAGTGTTTTCGAAGAGGATAATAACCTTTGCTTGATCCTAGGCAACAGCTGCAAAGATAATGAAATTCTTATGATATTTCACCAGGTAAAATGTGAATTGCAGAAGAAAAGCTATTGAATTTTTATGGATCTTAATCGCATAAAATGAGATTCATGGGGCATACGTATAACTATACTCGGTGGACCAGCTGGCTGCAGTTGCGGCGAGGATTCACCGCGCGGTGTGAGGGGCGCTCCAGCCTCCACTAAGAAAATGCTCCCCAAACGCTGCCTTCAGCAGCCCTAAGAGTGATAATGAAATATGACAGAAATTTCCTTGTGCTGGATCAGTGGCAAGAGAGGTCCTACACTGCTGATATTAATTCATCTGACTTATGTTCCAGGTCTTGATTTACCTTATGATTAAAAACTTTTGCAGGTTTGCTCACCAATTGAAATCAGATCTCATCTGCAGCCCAGTGGTATTGATCCCTATTTAACATCAAGGCTCAGAATTGATTGGCATTGATTAACAATAAAAATGCTCTCCTCTATGTCCAGCTGCCAGGCTGATACTCTGAAAGAAGGGCACTGTGGTGTTTCTTCATTGACCAATCTGAAAAGAGAAATGGCCCCACCCGCAAATAAACAATATATTTTAATGTTATTGTAACTGGATGCTGGACCAGCAGTGCAAATTGATTTTATTCTTGTTGTATAAGATAAATATCTTTAATAAAATTCTCATTTTATTTAGGATTTTACAGGAATAACTTGATTACTAGAATAGTGATATTTTTCTTTTCCCACAGTGTAAAAAATGGATTAAAACATAAAGACTATAATAACATAGCACTAGAGATGAAATGTTAATCAACTCAGAAATCACACACAGGCGGGAAAGTCTAGGGAGATATTTTACCCACGGAGACACGCACGATGCCTCAAGTGCGGCTGATTTTACCGAGCGTTTTACGGTTTCGGCTGGGGCTGTACGGGGCTAAGCTAGCACATGACTGTCATGCGCTCCGAGGCCAGCTCCTCTGCATAACGTTGTGTGAACATATGGTTCCAAAGAGCTCTGCTCGGCAAAACTGTTTAACGGGAGCAAACGGAACAGCCTTAAAGAGACTGTATCTTTGTTTCTGTTTTGTTTTCACTGGCTCCAGTAGTTGCAGTCTGTGAAAGGAATCCTTGACAGTTCTTTTGGTTAATAGCAGAGATTTTAGAAGGAATATGAGGGAAAATAAATAAGCAAAGACACACACACTAAAACTTTTGATGTGCATGCTGGGGAATCTGTCCTGCTCCTAAGCCTGACTTGTAACTCCTGGCAATGTATTAGTGCTCATCTTTAGCATCTAAGAGCCCTGGAGGCCAGGTCCAGCTGAAAGAAATTATCCAATCTCTAACATCCAGAAGTTTACAGTTATATAATGATGGAGAAAACCACAAATCCCAAGGGATGTCAAATTTTAGAGATACTTTTGAAATGAAATTATCCAGCCAAGCCTATAAGACAACCTTCTTGTACTTAAGACAATAACTACAATCTGGAATTAATTCTCTCTCTCTTTTTTTTTTTTGTGATAGGGCAAATCCAATTTGCTTCTTTAACTGTTGATTAAGGAATCAGTACTACAAGGCTGTCCCCTGTAAGTATTTGCTGTTTATTTGTCTGTGGAGAGCTGCCGGAATCCCCTCCAACCGGGAAGGCCGGGTCAGGCATGGCTGTAATGAAGAGCCGCCTGGCAGCTTTCAGCTCTCTGACTGGCCTTGTTTGTGTGGAAGAAATAGTTGGCTTTTTGAGCAGCCGGTAGAGTTATCCAGTCACTTCCCATCACGCAGGCAGAGCTGTTTAGAGTAGAAGACCAAAATGTGTCTTATCTGCAGCTTTTCTTCAGGAATCTAGAGAAAAACATCCATTAGAAAGCAATAAATAAGTAAATACCTTAAATTAGAATGCTTCTTACTTCAAGGTCCACTGAATTAGTGTCAATATGTGATCTGACATCATGAAATCTGAGGCAGCTGTCTTTACAACACAGGCCTCTGCCTGAGCATTCTGCAAGGATTCCCTCCAACCCCCACTTTAGAGCCACATTTTTTTTTTTTTACAATCAGTGGTCCTATTGATTTCATTAGAAAATAAGACCTCATCAATGTACATTCAAATGTTGTCACCAGATTTGCAAATGGGCATCCATTACTTAGAAGTAATGATCATTATCTCTACATGCCTTAAACAGCAGACATGCCGTCTCTAAATGTTCCTATGTGGACAAAGCAGCTTCAGTGTCCATCCTCCTCCCAGGGCCTGAGTGGTCTGCTGTACCGGTTGGGTTTACCTGCTCTGTGTGCTGAGAGCTTTCTCTGCAGCATGGTGATGGTGGTGGGGTGCTCAGTTAGTAGGTGCCGGGCACTGGCAAGGTGGACATAGGGGTAGCTTAAGTTTGTTTTTGTTTTGTTTGGCATTTACCACTGAAAGCTATTTCCCTGAGTGTCCGTATGAAATACTATTTCTGTTTTTGTGATTTTAGGGCACATTTTTTGTCCACGCATCTTACTTCACTGTCCTGGAAAGGAGACCATAGTCTGTTGACCACCCTAAAGAGTCTTACCCCATGGGGGGATGTTCTAAAGTCACTCAGAATCTGCAATGACACATCTCCCCAGAAGCCCAGTGATTGTTTTTTCACTGAAAGTTGTAGTACAATTTTTTTCATAGACTAAAAATAGTGAAAGCATTAAAACCTATACAGGCCAAACTAAGCTTACTGAGTGAGTGCAATGGGCTCCTTGAGATTCAAGGTACTTCTGGGTTTAGGGACACTGAGGCTGATAGCTCTGACCAGTCTGTCTAGAACTTGGATCTCAGGATTTTAACTGATGGCCTCGCTTCTTAAGTCATGGCCAGGACCTTGTGTGCTGCCTGGCATTACTTGCTGTATTGCTCGATGGATCTGGCTGAGTCCCACCTGTACTACCCTGTGATGATCCAGTCAGTGAGTGCTTTGTGTCTGTGGTAGCAGCAACTTCTGCAGAGCCTCTTCTTGGTACCTCTACCTCGGGTCTACCCCCTTTCAATATAGTTGTTGCAAGAATACCTAGGACTCCTCCAAGAAGGGTAGCCTGGTCCTGTCCTCTGGACACTGCTTCTTCTGTCTAACCTCCAGGCCCTCAGATGGAACTCTGCTCCTTTTGCACTGTTTTCTACATGTCCTTATGGTTATCACCATCAGAAGTACCTGGAAGGCCCTCCCTGTTCCCATTCTCTACACTCTGGATCCCCAGGGCCTTGGGGCTGTGGACCAAGGGACCTCTCCTGCAGCACCTCACCTTGGTGCTGATCCTGGGTGGTAGACTTCCTGGAAGCAGGTTCTGGGTCTGTGGCCTCAAGACGGGGAGCTGGGCCATTTTCTCTGTGCAGTCTGCACCTGTAGCCCCTTTTTGGTGACCGAGGCAGAGTAAAAGTGAGAGTTGTGCTCGTCATGTTTTTATGCTTTGATGCCTCATGACTCTGAATGAGGGTCCTCTGTCCTGAGCTGACCTCTTGATGCCTTGTAAGGGTTTCTTTTTCCTTTGAACTTGGTGTCTGCAACAGCTGAGTTTGGTAGTGATTTATTTCAGCCTACCTATTGAGGTTGGATGTTTTACTTTCCTAACTTACACTATGAAAGTTTCTACAAGGGACTTGGAGGCAGGCCAGCTTCTTCCCTGTCTAGATCTGGAAACCTGGGAAAGTGTAAGGGTGTGGGAGGGTCCTCACTTACCTTGTGTGGTAGGACCTTCTCCTTGCTTGGGGCATTCTAAGATCCTGGGGCCACTTGATTATAACTTCCAGAGAGAAACAAGTGCTGGGCTCCTGAGGCAGCCCTGGCAATGACTTTCCAGGGTTGGTAGCACTCTCCCATTCCAGCCTCCCTGCCCAGCCTCCCTGCAGCTCCTCCAGCCCACTTGTCTACCCTTTGATGTGGAGGTTCCCTTAGATGGGTGCACTTTTAGTGTGCTGGGTTGAGGAGTAAAGCCATCCCTATTATTTCTCTGTCCCTCATTTTCCAGTGTGTGTGATAAGAGTGTATAGGGCACTAGCCTAGTGATAGCAGCCCCATCATAATATGTAACAACACCCACGATAAAGATAATGTAGTTCATGACTATTAAGTGTTCTCTAAGCTCAGGTTTCTGGACAGGAGATGCCTCCAACAACCCCGGTTGTACAATTGCTGTAATTTCCTCAAAGCTGGTGATGTAAGAAGCTTCTGAGATCTCTTAGCTGGGGAGGAGTGCAGCTGGGATTTGAATTCAGGCCACTGGGGTTCTGAGTTCATTTGCCTCTCCATGCCATGAGTTGTGGTAGGTGCCAGAGACCTCACTCTAAAGGGGTTCCAAGAATGCAAGGAGTTCATATTCTTGTGGCCTGGGGCTCCACACTTGGAGTCTTGGTGAGGTCTGGGCGAACCCTTTCTCTTTGGGCTTCCTTGAAATGCTAAGAATTGTTTAGTATTGATATCTTGCAGGACAGGATGAAGGCTGTTTGGGACATGCCTTTGCACAGGATACCGAGGGTGTCTGTGCAGGGAGTAGGCAGTTTGTGTGAGTAAGACCACGAGTGTGGGCCTGGGCTAGCTTTATGGCTGGCAAACAAATGTGCTGGAGCATTTGTGTCCCTGTGACGGGCCAGGGGTCTTCAAAGCTGTGAGTTTAGAAGAGACATAAAATATTTTGATCAAAGGGGGAACCACCCCAAATGCTACTATGCTACTCTTTGGAACGAATTTAGACCAGAGGGGCAGAGAGATCTGCACAGGCAGGGCTTGGCATAATACCTCAGGTCCTTAGATCACGGTATTTAGAAATAATGCTCACAAGTGCAGTTGTGAATTTGGTATCGTTTTCTTGCCCTATAAAATAATTCAGATATAGTCTGGTGTGTGACAGAAGTCTGCCATTGACTCTAGGATCTCCAGTTCCGTGTGGGAATTCTAATTCCATTTATCAATGAGAAGTGCTGAAAGGGTTTCAATCTGATTAAGCTCTATGACGGGAAAATCCAGAGGGGCAAAATCATAATACCACGGATGCTTCAGGAGAAAATGCAAATACTGCCATGGTGTGGGCTGGCTCTCATCTGGATCTGCCTCAAAGTGTTTGCTCACCAAGTTTGGCTAAACAAACAAGCAAGAGCAAAACAAAGCAAAAACACATGTCCTTAAACAAAACCTGCACAGTGAAGCTAGAATCAGTCACACGCATTGGCTGATGAGAACTTTTAATATGATATAGTTACCTTGATGTTGAAGCCTGGAGTTGCCTGTGTAGGCTTACATAATTATACTGCTTTCAGATTTTACCTGTTTTTAGTACATTGTCTGTCACTTGGGAAGGGGCAGGGAGCTTTTGATGCGGTGGGGGAATGAAAGGCAATGAGTGAGGGCTGCAACTGGTAACAGTAAGTGAGGGCTGCAACTGGTAACAGTGATGTCTTTACCCAAGAAGCCAGCTTAAAAACAGCTCAGCTCCTTCTCCTCTGTTTGTGCAGCAGGTCGTGGAGACTGAGGTTGGCAGTGCTGTTGCTTCAGGGCACATCTTCTGATTGGCTGGGGTTACTTATTTCAAATATGTCATGGCCTTGAGCTTCTGGAGTCACTTTGTGCAGTGGAGTGGCTTCAGTGTTGCCTAGGAAGAGTAAAAATACAGAACAGGTATTTGTGTTGGGGACAGGTCAGGGATCCAAGACACTTGGAAAGGGTGTGGTGACTGAACTAACAGATGCCAGTCCATACAAATCCTTACCTTCTGATGCTCTTGGGTTTTAGGACATTGGCTAGTGGGTTTTCCCGGGTTCTCACCCAAAATTTTCCCCTTCTGCTTCCCTAGCTTGACTTTATGGGCCATGACAGCACTAAATAACCTCTTTCCATATTGACTCACTGGTCCACATTTCTTGGAGCATAAGTTGGACCCCGGGATGTGTAAGACCCCTCCAGCTGCATTTGTCTGTTTCTTTTGACAGCAATACAGGAAGACAGTGAAGACAGTCCTGCTTGTACATGCCCTGATGCTATTCCAAGAAAATTGAGTTGTTTTCATCTTTTCCTTGGGAACTTTTAGAATTGCTGGTTTTCATCCTAGGACAGAACACGTTCTGTCTCCTAAAGGAGACCACTGACAAAGACCATGTGGGAAACCAGGGCATCCTCTGAGATAGCCATGGACCAAGAACTCACCAGCCATCAGAGAAACAGCTCTTGTCAGATGTTCCTGGGGATGTTCTAGTCTCTTTATTGTTGTGGTTGGGGTATGATTGTGTATGTGTTGTGATTGAGATGCCAGAAAATAGCTTGTGCTACTTTGAAGTATTTTACCTGTTGTATTTTATAAACAAGCACCTATGTTCTTACTCAAAAGAAGATACCATTACTTAGGGAGAAGGTAACTTTTCTTCCTTTTTTAATATTCAATGTTTGCAGTATATAAAATTTACATTCCTTATATGGAGTTGGTACATGTATATATCTTAATTTCTTTTTTCATCTCCTGTCTCTCCATCTCTTGATTCCCTTCCCATTTGAGAAAGATCTATCATCCTGCTTCCCTTTATCTTTTGTTTTGCTTTTTGTAACTTGGGTTTCTGATAGAAGAACCCTATAACAGTTAAGCTTATGTGTCTGATTTATTTCACTTAATATTATGGTCTCAGAGTGCAACTATTTTCCTACAAATGATTCAAATTTATTTTTCTCTATGGCAGAGTAGTACTCCATTGTGTGTAAATATCACAGTTTCTTTGTTCATTCATCTGTAAGTGGAAATGTAGACTTCCAAGATTTAGCTATTATGAATAATGCTACTGTAAATGTGAGTATGAGTCTATTACTGTAATGTGATGTCTTTAATTCTTGAAGGAAGCTACCTCAAAGGGCAATAGCTCGGTCAAATGGAATTTCTAGTTCCAGCGTTTTGAGGAATTTCCATAGTAGTTGTAGTAGTTTATATTCTCATCAACAGTGTAGAAGTGTTCGTTTCCTCTGCAGCCTCTCCAGCATTTGCTATTACTTTTGTATTTGAATTCTTGACAGTGATCATTCTTTCTAGAGTAAGACAAAGTCTCAGTGTTGTTTTAATTTGCTTTTCTCTCATGGCCAGCAATGTTGAGCATTTTTTTTTCTTGTATTTATTGGCCATTTGTACTTCTGTGAAAAGTGTATTCATTTCACTTGTCCATTTTTTACTGGGTCTTTTATTTTGGGGTGGTCGAATTTTTTTTATTTCTTTATACATTCTAGCTGTTAGTCCTCTGAGGAATAGCTGGAGGTTTTTGTCCTCATTCCATAGATTTTATTTGCACTCTGCACTTCTGTGCAGAAGATTTTTAATTTTATATCATCCCATTTATTGATTCTCGGTGTTACTTCTTGTGCATCTGGGATTGTGTCAGACCTATGTCCTCAAGAGTTTTACCTATTCTGTATTTCAGGAGGTTAAGTGTTTCTGTCTTAACATTTAGTTCTTTGATCCATTTTGATTTTAGTTTAGTACATGGTGAGAGATATAGGCCTGCATTCAATCTTCAGTATGTGGAGAGTCATTTTTACCAACACCATTTATTAAAGAGGCTTTCTTTCCTCCAATGTATGTCTTTGCCCTCTTGTCAAAGATCAACTAGTTGAATGTACTTAGGATTGTTTCTGCATCCTCTGTGCTGTTCCATTGATCATCATGTCTGTTATGGTGCCAGTACCATGCTGTTTTTGTCACTGTAACTTTGTAACATAACTTCAAGCCCAGGACTGTGGTGCCTCTTGCTTTGCTCTTGTTACCCAGGATTGCTTTTGCTATTCTGGGTCTCTTCTGACTCCGTACAAACTTTAGGATTGTTTTCTTTAGTTCTTAGATGATGCTGTTGGCATTTTGATTGAGATTGTATTAAATCTATATGTCAATTTTTGAAATATGGCCATTTTGACTATATTGGAGAAAGAGGGTGGTTTTTCATCATGCTTCTCTAGTGGGGGATGAAGTGTTAGAAGATGCTAGAATGAAATGCTTGTCTTGAGACTTCCTCAGGAATCATCAGGGAAGTTCTGGTGAAAGCTGGGCTAGGGAAGGACTCTGTACTCCTTAAAGAAATTCCTTGGCTGCAGGGTGGCAGCCTCAGGATGAGCTGGCTATAAGTGGGCAGGGGAAGACGAGTGGGAAAAGGTGTCTGCTATACCCCAGCTATGATCTAGGGACCCTAGAAGTGTCTTGGTCTGCTTAGTCATGAAGAGGGATGGTTATTCTCCTTCCAAAGACCCCAGTGGGGGACTAGGCCAGACCTTTGGGAAGCCCCTTTGATCCAGGTGTATCTTCCAGAATCAGAGTGTGTACGAATGGACACATGGACCCCACACCCCAGCAGGTAGCTGGTGGGGCTACCTGCTGGTTTGCAGGTTTGCAGTGGGGCTGGAGGGTCATCAGGATTGGGAGAAATGGGACAAAAGACTCACTTTATTTTTCTTACCGTTGCCTGTTAGCCTGTTCCCCAAGGGTCTCAGGGGCCTCTTGATTCTCAGGGATCCCCTTCTTAGAGTCCTTAGGGAAAAGGCCTCTCTGGATCTTTGTGGAGGTCCAGCCTTCTGTCCTTCAGCCAAGCACTGCCCTCCTGTACCACCCTACCCTTTGTACCCTGGGAACCCCAGACTTCATCTTGTATGGGCTGAGCCCCCCTGCTGTCCACAGACACCACTGATTGCAATGAAGATACAAAATCCTGTACCTAGGAGGTAATGCTCTGGGTCCAAATTGGGCTGCCCTCACAGCAGCCTTTCCAGTTGGGTGTGACCGAGTTTTGTGTTTAGAAATTGAACTGTAGATAGTCCAGTACTTAAAGGAAATCAAAGGCAAAACCTTCCATGAAATTAAGAGTTCTTTTTGCCAAAGCCATTATCCTCCTAGGGGACTTGGGTATAACAGTACTTCTTTGCCTATAGGTCTTCCTGCACAGGCCAGCCTTGCTCCCATTGGGCTGCCCCTACCCGTGCTGAAGCCAGCTTTTGCCTGGGTCCTGGGAACTCCTCTGTATTCTTGGCTGTTGATAATGTGGATGAAGAGATAGCCCCTTGCCTTCCTGCCCCTGGGTTGGTATCTGAGCTGTGCAGGGACAGGAAAGGTGGTAGGTTGAGCTGTGGGCACAGCCTGGCCCCATCTTGAGGAAATATGAGATCTTGGACTGGTCCTTACCATCCCTGGGCCTAGACTGTACAGCTCTGGGACCCTGGGACGAAGGGAAGGGACTTTAAAACTGTCAGGGGGTGTGAGTCAGTTGGTGATATTTTCTATAATTTCATAAATAGAATTCTATATAATTCCATAATTTAATAACCCTAGTAATTGTAATTGATGTTGCTGTGCTGCACAGTACCCTGTTACTGCACCTGCTGCCTTGTCTAGCCAGCCATGGACACCAGCTGCATGGTTGGGGGGAGTAACTTCCTGGAGCCCCTCCTAGTGGGGGTGGAAGAGGAGGGGGTTCTTAGTGCTCCAGGGTTGCTGTGGGCTCCACCTGCCATGTAGGTCCTTGTCTGCAATTGCCTGTGGCTGATAATGGTATGGTCCCTTTTACTGTCCCAGCCTTTCCCAACATCCACCCACATTATACACCCATTGCTCTGTTGAAGTCATCTGCTGCCAGCTCACAGTGTGGCAGGGAACCAGCTCTCAGCCAGGCAGACCTCAGTCTGTGTCCCTGTGGGCCAGTGACCCATGGTATAGTTTGGGCTGGCCTCTGGACTTGTCTGGATTGACCACTTGACTGCCACTCATCTAGGCTGTGATTAGAAAGGGTGTCCTTGAATTGTCTATATACCTGGGCTCTGAATGAGTGACCTTGTCAGGAGGTGTCACCACCTGTTGCCCACTGCCTCTAGTTCTTGTGCAAGTGGTGTGAAGTGCTCATTGGTACTGGGTTGGAAAGCCAGTTCTCAAGAGATCTGGGTCACGTGGGCACTGGTAGTTGTGTCCCGAAGGAGGTTTCTGTTGTCAGGAGTGTGCAGGACAGTTTATATTTGTTAGCTTGTGGTCAGTGTTTTAGGATAAGTGTGCCCCATGTAACATTTGGGACCCATTTGTCCTAAAACACTAATCTTTGCTTAACAGGTTAGATCACTATCAGGCACATAAAAGACCTAGCTGAAGATGAGCTTCCCATCCTCCTGATCCAGATGATCCAGAGCTCCAGGTTCCAGAGTGCACCTCAAAGTTGTAGAAAGTCATAGTGACCTACCTTTTTTATGGAGAATGAATTTAGGCTTATTTGAGGGCTGACCAATGCCTGCATGTCCTGATGACCTCACATCTGGCTGTGTGAGGAATGCTAAGATCTGAACGTGAAAGCCGAAACAGTCTTGTGGCTTCTATTTGGCACTCATGGAACATTCATCTTTGTAGTCTCCAGGATTTCCTTCTTCCAGAGCAGAAAGAGCATGCGAGGGAAGGGAAAGGAAGTGGGATGCGAATTTAGAAACTCCCAGCCTCATCGCTAAGCCAGCCACGTAATAGTTTGCAGATGAGCAAACAGTTACTCAGACCAACTCATTTGCAGTGGCCTTGAGATAAAATAGCAAGGAAGGATAAGGAGGGAGGCCACATCCAGGCAGGGGCACCCCAAGACCCCTGTATATTGTGAGGGGCCCCACTTAGAGCAGATGTTATTTAATGAGCATGTACTATGGATGAGGGACAGAATCAATTCATAAGATGACATCTATTCCCCAGGAAGTAGGGGAGATGGACAGGACCTCCTTGTACCCACTGGACCCATAGCAAGTGCCAGATGTGGTGCTTGCTTCTGGCTTCTGGAGATCTTGAAGCATGCGTGTATATGTGTTGGTGGGAGGTAGGGTTCTGTAGGAACTTCAAAGATGGAGAAGTTGGTGAGGGGAAAGTAGTAAATCTCAAGAGGCTATGTTTAGTTGGGGCTAAGGTTGCCTGACAAGACACGTGATGTTCAGTTGAATTTGAATCTCAGATAAACGGTGGCTAACCCTTTAATTTGCAACATATTTACCTTAAAACATTAGCCATAGTTTATCTGAAATTCAGATTTAACTGGGTGGTCTTATATTTTTACTTGCTAAATCTGGCAGCCCATGTGCAGGCAGGGCACAGGAGCAGAGGGCCTTGGTATGTGTCCCTGGAGAGTTCAGTCTGGAACAGGAAACCGCTTGAGAGGAAGTCAAGAGTGGGGGTGAGGGTGTGACCAGGGATGAGAGAGGCAGATGCTGGCCCTAGGCAGAGAGCACCCAAGGGTCTGTATACCCAGGGGTTGGCCCTATGGGAGGAAGATCCCTGGGAGCAGGCATGACGAGAATGCCACCTGGTCACCCCTTCCTGGCCAGGTTCTAGCCAAAACATGGGACAAAGCAGAGCCCCTTTGGGGTATGGTTGATGAAGTGGACAGAGGAGGTGGAGGGAGCACAGGCATTGATTGGGACCATTAGGGAAATGTTTAGATCTGCCCAGGCTACACTGGCCGCCTCCTGCAGAGGTTGCTGGGGCTGGAGTAGAATTCCCATCCAGCTTGAGTCCTCTTGAGGCCTTGCAGCTTCTGAAGGCTTCAAGATTCTTTTTCCTCTTTTTGTGTTGGAAGGAATTGCCTTAATTCTATAATCGAATGTCATCCACAGCACTGTACAGGCTGATTCCAGCCCTTGAGATATTTCTGAGCACTGCCAGTGTAGGCGTTCAGTGAGCTTGTGTTTGGAACTGGCTCCTCCCTGTGATCAGCCACTGAGTCCTCGCTCACCTGGGGCCCAGTTAGTTCCATGAACCCATTCTCAGCAGCTGCTGTTCCAAGCCTTTCTTAGGATGCCGAATTGCCATGATTCTCTTGTCTGTGGACCTTCTGGATGTTCATATGTGTGCGTGTGCACATGTGTGTGTGCTCAGAAGTGGCTGCTGAGAGGAGGATAATGATCACCATGGCGGAATCAGGACTCACCTCCCCCGCATCCGTGAATCAGTCTGATTCCAAGCGAATGAGATTTTAATCACCTGTCACTGCCGCCCGCACTTTCTCTATATTTATGATAATTTTTTTGGTCTTTTTATTGAAATCAGTGTTGACTGAATCAAGTAATCCTGATTAGCAATCTCACTGTACCCAGTCAAGAGTGAAATACATCCCAACCCCATTGGTACGCTGAGCATTCTGAAATTGGAAAAAAAAGCAAAAAGGAAAAGAAAGAAATAGACAAAGTTTGTCTTGGTTATAGGTAAAGGATGGGGTATTTGAGGATGGCAGCTGTTTTTAATTGGTCCATGGCCCAGCATGCTCCTGGCACAATAATACCCTGGCTTGGTATACACTTATACATTCTTTTAAATTGATGGCATTGGATAAATAATAGCTGATCCAATTTTAATTCATTCCTGTGGTTCAAAATGTGAAATTTACAAAAACAACAACAACAAAAATGTTCAGCAAAGGTGTTTTTCCCAGGAAGGTGTCACAGCAATGCTGAGATGTGCTATTTATTCACAACCCTGTTCAACATACTGCCCTCGGAAATGGTGATGTATTGATCTTTTAGGCAATGGGAATAAACTGTGAAGGTGACAAATAAACATAAGCTTTGAAAGCAGTTCTTGCATTTCTCCAAGAAGAGCCATCGATCCTCGAGTGGCACTATCAGGTCAGTGGCAGCTCTGGCACACGAAGGGGCATCTCTCCTCTCCGTGACAAGCAAGCGGCTCTCATGGCCTTGTTCAGGCAGAGGCAGGGCACTGGACCAGGAAGTAAGGGCCGGCTGCTTCAGGATTGCCTTCTAAGCCATGAGACTTTTTTTCTTGCAGTTGTTATTCCATCTTTTTCAGAAATGAATGCCCCAAAATAAAAAGTGGGTTATCCACTAAATGTCTATCCATTTTAGTTATGAAAACCACCATAATGCCTCTTCTAAGAGGTTGCTTAGAAAGTGAATGACTTTGCAGGTGCTGGTAGAATACTCCTACCTTCATTCTATACCACCTTACCTCTCTCTACCCTTCATGGTTTTGACGGAGACCAGCTTTGCATTCCTCTGGCACTACCAGAGTGGGACAAAGTGGTCACCTCTGCACACAGCTTCACATCCTGGGGAAGGACGTGTAGAGGGACATCTGAGCATCAGAATTCCAGTGCACTCCAAAGACCTATTGAGGCCCTGCTGGGGAGGTGCGTAGGGGTACAACTCAGGGGAGGAGCCTCAGGAGCTGTCCCTCTTCCTTCACCTGGCAGGTCAGGAAGAATAGGGCACAGAGCTATTCAGGAGCTGTGGTCAGCAGGCCTGGGTTTGTGAAAGTGACAGTATATTCAGTTTGCCTTGAGAGAATCAGAGGGCCTGAACTGGCTCTTTTTCCAAGGCTGGCAAAGCAGGATTGAGAAGACGTCATTTTCAGTAGTTCAGAGTCCCTCTGGTGGTCTGAATTGTGGTTGGGGATTTGCATTAGACATCAGAAGCAAGGCAGGATCAGACTGTGGTCCCTGTGCTTGGGAGCTCACTGTCTCAGCCCTGACAGGCAAGTTAAAGCTGGGCTATTTGGTATATTACCTTTAGGAGCTCAGTTCACAAAGGGAATACCTGAGTAGAGTCTCCACTTCTAGGACACCCGGTTGCATGGTACTGAGGTCTGCCGTGGCCATGCGGATCTGTGGTGTTCATGGCAGAGTCACACAGCCACACTCAGACCCTTGTCTCCATCTCAGGGGTTCACATTTGGATCCAGAAGAACATTAGGGGCCTATGTTGTCCCCAGGGTGACATTGTATTAAAGGTATCCTAAGATATTAGGGTTGTCACTGCTTTTCGGCTTCTTTTAAAATGTCATTCTATCCAGGCCAAAGAGAACACAAACTGGTAGTTCTGTAGGTTCTCATTTTTGCAACGTTTTACTAACTCTCAGAGTTGAATAATTCCTCTTTATCTGGAATAAAATTAGTTGTCATTTGGGTCTTAAGGAGACCATTACTGAACATAATTGTGTTTTGTGAACCTTACCTGTGGGGCAAAATATGACACTCTTACCTGGCTTGGTGGCCTTTGTGGAATGTGGCTAGAGTCCACCACCCAGATACGTTACTGATTTGAATGTCTGCTTCAAATTCAATTCCCATCTTACCACTATTAACAACTCATCAGCAAGCCTTGATAACGCATCATTAAGAAGGCTGCTTGCCTGCAAATGTTTACATAGCATTGAACGTGTCCGTGTTAGCACCTCTCTACCCTGGTGGGGTTCATACTGAATAGACTACTTTCAAGAAATGAACCTTGTCTTTCTGATGTGCTGAGTGTCACAGGGCCCAGTGGGACACATACAGAAGCTGCCAGGCTTGGATGACAGTCTGTGAGGACTCCTCAGACTCCACACCTCTTGGGTCCTTTAGTAGTATTTAGTACAATTTTGACAAAATGTAACTGTTAATGGATGAAAAAAATCAGCAACAGAAATAAAAGTCCACAGAAGCTGTCAAAGGGGCTAAGTCAAGCTGCATTCATCTGACAGTGAATCAGAGAATCACTACCTGAAACAATGAATAGTATTGTGCAGATCTCAATAGTAAATATTAAACCAATGCTTGGGGCAGGGAGGATGCTATGAACCAGCTGTCTCTACCTGTAGGGAAAGAAAGAGGGCCTCATCCCTCCCAGAAGGGAACTTCAGTGTTCCTACAAGGACTCCATATTCTCTAAGCATCTCTCCTAAGGACATAGAAATGTAGATGAAGATCAATAATTGAAAAGTTCATCGTATGCTGATCATAATGAAAAACAGGAAGTGTTTCATCTTCAAATGGGGTGTGGTGAAATAAATTAGAGGAGGCTCATACCAGGGAGTGTTAGAAAAGGCAGACCTGTCATTATGTTAGAAACATTCTTACTACATAAAATTAAATGAAAAAAGATAAAAATAATATACTGTGTAATCCAATTGTTTTTAAATGCACAAAAATTACTTTAAGGAAATAATCAGTGGTGTAACTGTGGTTAGTTTACAGGTAATTTTTGTTCATAGGTAATTTCATCCTCCCTACCTCTTGCATACTGATAGGCATTTTCAAAAATTCCTGCAGTGAAGATCTATTATTCTTGTGAACATGTAATTTTTCTTATAATCTGCTGCTTTATGGCGATTCAACTTGTTCACTATGAGGATTCTAAGTTATTTGTATCTCAACTTGACCCCACTCATTTTGCGCTATAGAGGATGTTGAGTGTTTTCAAACTGGGTGTTTTTCTGACTGATACTCATTTCCATTAGGACTCATTTCTCCCCACTGCTGGCCCCATTTTTGGTCACAGAGAGTAAGGGCCTGGGAAAGCTGGCCTTAGCGGGACCTGGGATGCAAATCTCAAGCTTTCTAAAAAGTACTTGTCGACATACAAATCATGGAGCAGAAATAGAGTTCATAGTGTAAAAACTCTACTGCCCCGTTTCTGCTTTCTTTATGAGCAGCAGCCTGCAGAGTGGAAGACAAGTGTGTCATACACAGATGCAGGACAGTCTGCAACATAATCCCCCCAGAGGCTCACAAGGTGAGCCCTGTGACAGACAAAGAGTATGTGACTGTTCTCAGGGGCCTGAGGAAACATTTTGGGGCTGCTGGACACGAAGTGCAGAAAGCTAGCAGATACAGAAAGAGAAAAATCCCCAATTCCAGGGGGTTCTGGCTCATGGTGAGGGCCACTAGCATAGGTCATGTGGCTGCCCCAGAGGTGTGAAGCTCTGTTGTTGCCATAGTGCATTTGTGAGCTGGGCAGACACCGGACGTGCTAGATAGTAGCAAGGTAGAATGACTCCAGAATGGCTTCAGGTTGCCTGCTAGCAGGCCAGACCTTACGACCTTGGCCTCAAGGCCCTGTGTGCTTCTCGTCAAGGGAGATTATGATTGATTAAAGTTGTACAAAGAATGCTATGCACATTTTGTACCTGTAACTCTCAGAGTATTCTGGGAAAACCAAGCATTTTTATTCATTTAATGGAATTTATGAATACATTGAATTCACTTTCCACTTAAAAATTTGTGAAGCCTGAAGGGCCACCATGTAGCCCAAGCACACGTTGAGGCCGTGTTGGTTCTAGGAAATATACTAATTTGTGCAGCTGAGAGCAGAGTCACGTGTAGAGCACGGGTGTTTTTATTTATCCCTACCACCATGGAGCCAGCTTGGTCAGGATGCTTCTCAGGAAATGTGTATCTGAATTCACTGTCCTTGGCTGCTCAGGCTTTATGCTTTGTTAAGGATAAGACAAAGAAAGATACTCTTGGCTTCCTCTTAACACTAGTGGCATCTCCCAAGGGGACAACAGTCCCAGGGGCTATGGTGGGCCAGGAACTCTTGTCTCTTCAGAGCTCCAAGAAATCTTGCATGGGGGCATCTTTTCCTGCCTGGCATTTTATCCTCCATGGAGTTGGCTCTTGAGCTCCCTCTAGGGAGCATCACTCAACACCATGTTACCTCCACAAGGCTGGGCTATGCTTGCTCTGGCTCCTACTCTGGGTTCCCGGACCTCTCAAGGCCTTGATTATGTCATTTAGCGAGGCTTCCGGTCCTCCAGCAGAGATGGCCTCATTTTCCCCTTAAGTACCCCATTTCCCATCTCCTCTCCATTATTTGTTCATAGAACTTCTGGGGAGTAGGAGATGTACATTCATTTTTTTGTCTGTTCCATGACTTTTAGTTTTATTAATGTACCTGTCTTCTCTCTCTTTAAAGGCAGTGTCCCATGGTCCTCTCTGCTGAGCTTCTTCCTTGATCATCTGGCCTTGGGCTGTCTCTATCTCTTCAGTCTTTGTGAGAGTTTCCCAGATGAGTATGGGCAGGACATGTAGCTTTGCTGCACTGGACTGAGTGTGCACTCCTGTCCTGGAACCTAGACCAGGGATTGTTTTACCACATCTCCAGCTTCATGTGTCAAAATCCCAGCCATCTAGCATCTCCTCAGACTCTTGCACCCCATGCCTCTTGCCCACTTCACATTCTGTACATTGTTTTCTAGACTGTCCCCTTTGCAGGTTGTCTAGTACAAAGGGCCTCCTTTTCCCAACCAGAGTCCACACTCTTTGCAGACAGGTCAGGAGTGTGCATACCTTTGTTCTTAGGACTTGAACTACCAGGTGTCAGGTGCTCGCAGTCTTCCGAAGGAACAAACAATTGCAGCATCCAAGGCAGCAGGGGAGCATCTACACAAGGAACTGAAATTCTTTCCAGCTAAAAGTACCTTCATCCCTCCAGTCTTACTACTGTCCTTTGTCTTCCAAGTGCTGTCTGTGTACTTCTCTGCTTTTCTTAGTCAAAATGCTTTATTTGTTTACCTAGCTGTGCTGGGAATGGAACCCAGGACCTTGCACACACTAGACAATTGCTGCCTCTAGCCCTCAAAACGTCTTACCTACTCTAAACAGTAAACTCCAGCATCATTCTAAAGCATCACTAGTGTTTAATGACAGGCACAGGCTGCTTTTCTTACACATCCCTGACTCTTGAAGTAGCTGCAGGGAAAAGGGGGGTTTGTGAAGGATGTTCAGCTCCTGGAAACATCTGTTTAGAGGGTGACTGGAACATGCTTTTTGCTTTTATTTTTTTCCCAACTTTTTATTGTGGTAAAATACACATAACATGAAAGTTGCCATTGTACAGTTCAGTGTATCGAGTACATTCATAATGTTGTACCATCACCATTGCCATCTCTAGAACTCTTTGCATCTTGTGAAAGTGAACCTGTCCCTGCTAAACACTGATTTCCCCTTCCCCCCACCCCTGTCAGCCACCACTCTACTTTCTGTCTCTGTGAATTTGACCATTCTAGGACTGGATATGAATGGAATCATACAGCATGGGTTATTTTGTGACTGTCTTATTTCACTTAAGTTCTTCAAGTTTCATCCATGTTGTGGCATTTGTGTGAATTTCTTCACTTATTAAGGCTGTGTAACATTCCACTGTATAGGTAGATTTTATTTACCTACTGTTCTATGGATGGACACTTAGTGTTGCTTCCACCTTTTGGCTGTTGCAAGTGATGCCACAGTAAACACAAATGTACAGATACCTCTTCAAAACCCTGCTTTTGGCCAGGGGTTTAGCTCAGTGGCATAAGTGCCTGCTTGGCAAACTCAAAGTCATGAGTTTGATCCCTGGTACAAAAAAAAAAAAAAAAAAAAAGAGAAAAAAACCACCCTGCTTTCAATTTGTGATGTATATACATTAGCATGAGATTTGATTACTAGGCTGTAAGTATATTTTATTTTTAATGCTTTGAGGAACCACTATACTCTTTTTCCATAGTGACCATACCATTTCATAGTCTTACCAGCAGTGCATAAACGTTCTAACTACTCTACATTCTGTTTTTAGTTTCTGTTTTTAGTAGCCATCCTCATGGGTGAGAGATTGTGTTCTGTTGTAATTTTGATTTGCATTTCTCTAATGATTAGTAATATTGAGCAACTCTTCACGTGTTATTGGCCATTTTTACAAATTTTGGGGAGAAACAATCACTTGAGTTTGTTGCCCATTTTAAAATTTGGCTGTTTGTTTTGTTGTTGCTGTTGTTGAGATTCATGAATTCTGTATATATTCTGGTTATTAATCCCCAACAGACATATGATTTGCAAACATCGTCTTCTGGTCTGTGGGCTGCTCTTTTATTCTTTTGGAAGGTGCTATAATTTGGATGAGTGTCCCTCAAAGGTTCGTGTGTTAAAGACTTGGTCACCAGGGTGGTGCTGTTGAGAGGTGGGGACTTGCTGGGACTCCTTGTATCACTGGGGAGAGTGTGTCCTTGAAGGGGATTGTGGCATCCCTGTATATCAGTCCCGCACTGCTTCCTGGCTCATGATATAAGTGTTTCCCTCTGCCACGTGTTCTGCCATGATGTGCTGCCCAGCTCTCACAAGAACTCCAAAGAATGGGACTGCCCAGTCTTGAACTGGAACCTTCAGAACTGTGAGCCAAAATAAACCTTTTCTCTTTATAAGTTCATTACTTCAGGTATTTTGTTATAGAAACATAAAGCTAATGAAATGGTGTCTTAATATAGAAAAGTTTTTAATTTTCACAAAGTCTAATTGTTGTATATTTTCTCTTGCCACCTATGCCTTTGATGTCATATCCAGGAAATCATTTCCAATTCCAGTGTAGTGAAGCTTTATTTTGTATGTTTTCTTTTTTTTAAAATTTTTATTTAGAAAGAAAAAAAAAACCAACCAAACAAAACAGAAAAAAGGGTAACAACAATACAGAATTCCAAAGGAAAAAAAGAAAAGAACAAAAAAACCACTAAGAAATCAGTAGTTGATAAGTTACATACTGTCATCTTGGAAATAGTTGTTCAATTCACAAAATTAAAGCATACAAAGTAGACATTCAAACAGTGAGATTATTAACAGTTCTGCTCAACAATCTAACAAAAACAGTAGTATGGTCATCTGTCTTCCACACTTAAACATTGTATGTTTTCTTTTAGGTGTGAATTTTACAGTTTTAGGTCTCACATTTAGATTTTTGGTCCATTTTGAATTAGTTTTTGTATATACTGTTAAGTAAAGGTTCAGCTTCATTCTTTAGTATGTGGGTGTCCACTCAGCACCAGTATTTGAAAAGATTGTCCTTTCCCTATTAAGTGGTCTTAGCTCCCTTGTTGAAATCATTTGGCCATGTATTTAGTGAGTTATTTCTGGACTCTGCTCTGTCTCATTGACCTGTGTTTTTGCCTTTATACCAGTACCACACTATGTTGATTTCTGTAGCTCTGTAATAAGGTTTGAAATTGATAAGGGTGAGTCCTCAAGCTTTGTTGGTTTTCATAATGGTTTTGATGATGAAATGTGTTTATTGAGCACCTGTGTTGCCCCACATGCACTGAAGGAAAGTAGTTGTACTTTCACTGTTGAGAAAAGTTCTGCTGTGCTTTGTGGTCCCTTCAAGAAGTCACAGCAGAGAGCATGGAGGACACATGGCCTTATAGACCACGGGCTCAGCTGTGGTTTTGAGAGCTGTTGGTTCTGACCAGCTAGCATTTAGAGCCCTAAAACTACCCCATATACCCACAGGGTAGGATGCTGCCCCTCCCAGGAGTGGCTGATTTTTGCCTGTGTGGTGACTAGCCATCCTGGTCTGGTGGGTCAGCCAGTGTGGTTCCAGAGAAGGGGCCAGAGGCTTAGGAGATAAATATGCTATCCTTACCAGCCATGTGATTGGGGACAGTGAAATTCTGAGTCTCTGAGTTTTGTTCCCTGTAAAATGAGAATAACAAAACAGACTGTGTTGCTTATTTGCTCCTTGTGGGATGGAGTGGCACAGGGAACTCTGCATAGAGACGACTGTGGCCAGGGATGCTTCTACTGCTGTCATACAAAATCATAGCAAGAATTATGACACACTGCTCTCACTCCTATTTTATCAACTGGATATGCTCGGACCATTCACGATAATCTAGCCCTGCAGGGTTGGGCCAAGGGTGGAGACATCTAGGTAACTTATTCAGTCTGCTGTAGAGACACTGAGACCAGGGAGGACAGGATCACAGCTGCCTGCAGATCCTAGGAAGCTAAGGAAAGTCTGTTGGCCAAGCAGCTCTAGTGGGTCCTATGATACAGGTAGCCACATGTTAGACTACCAGAGACTGTCCTTGCATGTCCATACTTTGAAGAGAGGAGGCCCTCTCAGCCTTCCTTTCCACTGTCCATGCAGCCACATACGCTAGGTGTAGATGTCACCCAACTTGCTTCTTCTCTAGCCTGTCTAACTATGAGATGCAGGCAGTTCCTGGTGAGCCTGTCAGCCCTTCCTCCCAGGCTAAGATTATAGCACCTAATTGATATGTAGAGTCTACAGGTGCCAGGGTTGATCCTGTTGGTGGAGGGCGTCTATCCTGGCTTCACTTTCCAGGGGCTAAAGATCATGAGGGAGGACTCAGGTTTGAAGTCCCCAGGAGTTTCCCAGGGGTTGTTTATGCACAAGTACAAATGCTCTGGGCAGAGGGTACAAGTAGGGTGTGACTTTGAGCGCGTAGGCCCAGGTGTTACATGTCTGGATTTGGCTCCTGGCTCCATGGGCAGCTGATTAGTGATACCATCCTGGGCATATTATTTTGGCCCAGACAGACACATCCACATCCTGGGCATGTCCTAGTTTTATGGGCAGGAGTGGGCCGATAACTGTTAAGCAAGGAGGCTGTAGAGGATGGCAGCTGGATGAGAGAGAGGGCTCTGATACCAGTGATGAGGGATTAAACGTAAACAGATGAAGTTTGGAAGCAGAAGAATCTGATGCAGTGGTTGGCATAAACCTGGTCCACTGTCACAGCCTCCTGGTGGGAAGGTGGAGTGTAGCTCAGAGGATGCAGAAAGTATTGATTTAGCCCTCATGGACATGCACTGCTAGAAGCTGGGTGTCCCCCAGATATGATGGCTGTTCCTGCCTGCATGGGTTTCAAAGGACACCATGAAGGGGATGAATAAGGTAAGATAAGAGGGAGGGAAGGGCTGGGATGGGCCAGTGTGGCCTAGCAGGGAGTTTGGGATGAAACTGCAGGTGTGAGGTTGGGGGCATACTTGAGGCCTCCAAGCTTTTGAGGATGTTGACATCTACACTGAGACATGCTGGCTGCAGCCAGTTATTTAATGTGTCACAGCAGTGGCTTCTACCTTTTGTCTCAGGGCAGGTTTCCAAAAGATGCCTCAGTGCTCAGAACAAACATCCTCCTCTGCCAGTTCCACTGGCAGGTGTTAGGAGTTGACCCAGAGGCCTCTGGAAGGGAAGGTGGTGGACTGGCTAAGGTATCTGTCATTTCCATGAACTGGTGGCTGTTCTAGAAGACCTAGCCAGGTCTCATTTGGAGTATTCTTTGTCAAGTGGGTGCTAGCAGCTGGACAGCGTAATCCAGCCCCCCCCCAGGTGACTTTTGGCAGCTTTTTACTTGGTTGCCAAGAGGGTCATGGGAGGGTTTGCTGTGGTATCTGGTGGGTGGAGGCCAGGGGTGCTGCCTCACCATCCTAGAGCACTCAGGACAGAGTGATGTTAGTGACCTGTCGGAGACTGCTCCACAGTGCCCCCTTTCCATTGAGATTCCACTACATTTGCTCATAAAGTCCAGAGCAATTTTTTTTTCCACAGTATAATTCTCATTTATGGTCTCAGACCAAACCTGCTGAGTTCTCCTGTGCTTATTTGTATACCTCTGGCCAATGATGCCAGCTCCTTTATTCTTGCTTGGATGTCTTTGTCTCTTTTGAGACAATGCAGAGCTGCCTTGTCCTGGTACTTGCTCCTTGTCCCTGTCCCACCAGGCTACTTCAGACTTACAGCATCTTGGGGACAGTTGGGTCCTCACTTTGATGATGAGGAAAGCAAAGATCAGGGAGGCATCTGCCTATATATGCAGAGATTCCTGCACCATAACTTGGTTCTCCCCACATGTAGGCAAGCCGCACATAGTGAGGACTGCACTGGGCAACCACCAGCCTGACGAGGCATTTTCCAGTTTGACTTGTGCTTTTGCTATCCAGCAGTGCATTTGACACTACAAAAAGAGTTTGGCATAACAACTTCTATGTGACATTCATCAGTCTGGGTGCTTTCAACAGCATGGCTGATTCTTCAGGTTTTAATAATCTAGGCCATATTTTTTCCTCTGCCATTCCTGTTACTTCCTCTGTAAGTTTAGCCGCATTCCAGGCAGGCCAGTTGAAATTCTCTCCTATCACTGGTGTCTACACCCAGCATCCTTGCTGGGTCATAAACAGTTTTTAACATTCCTCTCCCTTTAACCCAGAGCCCCTCCAGGCATATGGCTGCTCTGCCCTACCTTGGGCTGCTGAAGGCAACCCCTTCCTGCAGATGTTTACTCCTTAGTTTGCACAACTGGACAGGTTCAGTGATGTGCTTATCGGTTTTTCCTTTTGTTCTTTTTTCTCATTCATTCAGCAGTATTTATGAAGCACCCACACATGCCTGGCACTTTGCTCCACAGAGTTCTGGGCCAAGAGACCCCTGGGTGGTTTCTGAGCCCGCCTTAAACCAGCACGTAGGTGCAGCATGGTGGTCCTACAGACAGCTTGGTGGAAGTGGTCTGCCCCTTAAGCACAAGTGCCTGTGCTGCTAGAGTGTTCCTCAGGCTTCCTGAGAGGCTCTCATGCATTCAGTGATCTTTGTCTCCACCTGGCCCCATCCCCTGGGACTCCTCACATACCAGCTTGCTGGTCTGGACAGTCCCCCAGCTTCTGCCTGTGCTTTTTGTTCTCCATCTTTATTTGTTCCTCACAAACTGGAATCTTACTTTGATGCTCAGCTCTAATGCTTTTCTTCCATGATTCAGTCTCAACTCACAGAAACCCTGACGCTCATGGCTTTTAATCTCTGTCTCAGATTTCGAAGGACTCCTTTTCCCCCAGAACTCATGTCTGGGGTCATATCATGTGCAGTCATTTGTATGTCTGTTCTCTCCTCTATCCCTAAGCATCTTGAGACAGAGGAAGGTCACAGTCATGGTTGGTCCCCTCCCCATGATGTTTAGGATGGGCTTGGAGGGGCAGGAGCCTGGTATACCTGTGCCCTTAGAGGGCCTGATTGGGAGATTAATCTCCCATCTTCTCTAGAGCCTGGCCCAAGCATTTATTTGCTGTCTGCTGAGTGCAAGGACTGTGTTAGTGCCAGGTTGCAGGTATTAATGACACACATATAAAGGGATAGAGAGAAGAGCAAGTCTAAATGTGAGTAGACCAGGAGATTCCACCATACCTCCCATTCTCAACCAAGGAGGTCACCGTGGCATCAGGTCTCAGATCCCAGCTGGAGACAGTCTCAAGTGTGCGTGTACATACATACAGTACATGTATACAGTATATATATATATATATATATATATATGCAACACATGTGCAGACAAATGTGGTCTATACTTTTGATGGTTCTGTCTCGTGGGTCCATAGGTCAGGGGTAGGGTAGGAAAGGGCAGAGCCCTTACCACCCTTGAAGAGCCATGTGAGCCCACAGGATTCTGTCTGGCTTAAATCCTAGCTTGGTTGTATAGCAGAGGATGGGATTAACCATGCTGATGGAATCAGAATTTGCCATCTGATCACTTTCTTAGCCCTTCCCCACTTCAGTTGTGATCTGCTTTAACTTCTGATCTTGCATCTAGGTTTACTTTTCTTTTTTAGATTAGACACTAGTCCTTGTGAAAAACCTAACTTTTCAGAGGCCTCAGAGGATGGTTGAGAAATTGAAAGAAGTAAATACAAAATGCTTAACATAGTATCTGTCCCATGGGGATCTCCAAGACTGGGTAGTTTAGGATTGCTATTAGGATTGAGATGATTATTTTACTAAGTATTAGTAGTATATTCAGAGGGTGAAGCCAGCCTACTAAAGGAGACACTTACAGACATCAAGTTATATTTAAGACCCTGCTTATAATTCCCATCATCTCAGTTTGTTTTGATCTTGAGTTTTCATTGTATTGTAAACTTAGTTGTATTTTTTTCCTTCTTGAATTGAAAACTATTACTGTAGTAATTAAATGCCTACATGAAGTATACACACAATACATACCTCATTTTAAATACATACCTCGTTTTAAATACATACCTTATTTTAAACACATACCTCATTTTAAATACATACTTCACTTTAAATAGAAGTAACTGAGTTTTCTTTCCTGGGTTGTCTTTACAAATAAGTTGTACTGTACTTATGATTAATACACTTTTTTTCTCCTCTGGAATTTTTAGATTTCCTTCCTACTGACATCCATAGAAGCTTGTGGCTAGATGCAGTCCTGAAGGTCACTAGGCCCTCATTTCTGCCCCGTAGGAGTGCTGTTCTCAGCTCTGGCAGCAACTCCTCCCCACCCTTGGCTCCAGCTCACCTTACCTCTGGGAGAACTTCCATGGGCTCTCGTGGCCTCTGCCCAGGTGTAGACATGAGGCTCTGGAGTTCAGGGCAGAGTCTAGATCAGTGAACTACTTACCAAAGATCTCAGTGGCGACAGCCTGAGGCTTGCCTGAAATGTGGAGTAGCACCTTTTGCATCTAGCCTCCCTGGCCTTGTCACATCTCCACAGAGCCATAACACCTGGGGTTTCCAAAGTGTGGGAGTGGGTTTTCATATTCAATCAACATCGAGAGGTGACCTTGGGTTTTCTGCCTGCTCTGGCTCCAAGGGCATCTCTCAGGCCCTTTCTTTTGTTCTTTGAGCCCCTGTCAGGCCCCATTATGTTCTCTGAATCTTGCTTGTTTTGTATGGAAAATAGGGATAATACATTTTACTTATTATGCAGAGATAATCCAGATTTCTCAATTCACATGTAGTGTGGGCACGGGACGTTGGCCCTCCACCTCCCTGCCTGCGTGGTGGTTACCTGCCTCTGCTCACCCCCAGAAGGTGTCAGTCTCCTGAGGGCTAAATCCATAGCCCTTACTGGTCCCTTGTCATCTTTATTCATTCAAGAATTTAATACAGCCCATGTTTCTCGGCAATATGGAAGAGGCACATGCTTCCAGCACGTATTTTCAGGTGGCTGTGTGTTTGGTATTATGTGATCGTGTGTTTGTATTTGGGTATTTAGATAAAATATTGTGCTTTCCTCCAAATGCTTGGCCATCTGTGGGCACAGCTTTTCTGTTGTCTTGGCTGCTGTGCTCTCCCAGCATGGATGTTTGGGCTCTTGCTCGTTAGAACAAACTTCACGGAACGTCACACTTGGACAAACAGGCTCTTCCGACTGACTTCCTGGTTCCACTCAACTCTCCTCAGTTTGCGTGTGTGTGCACGTGTGTACGTGTGCCTGTGCCTGTGTGTACCTGTGTGTGTTTTAAATCATGACTGCTCTGGAGAAGGTGTTTTCCTGACTACTTCTGAGTAATAGTAGGTTTGGGAGTTGGAATTTTTCACTGTTAAAATTTCCTTCATTTGCTCGTCCCTTCTCTCCAGGCCCTGTGTCTTAGGCCTCTGTGTTAGAATGAGGCCACACATCATAAATATTCTGGCATAGCTCCTGTCCCATTGCAGCCATTGATAACTCTGCTTGGAGGGTGAATGAATGTCCAGTTTTCTCCCCTCACAGTCTACTCCTGCCCTAATGCTACTGATGAGGCTGGTTTCCTCAGCTGGGTACCCTTTTCTTCTGTAAGCACCTAAATACTCGCCAACAGCTACTGAAGAATGAGGTTATAGCTTACTAAGCACCTTTTGTATTCATTTTATCAGGGATTTTATCAGGGATTCTGTCCAACAGCCCTGTAGTTCTCATGTCCATTTCACAGAAGGTAGGTGAAGTCCCCCACCCAGTCTCTTAACTTCTAACAGACCCAACTGGTCCATATTGGCTTTTTCCTTTGTCCAGTCATTAAGATACAATGAAGCAAGTTGCCCTCCAGAAAGCTACTGGGAGTGCCTTCACCCAGCATCCTGCCTTCCCCAAGGGCAAATTGCAAGTGCCCTGGTGCTCTCCAAAGTGTGTAACACTGTCTGCCTCAGCTTCCCTCATCCCCTCTGTCTCCAGTGTCTTCTTGGATCACTGGCTCCAACCTGGCCCCAGGTCCTTCCAGGAGCTTTCATCCCAGATTTTCACATGGTGTGGACTCCCAGGAGATGGTTTGTGAGCCAGAATGTGAGTTTTGGAGCTACCAGGCCTGGTTCTCCTAGCCATATGTCAGAGGAAAAACTGTGATTATCCAAGATTTTCTGGTGGAATTTCCATATAGACCAGAAGTGAGACGAAGGAATGAGACTTGGCTGAAAGCACTCAGGCTTCACTTTAAGGAGGAAAGTCTAGGATTTAGTGAGCTGATGGTACTGGTCTTCCTGAGTCTGCTGTGTGTGTGGTGGGCCTAGGGCTCCTACATGCTCTGAAAGGTGCCATCCCCTTGCACAGGTGAGGTAACTGAGGCTGAGAGTAGCAGCTGCTCAGCGTCCTTGGGTCACCTGTCCTGTGCCAGCCTTATTCCTGGCACAGCCCCACACATGCCCCAAATCTTTTGCTCCCTCACAGGTGGTGACCAGCACTTGCAAATGCCCTGATTTTTTTTTTCCTCTGGCTTGCATGGTGCTATTTATTTTCACAAGGAATACATTTCAGGAAATTGCAGCTCTGGGAGTGGTAGAGGCTGCTGCTTCAGGACCCTCAGGATGGGTTTGGAGGCAGTGACTCTGCTGGCCGTTCCCTGGGAAATACAGGCCATTCATCATATCACTCAGGACCACATATGTTTGCAACAATAAACTATACATGTTTATTCATCCAAGAAAAGAAGATTCTGCTACTGGAGGTGCATGCTGCCACCAGTCCATCCGTGCTGTTAGCACAGAAAGTCCCTCATTTAGGAGCCTCTGGGCCTGGGCCTGGGACCTGCCCAGTGCGTGCAACTGTATGTGAGTCGCCAGGAGAAATGTGTGCAAGTGTTAAAAGGCACACAGAGTCACCGGAGATGGTAATGACAATGTTTTGTTATCTTTATGCTGTTTTCTTTGCATGCTTGTTAAAATGTGGAGTCACAGTGTCTGAGACGGACCCTAACAAGGCCCTTCTAATCAGGCCCGGAATGTTTCTGTCAGGCAAAAGAAAAATGCTTAGCTCGAACAAAGCTGCATTTTCCCCACAAGAAACACATTTGTTTAAAGATTGGCCTGTCAATTTGTGAATCCACATTTCGGCTTTTTGCTCAGACACTGTGCTTGTGCCAATCTTCGCCCAAGAAGGGGAATCATACAAAGCTGCTATTTGTTGTTGGAAGGAAGTAAACTTCATCAGGTCGACTCAGATGTGTTTCAAATGTCACTCAGTAGTGCTTTCTTGTAATGAAACGCTGCATACAGATTTCTTCCTGAGGCTCAGGGGGATTAGACCCAGTAAAAGAAGAATTCAGTCTTCCTCGCTGTGGCGCATCAGAGTGAGAAGTTTAAAATCCACAATTTATTCAAATATTGATATTTCTACTTGTCAGAAAAGAGGGGCCTTGAAATTTCCACTGAGCACTGTTGTCAGAAGAATTGCAAGAAATGTGTCAGATAATTCATAAACGGAGTTCACTACTGTGAAATCAGTTGGGAACAGGGAAAAAATATATTCTTGTTGATGTAGAATAGGGGCAATATAACAGAAAATAGCACTCACTTTTCCATCATGTCAAGCAAATGCTCAATTTGGGCCAGGTATTTTTTTAAACAGCCTGCTGCTTCTCGAGAAACCTAGAATGCATGAAAAATGTTTTGAGTTCTGCTTTGTAGACAAGAGGTCTGTTTGTTGTTTTTTCTCCTCTGAGACCTCGATTTCCCATCCTGTAGTAGCCAATGAGAACACAGCTGCTGGCGCCTTGGCGAGGAGGCAGCTCTGCATATGGTTTGCATTAAGGCCCTAAAAAGCTGTGAAGAGCCTGGTAATGATGTAAAGGACTAGTGTAAATTCCAAACTGTTGATAGCAGGGAGAGGAGCTTCAGAGACTTCCTTAGGGAAGAGTGTGCCTTCTCATCTCTGGGCCTGTATTTTCCTGCACTTGGGAGCCAAGGACTGGGTGACCACATGCCCTGCCTAGAAAAAGTATGGTTGGGATCCTTGGTGCACAAGGATATCCTTCATTTGTACTTCGTGGTAGGCTTTCTGAATAGTGGGCCATCTCGTGGAACCAGATGGGAACCTCTGGGACTGAGTTTGTGCACACAGTCTGACTACCTTGGTGGGCCAGGGTTGCTTGGGAAGAACCATGAACCCATTTTCTCTGTGAAGCTTTATTGAAATGCCTGTGCTAGCTTTGGCTGTTTCATTGTTTGCAAAGCTCTGTTTAGATCATCTCTGCTGTCCACCAGTGCATGAGAGAATGTTTGAAGGTCTTCAGGGCTTGGGGTTCCTACATGCATATTCTAACGTTGGATCCAGTGGTCACCCCTTCCCCCAAATCAATCATGGGATCCCATTCTATTTTCATGGCAGACTCTGGTGTAAAGGGTTTGACAACAGGTTTACTGTCTGTCCCTGTTACAGCAGTTGCAGCCTCCACCCTGTCTATTGTACTCTTTTCCCTCTATTGCCACCATGGATGCTGGCACCTTCTTGTTACTTTGCAGACTCTACTCTCAGCTTTAGTGAGCCTGACCTGACACAGAAGTTTCTGAAATGGGATGTTGATGGGTGAAGAAAGGGATTTGAGAATCAATAATGGGAAAGTAGATAAGGCAGAGCAGAAGTGGAGAAGGATCCAGACAGTTTCTGGACAGAAAAGGTTAACAGAGTAAAATGAGGACAGTCCTCTAAGCCAGTGTTTAGGGTGAGACTGTGTGACAACAGAGACTCTCCAGCTCCCTTCCAGTTGGCTACATAAGTACAAAGTCCCAGAATCTTCTGCCCCTGGCCACCCCTAGTGCTGTGGAGTCACGACTGGAGGTTCCTCATGTCCATGAGGCTGTGTCACTGCCACATTTGAGGAAAAGGGCAGAGGCCTGCTTTGCTCTGCCCTCTAGGACTGACCCTGCTCTCTGTGACTCCAGAATGACCTAGAAGGCAGGTGTGGGGGAATATAGAGGGGGCAGTGGAGGATTATGCCCATGACAATGCATTAGTAATTGGCACTGGGCCCTGTGTCTCCAGCTGAACTCCATGTGAACAAATCCATTCTGTTAGCAGCCTTGGCTATAGCTGTGCTGGCACTTGTGCCCCAGGAGTGGTGATGTAGAGCTGTAGCAGTGAGCCAAAGATCAAAACCCTCCCCTCAATCATTGGAGCGCAAGGGGACAGTTTGTGAGCAGAACTGTTGGCAGCTGGAAGGCGGGGGTCCAGGAAGGATTTCAGATGGTATGTCAGTCTGGACTACAGCATGCTGAAGTTCTGTACCTTGCATAACTTCATAACTTTAATTTCTAATTTAATTGTTTGACTGTGGTAGTGGGGGAAGGATCAGGCTGGGGGAGCTCCTGGGTATTTGTCAAGAGCATGGATGAACAGATAGCAAACTTGGGTTGACAAAGAAAAATAGTCTAGAACTGATGTAGGGCCAAGGGTATAGTTCAATGGCATAAGTGCCTACCTGGCAAGTGCAAGGTCATGAGTTCAAGTCCTAGTACCAAAAAAGGCCTGAATTTATAGAACGGATGTATAAAGATGTTTTCACTGAGATTTGGCTTGTGTTTGCCAAACTGGTGATGAGGGGGGTTTCCTAGATTCTACCAGTCTGGATTTTAGGATTGTCAGTATAGATATTTCTGGCTTGAGAATATATACGTGTGGATATGTTTGTATAGAATATGCATATATATTTTTGTATTTTGTTCTTTTTCTAAGTTCTTGATGGATGGGGTAGGATGAGAAGCAGTCCCTTTTGTTAAAGATGCTGCTTTTCTCCCAATCCCCGTCCCAGCCTAGGGGCCTGAGTATTAAGACTGTCATGTACTTGAAGGCTCAAATTCCCTGGACAGAGGGGACCCAGGGCTCATTTGGGCAGAGTGCCGGGGTGTCTGCCCGAACTGCCCTTGGCCCTGCGGCCCACGTGGCCCCGGCCCCCAGCGGCTCGTTAGCGCACTGCTGCTGGCCTCCACGCCTGCCTGCCGCGCCAGCTCCTCCACGCGTTGCTTACTGTCTGCTGGTGTCTGCGGATCTGTCATCGGTGCTGAGCAGAGCCGGAGCCCTGACAGTGAGGAGGTAAACGCTCCCTGCCTGAATCCCCCATTAACTTTGTGAGGCGTATTGATTTCTTGTAAAAATAATGATATTGACAGGCCTTCCAGGAGTAATTGTTTCCAGAGCGCAGAGGTCAGCATGATGAGGAAAGGGCCAGGAGCCCGGCTCTGGGAGGCTGTGAGCCCAGAGGTGGGCGCTGCTGGCCCAGTGGGACCCGGGGTCCCTGGCTGCTGATGGCATGCCAAGGAGGGCCCCTGGCCAGCATGGGCCTCACAGGCCTAGATTCGGTGTGGATAGGTGCCCAGTGCCGTCTGGGTGCCAGCCTCCCTGGGTCATGCTCTGTGTCGTGTTTCCAGGCATAGCTGTATCCTGGCTGTTCTTGGGCCACTTCATTTGGGCTGCCCAAGCCAGGTGAGTGAGAGCCTGGAGCCTTCTGCTGAGACTCAGGGTGACCATTGATGGGTCCTGTTCAGTGGCTTCTGTTCCTAGGCAGTGTCCTTTCCCAGGGTGAAAAGTTTGGTGATAGAGTAGGGGGATTGTGGGGAGACAGGGCCCACAAGAGGCTCCCTGAGAGGTAATGAGAGTTGCTTCCAGTGGTCAGTGAGGTCTGCCTACAAGGGAGACCAAGATGATCCACTGGAGTGAAGCACCAGGATAGCCGTGTGAAAGTACATGTGGCATTTTTCCAGTCTTGGGAAAGTTAAAAGATGAAGAGCCATCCTCTAGAAAAAGGAACCTCAGTCCATTCGGTTTCAAGTTCTAACTGCCAGAAAAGGGGCAGAATGACTTTTCCTTTAGAAAGAAAATCTTAAACATCTGTGTTTAGGATCAAAGTGGGCAAATAACGAGCATGTTTTTAACTCTGACTACGTTGTGCACATTAAAAATATACTTTTAGTTTAACTTGAATAAGAAAAAAATTACTTGAAAGAGGCAGTTGCATTGTTTTGGGACTCTGCAGAGTTGACTGGTGGGTCACAGGCACTGCCTGCCAATGGCACACTCCTGTCCAAACAGGATGATGGCCTTGTGCATTACAGTGCTTGTCTCAGGTCCCGTGTGGGAAGGAGGTGGGAGCGGAACACAGGCAGCCATATGTTCTCATAGCTGGCCATGTCCACAATGTCTCCTCTATGTTTCTTCCCAAATGAGGAAAATCTGATCAGTACCACTAACAAACTGCAGCGATGGGTTATCAATTAGCTAGGCTAGTGGCAGTGGTCCAGCTGATACTGGCTTCGCCCATGTTTTCTTGGTGAAGTTGGTTTGTGTCACTCAAGGAAGCTGCCTGTTCAGGTGCAACCCCTGTCCTCCTGGTTGAGTCCCCTTCCAGCGCTATTTAGAAGGAGATTTGTGTTCGCCCTAATCCAATAACCATTGCCCAGGACGGCCCATGTGGCTCTGCTGGGAAATGGTGTCCAGGCTTGTAGCAACATCTAATGGGTATTTAGGTGCAAACTAGCTGTGAAGTGTTAAATATTTACATGTGGAATGCCAATAGTAATTGTCCACTTTATCTGAGCTAGCCTAGGGAAATGTCTTATTTGTTTCCATGTTACTTCAATAAACAGAAAGCTGGAAAATCCTCCTGCTATTTCTTGGGGGCTTAGAATTAATAAAGCCAGGCGGTATAAAATATGTGCTTTGGGTTTTTGAATGATCACTTCTGCACCAGGTCATATAATATGGCTTTAACTCCATGTGGCCTGTCTATTAAGCAAGACAGGATGAGCCTCACAAATAATAAAAAATATTTATGCTTTTCTTAGTGATACTAACAAGGTAACATATCAGAGGAGAAATGGCAGGAGAAGAATAAGGTAACTGTGCCTTATGAATTCACGGCTCAGTGGGGGCCCGGCCAGCTCCCATAAACACCCTAGGATTCTCTGTTCAATGCTGCTATTATTCCACAAATTGTATTTTTTGCTTTTTGTTTGTGAAATCTGAAGTGTCATAAATGCCTCTGTCTCATCTATATTTGATAGTTAATATTAGTCTCAACCAGGAAAGTGCACTTTACATGCGACAACGTACGATTACCTGAGAGTGTTATTGCAAAGGAAAAAATCAATACCAATTTATAATTCACGATTGCAGTCTATCAGTTTTTATGGCTCTCTATCCAGTCTCATTAATTTTTTATTATGATTGACTGGAACTGAAAGATTTTTAACATGTTTCGCTGTTATTTATTCAACCTTAATAATTAAATAAACCTTAATTGGCTGTATTTTGAGGCATCTTGGTGTTGTGGCCAGAAAGGGTTGGGGTGACCATCCATTATTAATGAAAGAGCACCTCACATTTTCTTATGAGGCGGCTCTGGGAGGGGATCCACCATGTGCCATCATCAGAGCGAGAGAGATGGATTTTGTCGTCACCTAATCAAATTCTGTTTAAGAGGAGAACATTTGTTTTCATTCAAAATATAAATTATCAATAGCACCTAGTGAAACGTAATAAAATATCCCTGGAGCATTCTGGGTCAGTGCAGTGTACCTGTGCAAAACTTTGATCAGCAGTTAATATCTTGATTAATGAGGCCAAGGGGCCCGTTGCACGGAGCACTGCAAATGGGGACACCCTTGCTGAGGGTCTCCCGATTGGTGGTTAACGGGTCCCTTTGAAAGGTGATTGACAGATGGAAAATTGCACTTTCAAATTTCATCCGTATTCATTTCAGATGTTCTTCTACATGTCAACCGCTTCCCCTTCTCTGGCAGGCCAAGGCTGTATACATTAGCTGTTTCCACAGCGAAAAAAGAAAGAAGACAATCCCGTATTTGAGCGCGCTGAAGGAAAATCAATCATGTCATAAGTGAGAAGTATGGATAAGTTTGAACTGTGGCAACTTTCATCATTTCATTTCTGGCCACGCTGGTGGGTTTTTGAGAGTATAAGGCTGTGAGAGGCAACCCCAGCTGGAGGGAAAGAATAAGAAGTATAATAGAGTTGGGCTACAAGGGAAATTTTTTTTTCCCTGGTATTTGTCAAGGAAGTTTCTCATAGTATTGCAGGGAAGGAACATCAAACCCTCAGATTATAGACACTGGACATGTTGACAGAATTGAAAAAAGCTGCTGGTGACTATGACAAGGATACACTACCCTCCTACCCTTTTCAATCAAACCATCAAGCTTGAACCTGACATTTTTTTCAAATTTTTGTTTTCACTCAACTCTCAAAAACAACGAGCAGTGTGTTGTGTCAGGCCCTGAGCCTATTGTTAAGGCTGAGTCGAGGCAACTCTTGCATCCTCCTGTCCCATATGGGCCCCTCCTCACGCTCAGATGTGGGCGTGATAGCTCTCGGGAGAAGACCTACCCACCCAAGTGCTCACAGGACCCAGAGGCATGAGGAGGTACCCAGTTCAGGGAGGAAGCTCCAACTTAGAGGAATCCTTAGTGGTTTAATCAGATCTATACATAGTACTGAGCAGGGGCATCATTTTATATTGGAAATGCTGTGAAAACTGTGGGAGACGACCATGTTGCAATTTCACAATCTTGTTCTTAATATTATTGAAAGAGAGCTCTTCTTGGCAGTAATAAATTTAACACAAAAATCAAATACAAAACAAATTTATTCTTCCAGAGCCGATGCCCCAGTCATTTCTTTCTTGTCTTGCATTAAGCTTTAAAATCAACTGTCACTCCCTATCGATTGCATCTGAATTGTTATCTATATTTCTCAAAAGCGCTCTTGACAGTTAATACAGTGTAAATTATAATCTGGGGAAATGCTGCTTGTGTTTGCCAGCAAATTGCTTAGATTCTGAGTAAGGCTTCTTTATTCACCATTCTTTCCTTGTGGCCATCTATTCTAGTAAGGATCATTCAGGCCAAATTATTCTAAATTTACACTCGGCTAGTATGTAAATCATATTGTGGAAATCACTTTTGGAATCACTCTGGAATGTGAAGCAGTGTTAGAGTGTCTGACCATTGCATTAATGAAACAAATATTGTCTCGGGGGTCCAAGCCATGAGGGCAGCCTGGGGAGGGAGGTTGCCATGTAGGGGGCAGGATGGCCAATTCTGGGTCTGCTGGTGCCTACTCCCTTCCCTACCATCTTCCTGGAGAGGCCAGCACCCTCATTCTCACCGAGCTGCATGGTCTACTGGAAGATCGAGGAGGGGTAAGGCTACCATTCTACAGACATGTTGTGTGAGGGCCTGGGCTGATGCTCCATTCTTGTTTCTTCATCTGCAGATGTGAGGTCAGATGAAGGACTGCACTATGGAAAAGCTGATTGCTTTCCAGACCAGTGCTGGCCAGTGGGCAGAGGGTACAAGGCCAGATGCAAGCCAGAGACACCATTTTAAACTTTGTAGTAGCCACACTATCAAAATAAAAAAGAAAACGTGCAATCAATTTTAATAATTTTTATTTAATGCCACATAGCCAAAGGAGGATCACTTCCATATATACTTAACATAAAAAAAACTACTGCAATATTTTCAGCTTTTTCTTGTGTGCTAAGTTTTGGTGTGCATTAGAGGATGCACACAGCACAAGACCACCAGGACCAGCCACCTTTCATGCCTCGGGTGCCACCTGTGGCTGCTGTGTTGGATAATGTGCTTGAGTTCCACGGGGGACCCCTGGTTGCCATCAAGGCCAAGATAGAGCTACAGTGTCCTCAAGGCTGCAGCCAAAATCAGCAGAGGAGCAGGATAGGCAAGAGCCAAGTTTGAAGCCTGAGGTTGAGAGTCACCTTAACCCAAAGATCACATCACTGCCGAGAATGAATTCACTCCTGGAAAGCATAGCATTGCTGTTTACCTCACATATGTGGTAGTGGAATCCTCTTTTTATGGATGAGTTTGGCTTCTCTTCAGAAAATTTTCATTATTATAAACTTGTATTGGTTTCCTACTCAATGAAAATTTGCATTTGTAATATAAGGAGCTATTTAAAGAGGTACTTCTATTCCTTTAGGAATAACTAATTTTATATTCATTTATTCATTCAAGAAATATTTATTGAAAATCTATTAGTTTGAGTTTAGGTGGTTAAAAGTGTTCCTGCTGTAAAGAATGGATGGATTTGTGTGCTTCTCTGTATCTATGTATGAATATGATATTGATCTATCTATGTATAGATATCTGCATTTATCAGCCCATCCATCTATCTCCATTTCCTTAACCCTGTGTCCCTTGGTGTGCTTGGCAGGTATGGGAAGAACAAATGATTATGATATAGGAGAAGCAAGGGTGGGGGGAGATGGCTCTGGAGTCATCTGCAGCGGTGCAGAGACCTTGGGGGCTCAAAGATCCTGGACTGTGAAAATGAGGGGCTGTGCATCCTCAGAGATGGGTTAGAGAAGGGCCTTTTAAGTGGAAGGACATGAATTCTGAACTAAGTAAAATGGAAATTGCACAACTGCCTTCCACATACTGTGTTATACTTAACTAAGGAAGATGGAAATTGTAGTCTGGAGACTTGTGACTGTCTTTTGGGAACTGTATGCAGGGTTTGGGGGGCATGAAGTGCAGAGGTAAAGAAGTAGAGGTGTTTTGTCACTAGTCATCTTGCTGGTCCTGTCTCTGTTTCTCAACCTGAGGATTGAACTCCATTCCAGAGTTCTTGCCCAGCAATAAGATACTGTTTCTCCTGTGCTGGCTTGTGTACCAATTAAGGTTCCACTGAACTACTCCTGGAGGTCCTCCTGCTAGGACAATAAGCAAGTACCTCTCAGAGGCACTTTAGGCTGTGGACTGTAGTCATCAAAAGTCACATTCTCCCCAATCAACATTTTTAAAGCAATATACTGGAATTTCTGTTGTATATTTCCTCATAGAGGAGGTTCAGAATTTGACAATCTGATACTGTTTTATGAGGTTTAGTCTGAACTTTGTGAAGGGGGATTATTACATTTGTAATCTCAGCAGAATTTAGTGCAGACCCCAAATGCTTATGGAATGCTAGATGGGTCCATGAATGAAACAAGTTTATGGAATAAGATAATCACAGCTGTTAAGTATAATGTGCACTATTTCACTTCAGAAGGGAATCTCAGTCCAGTATCTCAATGCCCAGGGCCTTTCCAGACATTTATTGTATAGGAAATAATTACTTTGAAAGTTGACTTCATGGTCAGTTGGCATCATCGCCTTTGCATAAAATGTTAGGTCAAATCCCATGAGACTTCCAATACCTGATCACTATTGACCTACAAAACTAGCAATTTCAAATGAGCACATCTAAAACCTGTAGAATGGAACTTTAGTTAGAAGCTAGAACTCAGGTGTCAAGAGAAGGGTGGACTGCCACCATAGCTCTAGCCAAAGCCATGAACTCTTTTTGTTTATTGTGTTCTTCTCTGACTTGTGCACATCTTTCAGTCCAAATCCTGAAAGAGAGTGGTAGTGAGTTCATGAAGAATTACCTGTGAACCTTAAATTCTTCCAGAGTACAGCAGGAGTATAGTACATCCGCTGTCTGTTGATGTGGGTTGGCATTCATTGAAGCTTGGTAGGCCTAAGTGTGGGGGTGGAGAAGCCAATGCACAGGGTCTCTATCTTGTTCTTCCTGGGTGCCCTATCACACAAGTTCTTGTGCAGAATCCTCTATGTCTTGTTTCATTGTAACACCTTACTGACCCAGGGCCTCAGGTGATGGAAGTCCATATCATGCAGTTAGTTGCATGCTCATAAAGATCTCACAGAGAGGGTACAACAGGCTACTAGTTGTTAATAACAGTGTCATTGTCACCAGGTAAGACTTGACTGGCAGAGCAAAAGTATTTATTGGAAAGTAAAACACTGGGCCTGTGTATTGGGCTGTCCATCCCAGGGCTTCCCACAGCTCTCGGTTCTGTGAAAAGCATCTTGTTTGTCTAACTGCATTAGAAATGATCCCATAGAACATATGATGCTTCAGTGGCCCATGTGTCCACATGAGGGAAGGCTGTGGCTCCTCAAGTCACACCATCCTCAGAGATCATGAAGTTGAAATGCTGAAGTGTTCTCCTTTACCCTTGAGTTTGCTTGCCTTAGAGCTGGGTTGACCCTTGACCAACTGGGAGGCTGGAGAATGTATATGAGGGCCTGGAAATCCCTGTGCTTCTCCACCTAATGGATTGTAGGCGACAGCTAACTAGGTGCACTGTTGCTGGACGCTGAGTACACCACCAGGTTAAGTAAACTTATCTTAATTTTCCCTAGCACTTGCCCAGTTGAAGAACTTAACAGGTTGCTTCTTTAATAGGCACAGACTACAGATTTTGCTTCAGAATAACATGTTGAGTATTAAAAGCACCACTTCTGCTAATATGAAGTGGGATCTACGGGAGTGTATCATGGAGAAGGATGTTACAGGTGGGAGGCAAGAAGACAATTTGGGAACGTTCGTTAACTGAGAAGCTGCAGATTCCACTGGATTGTGATTTTCCATCTGGCCACACTGGTTGGGAAGCTGTGGTTGGGAGTGAGCTTTGCTGTCAGTTAGGGGTCCCCAACTGTGAGCTGCAGCCCTCGCAATGAGGCCCACCCCAACTCATTAAACCAGAGCAAACTGTACCGAGGGCGCCGCTGTGCGATTTTAATATTTGGTGCATGTGACAGGATCATTTTAGTGATTTGCAGGATTTATCTCCTCTTAAAAGTACTGCCTAAGGCTACTCTAATTGGTAGGAAAGCAAATTCCCTCTTCTCCTCCTGTCAGTCTTTGTTTTATTTACTGAGAACTGCCGAAACCTATTTACACAATAATGAGGATAAATCACCGGGATGCTTTCAACACAAAGAGAAATGTGGCGGAGTTGAAAGCCGTACAATTAAAACAAAATTCCAGATATTCCTGAAGTGGTGTGTGCAGTTAGGGAGAGCAAAATAAAATTAAGACAAATGGTAGGATCGTACCCTGGACCAGCTCAGGAAGCTAATCAGGATCAGAATTCTAGAGATATTTTATGATGGGCAATTTCACTTGAAATGGCAATGAAGTAAATGTCTGTGAGTTACCATCAATATTTGTAATAAAAATAAACAATCATGCATTTCTTCAGCCTGCAAATAAACAGGGTAAGTTTAGGCGTCATAATTATGACATTGCTGGAGTGGTGGTAAGTCATGTGAAAATGTCAGCTGTGTGTTTGCAGCCTCTGGCTTGTACCCAGCTACAGGGGCCACAGACATTTGGATGAGACATTGCGAATGTACTGGACTGTCTGACCTGGAAGGACCAACTTATTTAGATGTCAAGAGTATCCTACATTTGAGAACAGTTCTTACGGGAGGGTATGCCACATACAGACTCACCGCCAAAAGGATTATGCATAGAATTAGCCCTTGAACTTGTCTTGATAGTTGTTGGGTAGATAGACGCCCGATTTCATTGACTCCTATGTACTTGAACTTAGCACCCCTAGATGTTGGGCAGTGTGTTTTCGGTGTCCCAAGTTCTCCAGGTTTACTTTGGGATTTCAGCAAGCTCAGTTACCCTAAACTGCAGTGGTAACAGGTGTGGACTCATTCCCATTCACAGTGACCCTTTCTAGAAGTCTAGTCAGTTTGTCAATTACGTGGATCAAAGAAGTATGTAAGCTGGAAAAAAAAAAAAAAAAGAAGTATGTAAGCTGATTCTAAGAAGCAGTTACCAGCAGGGCACTTGGATCACCCTCACACTGTATACCCTAGGAATGCTCATAAAGGCAAAGCCTGACCACAGTACAGTAATGTAGTTGACTGTTTAGGAAATGGGATTTTCTAATGATCAGGTTTGAGTTAAACTTCCTGAAAGTGTTAGAAACTAGAGGCCGTCTCATAACAGGCAATGCGTCTAAAAGGCAGGAGATGACTGTCCCACTCTGGTTCTTGTCCCTTGTTGATCTGACTCTTGCCGGGCATTCTTGTCCCTAGGGGCCAGACCAGATGTCTCCAAGGTCCTTGCCAGTGCTAACCCTTGAAGAATCTGTGGCTTGTCTCCCCCCATAACACCTCTACCCCCCACAGCTCCGCTAGGACCATGCCCCACTCTTAAGTTATAAACCAGTCTGCATTTCTCTTTGTATCCTGACGGCTTAGGTGATGGCTGCTCAGTTATCCTAGAAAAAGATAATTCACATAAGCAGATTTTAGCACATTTACTAGGTCTTTTAACTTCATCTGACACTGTTTGGATGGAAGATGAGAGAAGTATATTTTTATATCCCAAGGGAGTTACTTTATGATGACTCTTTCAAGGTGAATATTGGCATTTATTTAGCCTGAGCAGAAAATAAAAAAGAACATATAGAAGCATGAACATAGAAACACTGGAGTCAGCAAATAGTATTTTATTTTGTTGCTTTGAATTGCTATCCCTCAAACACAGCCAAATCTAAGTTAATTTAAAGTTTCTCTTGAGGAATTCATATCAAATTAAAGTGTTCTTCTGCTGTGATGACAAGAGCTGGGAACACATCTGAATTTCCTCCAAATTATGGTCTATTTTTACAGTCTCACAAGATTTGCCTTTGTGGACCTTATTCCACTATATTTGAGAGAAAATTAATTTAACTAATGACATTTCAGACTAAAATATCAATCAAAAAAGAGAAATAACACAACTATCATTGAAGAGCATAGAAGCAAAGCCTGGATCCCTGCCTGGAACTTACTGCCCCGACTTTTCCTGGCATCGTCCTATGCGCAGTGCCACCACCCCATGATTTCCAGTCCTGCTCTAGTGGCCCGGAGTGTGCTTGCCCAAGGAGTAGGATTCTCTTTTCATTCCTGGCTCTTGTCCTCCTTGGGCTGTGGAATGGCTACCCTAAAGAGCAACTGGGAAACCCCTACTTTTCCTCCTGGCTTCCCCTCGCAGGCAGTTGCTGTCTTTACTCTGCACATTTGGAAGGTTTTATTTATTTATGTTTTAACCAAATGGTTGGTAGTTCTTTTGGCCTATTTGAAATTACCCAAGCTGTTCCAGGGCGATGGCCTCTGCCTCCGCGTCCTTCAGCATAATCAATCTCCAGGCAGGGACTTGAGGGGAACAACTTCCTTATGTTCTTAACCATCCAACACACATAATGGGGCTTTGTGGCACTCTGCTGGCATCAAGAAATGCCAGCGGATTGTTTAGAAAATTTAAGACATTTCCATTGGCAGTTACCCATGCTGCTTTTGATTTCGTTGAGAGCCACCTTATTGATGTTGACTCCGATTTATGAATGATGAAGTGGAGGACATTTGCTATCAGAAGCTCACAATGTAGCTCTTAATAAAAGATTAAACAAGGAAGAGAAGGCAGCGCGGATTTCTGACACACTGCTGATAAGAAGCCTCAATTCAAGGCTGCGAGGAGGCAGGAGTGAGACAGTGACAGATGCTGAATGGGGGACGATGAACACATGTTGCTCTTCGCACTGTGACGTGTAGCCATGTGGAAAATCTGTCTAAAGAACTTTCTACAGATCAGACACCGAAAATGTTTTCTTCTTACTCCAGGCTATACGTTATCCGAGGATGGAAAATTAATAGACATTCAGGAGCGATGCCGGCCAGTGGGCTGGGCAGCCTTGCTGCTGGAGAGGCGCTCCTGGTGCCTGGGCTTCGGGAGGAGGTGGCAGGCAGCAAGCTGTCAGTTTGAGAAATGAGGGGTGTAAGAGGCTGGGACCAACTTGGCAGATGTGCAAGAGAAGTGGGGAGCATATTGATCAATTAAATATGCAAATACCTCAGCAAGTAAAGACAGAGATAAATAAACTGACAGAAACATCAAACTGCACATTAATGATTCCATGAAGTGCCCATCCCAACAATTTAGTTTTAAATAAATGCTACTTTACCAAAGTCAGTTTATAATGTAGCTAATGACTTGAGTGGGGCAGGGACACAGTGGTGCCTGTGAGCCTGGCCAACCTCCTTGGGGTGGGGGTGGCGGGCGGCCTCCCCTCTCTGAGCCCACAACCAGGGGAGGAATTCAGGTTTCCCTATAACAATGGCCCGTGAATCCCATTGTTCCCGACTTTTTCAGACCATTTCTATATCATTTCCTTTCTCAGCCTCCCCAAAGAAAGCCTGATTGTTCCGGGCCAGACTTTGACTGCAGTCTCCTGCCCACGGGTGAACCCCGTAAACCCGGGACCCTGGATTAGATTTCATTCCTGCGCTGCAGACCTGGCCTGGCAGAAATGGTACCTTTTGTCCATGACTTTTACTCTGTGAAAGGCACCTAATTATGACTTAGCTCTTCAGACTAATGAAATTATCGTCTTGTTCTCTTGCTTCTGTACTGTTGTCAAGACTTTGAAACATGATCCTTTAATTACTGACACCTACTGTAGCTCATTTTATGCATGCAGAGCTAGAAAATGCTTGTCTCTGGGAGCCCGACAGGAGCGCTGAGCTCTGCCCTTTTGGCTGCATGTGTAAAGTCTTCTTTTCATATGAAAATTTAATACAGCGACGGGTCAGCTTGGGCTCTCTTCTGTTAAGCAGCCCCAGATTTAGTCATTTATAACAGAATTATTTGAAATTCCTTACTAGGAAAAGGGCAGAAATTGCAGCATGTGGAGGATGCTGGAACAAAACCCCAACGAAGTTCAATAGTATCTGCCTTTGGCTGCCCTGTACTTGCATAACCACGAGTGGCCCCACCACAATAAAGGTAGGGAAGTAAGATGTCATTTAAAGAAACTGGGGAAAATATTCAGACTTTGACATTTGGGCTGTTTTTCCACTCTGATAACATCAAAACTTGTACTTCTTGATAATAAATAGGAGAATGTCAGCTGTCAGTCAGGGCCCTGAGGAAGGCACACTGGGGCAGGAGGAGAGACAATGGGTGCCCACAAGAACATTTTCGGGCTGTTCCTTGCAAATAAAAGGGCTATGTATTAGGTTCTTTCTGCATTTTACCAGGAAGTTCTGTGAAGGTTTTGCTATGTTAGGTCTGCATGGCCTCCCTTGATTTGTAGGGGGCCCAGTCTACCAAGAACACAGATGTTGGGGAAGAAGCTATGCACTCCAGGGACTTGGGGTGCCCCCCCCTTCCAGGAGGGTAGCACCAACCTCTGCTCTTGTCCCACAGAGTGGCTTGGGTGGCTGATGGCCCCCACAGGCACCATCTCTAGCTGTGTCACTGCTCATGATATGGAGCCGGAGAGCAGGGATGTAGCTAACTGGGTGCATCCAGTGCTTGGGCCACTTTGTGAGGGGACAGCAGAGCCTTTTCCCCATGAACAGGGAGCATATCCAGGACACTTAAAGGAGGCCTGGGTTTGTCTTTCTACCTTAGCCTCTGGCCTGACTCTCTTCTAGACCAGTATCAATTTCAGGTTGCATGGAGTGAGACAGCGATGGCTGGCAATTAGGTTGGCTGTGCCTCTCCTTGATGCTTGATTAGTCAGATTGATGGAGGAGGCCATATGTGGCCGTGTCAAAACTTGGCTACCAAGCTCTTTCCTTCTCTCTAAAGGACAGGCAGAAAGGAGGAAGCCTGGGGTAGCAGCGTGGGCAGGCGTTCTCTGCTGGCTTGAGCCCCTGCTCAGTATTTAATGGCCGGTTCTCCCCTGCCAAGTTCATGCAGGGCCAAAGGTGGCCATGGCTGGGCGTGTCACCAGTGCTCAGGAGTTC
>PVJX010000696.1:85000-87500 GCA_004027295.1 Dolichotis patagonum
GAGTGCTTCTGACCAGGGCCAGAGAGACTGTAAGCCATTGAAGTTTTATGCTTTTCAATCATACAAAAGGATTCTTAAAAGTGGGCTGTGGGCCTTAAGAGTTCTGCAGTGCCTGTGATCTGTGGTGCCATGTCCTTGGGTGGCAGGTGACCTGGCCACGGACCTGTAAGGACAGCACTGCCTGGTGGGGACCCAGGATCTGCACAGATGTCATGAAAGCCTGATTCTGAGCTAATTGCAGATAGTCCATTTAACTCTGGTTTCTGCAGAAATGGATGGAAATACGGGGGAGAAAAACACAACAGTCGTTTTGGAGAAGAATGACTTCAGGACAAAGACAAAGAATAAAAAATGCCTTTCGTATTTACTTGAAACAAATGAATGGTATCAGGTGAAAAATATCTGTCTGTGCTTGTTCAGATTTAAGGCCTACAAATTTGCACCTTATTCCAATTTCCTGCATGCACTGGAGGAAGTGCGAATAGCTTATTCAGGGGCAGATTAATGCAAAAGAGCTGAGGGGGGACATAAATCTACAAGTAGTGACTTGTACCATCATGTAGGTGTAATGATTATCAAACTGGAATCAGGGCTCAGAGTATCAGCTTAACACAGAGAAAATTTGCTTGATGGGAGAGTATTAAAGTCATGCTATAATATATCCATATACTGTGACTAAATTTTATAGTTCATGAAGCATATTAGTATTACACTATATCCTGGTACATTCAAAAGGTGATTTCCATTTAGACGCTCATTTTTCATGAAGATAAATATGACATGAATCATAATTTCCCTGAAGTAAATATTACAAATAATAAAATACTCAGGCAAGCAAGTTGAGGAATGACAGTAATGTTTTCCATTTGTATGGTAAGTGGCGAACCTTGTGGCCTATCAAGTAACAAATTGAATGTTTAATCTTTCTCCATGCAGATTGAGGATGGCAAAGTAGCGGCGGTCTCACAACAAATTGAGAGTCCTCTGGTGGCTCGTGGAGTATCAGCTATTCTGCCTTTGGAGGCCAATAGAGGGTGTCAGCAGAGCTTTGTCAAAATACATCATGAGCATGAAGTTGTAAAATTGCAATTTACAACAAAAAGACTTTGGGATAACAGGCAAATCTTAGGCATGCTAAATACATAGCAAATATTTAGAGAGGCTTTGTAAGCAATTTAAATATTGTTAGGGGAAGTTGCTTAGCATCTGTGGGGCATCCCAGAGGTAAAGAAAGAAATGTATCCTATCACATGGTAAATAGTCTATTCCAAATGATAAAAATATTCTTTAGATACTCTCTGATGGAGTTAAACTAATTGGTTGAAGGTGGCTTAAAGCCGTGCCCAAAATTAGGTTGTGGCTGCTTGTTGAGCCTGTCATGCCCCGTGGTGTTATGCCATTCTCAGTGGCACATTATCTTTGCTGATCTGCCCTTGAATTCTGGAGTCCCTCTGGACCCGGGGGTCCTGGCACAGTGAGGTTCTGGGTGCTGGGCATGGAGATGGCTCATTGCCCAGGGTTAGGATGCTCATGCCACAGTTCTGGCTCACACGTACCACACAGCCAGAGGATGTTAAAGGTTCTGTTGTATATTCATTGTAAGTTGCAGTGTCTGCACTACAAGATGACACCACTAGCATTTTGATTAAGGATTTTATACACGAAAAAATTTTCATTATCTGAGTTCCCAGAACCCTCCCCAATTGGTTGTCTGCCTGACCTGCATCGGGGTCTCTGTGTCAGGGTAAGGACTCGGGCATGCAAGTGTGCCCTGTGCTGTTTTCTGTGTTACATGAGCAATTAGTGGAGCTTTTGACTCCCGGGGGGGTGAAGACTTCATAACTGAAAGAAAAAGAGAGGCACTTCAATGGATTTCCTTCCTTTTCCCTTTGATTTCAGGACAGTATGGGAGAAGTCACTGAGCTATGGCCCAGGAAAAGTGGGCAGAGCTGCCCTCTACATTACTGAGCCTGTACAACTTGCGTCCCAGATGTGACATAGCCACGGAAGAAGTTAAGGAGTATGGCCTGCTTTTATCCCCTCTGATTATTCATCTTGGTCACTTACCTTAACTCTTTTAACACCTACCTGGACTATAGGGGAGCACATCTAGTCATAAAAAAGTGAATGAAAGATTCACCTGCATGTTCACTTTTCAAATACGTAAAGGAGAAATTTGAGTGACACTCAGTGGGTGTGTGTGGCTGGCCATGAGGACACTTGGGAACACAGGGTTGCAGAGGCCTTAGGGGATGGTGGTGGATAGAGCCTCCTGACACAGAAACTGGGTGTGGCAGTGCTGGGTGAGACCAGCTCCCAAGGGGGATCGTTCCAAGTCTGCTGCTGGCTGAGTGGTGTCCTGACCCACAGGTACCCGGCGTGGCATTTGCCTGCTCCCCAATACAGAAGCCCTCTAGTGGGCAGGAGTGAGACAGCACTCTCTTGCCTCCAACTCTGTTCTTGCCCTTTTGGACATCAAATTCATTGGCCTTCAGCCCAA
>PVJX010000696.1:92500-102500 GCA_004027295.1 Dolichotis patagonum
CGGACCTGATCGGCTAGAATTGCTCAGTAATCAATACTCCAGCGACTGATGGCCGGGTGTGCACACACCACAGCTGTGGCCACTGCTTTCAGGAACTTCCCAGTAATTAGCAGGGACCTCGAAGATCACTCCATGGCCACTGTCTTATCAGTCAGGGAAAAGTCTCTTAAAGGCTCTATCTTTTAATTTGACTCTTAACTATTTCATTTCAATAGCGCGGTAAGGGCTACAGCCCACTCACACCCAAGAGGCCTGGCCATTCACACCCTTGCTCTTGTGTTCACCTTTGGATTGGGGGCTTTTTTTGTTAAGTAAAATTGACATAACATGAAATTAACCATTTGGAATTGAACAACTTGCTGGCATTTTGGCACTCTGATACCTTGTGAGACTATCACATCTCCAGACGTTTTGTTCACCCCACAAAGGAAACCCTGCACCTTCAAAGCAGTTGCTCCTCACTGCACGTCCACCTCACCTGGCTGTACCAGTGGCTGGTGGCATTTAAAGTTGCATTTTCTGGCTGGCAGTCAGAGCTCACTTTTTCTTGTCTAGGCTATTAGGCATTAAAATAATAGTAACTAAAGATGTGGGGGTAGACCTGGACCAGGCCCTCTGCAGGCCCCACCACTGCCACCAGGGTGCTTGTCACCACACTGATTTACACATGAACACTCTGGGGTTTGATTAATGATCTGGATACCTATCCACTGTGTGCTGCTTGCTTCAGAGCTCTGCATTAAAACTGAAAAAGTGAACCCCCCACCCCATAAAAGATAACCTATATTTTTCAGTCTTGACGGATTTCCCCATATCACCCACAGTTGAGGCCAGGAGAGAGCTAGGAATGAGGCTGGAATGAAGAGTTACAAAGGACGGGTGAGAAGCCTTCCGAGTGTAGCCATTTAACCTGCACGGAGGCTGCAGTGTACTTTGGATTCATACTTAGCCTGAATCAAGAGTCTACACTTTGACAATTAAAAAGAAGGGGGGGGGGACCAAATCCCCTTAGAAGGTGACTGCAATGCTGAGAAGTAAGGAAATTTGAAAAAGTGATAACCATGTGCAAAAAGTATAATTAAAAGTGCTCTGAGTTTCTTTTTTCTCCTCAATCACCAGGGTGTGCCTGTGAAGCCCGCTGCATTTCTAAGGAGCCAATCTATTTCTCCCTTGACCAGAGGGAAAGAAATCATTATTGCATGATTAGTGGCTTCAGTTAGGTAAAAACAGCAGCGGCAGGGAGGGCACGAGGATGAGTTGTATTAATTACCTAACACTTGCTGGCAAGATGATTTTACAGTGACTTGGCCACTGTAAGCTGCAGCTCTTGATGGAAGTGGGTAAGTTCTTCGCTGCCTGGAGACGTGAGGGAAAGGATGGTGTCAGATGAAATGCATCTCATCAGCTTTTCTCTGACAAACCAAATTCATTCCTTATGTAATTGATAACGGCCTCAGCCAATTATTTCACACATTACAATACACAGAGGTCCCCTTTACAGGTTTTGCAGGGCTGTAATTAGCTATGCTAATATCCCCTTTATTGGCCCTAATATTGCTGAACACCTTTTGCCATCCTGGAGCCCACTGGAGCCCCATGGCCTGTCAGGACCGCTGATTATTGAGAAGGATAGCTTTAATCAAACATAATTGCAGTTAATTTTTCTCTCCTGCTCTCTGTTGCCAGCGTCTAATGCCACGGACTCCTTGATATTCCATTAAATTACAATTAAACAGCCTCCTTTGTCTCTGATTGTCCTGAACAACACCACAAAGTTCTGTAACCGTTAAAAGGAGAGCTGTTTGGTCCTAATTGCCTGCTAGCTCACAAAGGGCCAATTTACACAATACCCATGTAGAATTTAAACAGTTCATAATGTAATGGATATTACACAGGAGCCTAACACTACAATTAAAATGATTTTCATCAGATAGAGAAGCTCTGGTTAATCAGCTTCATAAAAGTAAATATAAATGAACTAATTCATAGCTTAAACATACAGAAATGGAATAGACTTTGAAATTAGTTACTGTGATGGGGGCTTGCCCCTTATCCTGCGATAGCCATGTTGGGCTCTGGTGACAAAGGTTGATCTCATTATTTGTGGTAGCCTAGTTTAAATCGTCCTTAGTTGGCCATTATCCCACCTCACATTAGTCTCAGTGCTGCTTCTTGAGATCTGATTTTAATACCATCAAGAGCAAAGTTTCAGCTTCACAGAGTGCAGCAGACCACCCTCTGTTATACCAGTGGAATGGTTCTCCTAGCAGGAAGGAGGTTCTTGGGATTTCAAGCTTAAACCCAAGATAGCAGGGACCGCTTGGTTCCTCCCTCACTATCCTGATGAGGGCCTGACCAAGTATCCAGTCCATTGTCATGGAGTCCTCAGGACTTGAAAGAGGGAATCTTCTACAACAGTTCTTCCTAGGAATGAGCAAGAGCACCTACATGCTGTTTCTTAATCCTGGCATGAGGCAAAAGAGGAAACCCTGTTTCCAAAGTGATAAGATCACACATTACCCCGGCTAATTGCTCCTAAGAACTTTCCAGGATTTTGTGAGGGTTTCTGAATAGAATATTACCCAGGAATGACTGCTGTGGAGCAGTTTGTCTTTAGCTGCTGTCTTCCCCTCTGCCTGGGAGAAACAAGTAAATAAAGCCCATATTTCAAGCTTGATTTACTCTGGTACCTACTGTGAAAGATGATGACTCTTTAGGGAAATAAAGACGGGGTCAGGGAATTAGTGCACATAATGGTCATTTTGATGTCGGGCCAGCAGATGCAAGGGGAAACACACTGTACACAATTAAGCATAATGTACTAATGACAGGTTAGAATTTTTATCGCCTCTTTGCGATCGAGCAGCAAATCCATGTTTAGCAGTAATAAAGAGTTTATTGGTGCTAAAGCCAAAGATTTTCTGACATAGGAAGGATTTTTCCTTTCATAACAAGAGTATTAAATCCTTTGTGTACTAGACTTTGGAAGTGAGATATGTAAAGTGGTTGTCAGATATTTCTTAGGAAAAAGCCAATTAAAGGGTAATTGAGTAAAGGATGAGAATTACCATTTGACTTCACATGTCGGGCATTCAATTTTCTCACCCTGTCCCCAAACATTGCAACAGTGCATCTCACCAAGCGCTTCTTAGTGGAAAGCGTGCATTTGCTCCCTACATAATTGTGCACAGTGTCAGCAGCCACGCAGCAGCTCTGCTGTGCCTTCCACCTGTGAAGGCTTAATTGAATCCTTGAGTTAAACAGAACCAGAAGGTAAAAGAAATCAGCTCCAAGTGCCCCTTTCCTTGTGTGGAGGATTCCTGTCTGTCCTTGAAAAGATCTCAGTACCCTGGTGAGAAGTCAGTTGAACGCAGTGCTTTACTTTATTTGTATCATTGGGACCTGAGTACTTAAAAAGGCTCCCACTCTCCAGGGTGTTCAGGTCAGATCTTTCTTAAGTACTTATACTGCCTTTAGATACTTCTAGAAACAAACTACTATTGCCACATCCAAATGGGGGGTGAGGTGGAGAATAGGAACATGTATTTGGGTCCGTGTGTGTCTGGTCCTGCTTCAGTCCACCCATAGATACTCAGTGTACTTTCAGTCTCCAGCACCCAACTTTGTTCTGCTGATCTCTGAGATGACCATAGTCAAGGACCCAGAATGCCAGGTCCATCTCCTCATGGCAGTGCAGGGGCCATCGCAAGGACAATTTAGGACATCTTCAAAGCCTGCTGTGTTCTCTTGGAGGTAATTGAATGAAGTAGCCTAAAATGACATCAAGGAATTTAAAGCAGTCTCCTCTAAGTGGGAGAAAAAAATCTTTTATTTCACAAAAAGTCTCCCACCATTGGCTCCATGCAGGTACCTCTGCAGATGAGCAGCTTCTCCGGCTGGTGCCTGCTCAGAAGATTAGCCGGGTGGTAATGTGGGACATAATTGCACTGTGTGGCTGTCCCCCAAGTGAAAACCTAATTGCCTGACAGGACGATAACTTTGTGGCGCCCTCACCTTGTTAGGCCCTTTCTGATGCAGTTCAAATGCAGTGTGGCCGCAGGTGCGCCTAATTTACCTCGCTGCAGAACGTGTGGAGTTTAATTGCACACTGGTTGTTAGGAAAAATTGGTGGGTGGAATATCAAGTGACTTGCTGTAGCTGATGGCAGATGGTGTTAAGAGGCATTGTGAGCTAAGTGTATAGGTGAGGTGAGTTAATAAAAGATGTAAATTCTGGCCTAAAATAGTGAGCCTTGTGGTATGTAAGAAAATGTAACTAAATAGCCACCATCCTTTCTTCTGTCAGTTGGAATTTTTTCTGTGATGGTTGAGAGTTTTCCTGGATATGTTGGCATCACTGTTTGCAAGATGAATCATAGTCTGTGGAGTCTTTTTATTTTCTGATATTGTAATGCCCAATAAGGAACCTCGAACATGAAAGGCTGAATTCAAGGAAATCATTTGAAACTTCATAAAACATTCATCAACATCAAGTAGGACAGGTGATATTTTGGGAGAAGGTAGTTTTGTGCATAAACTTGATGGGCAGGATGTTTAGACAACCAAGGAGGATAGATGTTAGGGCACTTTGGTTCATAGTGGATGTGGCTTTTGTAAGTGGAGGCAGAAGTTGTATGGGGACAAGATCCCCTGTCTTCCTTGTGGGTTGGTGTCACAGCTAGGTTGGCCCTTGTCAGTTCAGGCTGTAAGCCAGTGGGTCTGCATTTGTCACTGAATATGTGGCAGTGGGGAGGAGAGCATGATGGTGTTTTCATCACAGCCTCTCAGCACCCTGCCAGGACTCCTGATTCTTCCTGCCTTCAGTCTGCCAGAGCAAGACTGGAGATTGTGCCAGCTCTTGAGCTTGGCTTTGCCGCTTCCGCTGGGGATATGCCCGTTGTTCCCAACCTCTTGTTGAGCAGAGGTTTCATGACCACACCAAAAATTGTCAGCTATGCCCTTGAAAACACAGAGACAGTTCACAGAAATCATTGTAGCTCTAAATTTTTTTTCTAAGAGTTATTTCTACTGTAACTTTGAAAATCTGACTTTCACACTATGTTTGCTGGACTGAGGATATAGTGCAGCAGACAGTGCCTGCCTAGCAAGTGAGAACGTCCTGAGTTTGATTCCTGGTACAAAAAAAAAGTGTGTTTGCTTAGGGCTGTCTACTGGAGTTGGAATTTCCAAAATGTAGCATAACTAGTGAAGTTTCAATTTCAGATAAACAATTTTTTAGTGTAGGTGTGCTTTGGGATATACCTCTACTAAAATTCAATTTTAACCAGGCGTCCTGCATTTTTATTGACTGAAATTGGCAGCCCTATCTGGGGTGAATGTTTCCTCAATGGTTAATAGTTGTACAAAAATCCAGATGCAGAGTGGCCAATCCAAAAGTCACAGTCGTTGTTATAAAGCCTGGGAATCTGTGGTGAGAGACCAATGTTAAGTTGCTACTCTCACACTTAGATACCTACCTATCCCAAGCTGTCTCTCAATGTCCCCCTCTACAGGACAGCCAGCCACAGTTGTGTGGTAGTCTCCACTTTGCCCCTGTATCTTTCAAAAAGTTTGTATTGCTTATCTGATAACCCTAACTGTTTTGTGTTTTTGTAGATTCTTCCTAAAGTTTTTCCTCAAGTGCAATCAAAACTGTTTGAAGAATGCAGGCAACCCTCGGGATATGCGAAGGTTCCAGGTATGCACCTCAAACTCACATGGAGCTATCTATCCTGACTGCTCATATAGGATTTGAAATCTGATTTTTCAGTTGTTCAGAAAACAACTTGTGTTTCTCCAAGAGCTAATATCAAACCAGACGGCTCATTTGATAAAATATGTTAGAAAGAATGCTTTTGAAATGATCTAGTATCTTCATTATGCCAGATTCATTGAGTCCATTCATGGCCCACAACAGCCTGACATCACCTCTGGAAATATGGCCATGCCTAAGATCTTTTATTGATGGATGGATAACTGATTTTCAGTGAGGGGAAATCATACTTCAACCTTTCAGGTATACTTGAGGTCCTGAGTCTTCCTTACAAAGAGGTCTACATCTGCTTAGTTCAGTCCTCTGAAAATTACAGAACACTTTTCTAGTTTCTGCTCCTCCTATGATCTGCTGTGTTCTCATTTCCTCAGTTCCATGCTTAGCTACTAATATGCTCCCTGATTACCTTGGAGAATTTTGTCTACATGAGTAAGAGGAACTGGTTAGGTTATAAAAGTATTCATATTTTTCTTGCCTTTTTGAATGATCAGGAGGTTACCTTAGGGTAAAGGTACCCTGTACCCATGATGCATTATTATTGTGCTGATTTTAATTGTAAAAATATTCTGAGCTGGAATACAAAATTGCTACTGGTACCCATCAACCAGGAAGAATGGAACAGCTAATAGATACTAGATGGACTAAGTCACTGAGCCATTCTTAGGTGGGATGTAGACTATTTTTCCACAAAAAGCTCAAAGTATTTCTAGGAATTTTATATATCCTTCATTTAGGGAAGTACATGATGCCCCTCTCCAGGCCTGCCCAGCCAGTCAGGGAGGGCAGGACCCCTAGGGTTACTCATACTGATCTCAGTAGCTAGCAACAATGTTTCTTGCAAACTACTGGGCCTGCTTCCATTTTTCCTGCTGGAGGTTGGGTGGAGCACAGGTAATATTGATCCATTTAAGCAGGGTGGAGGTCACACTGGGTTGAGTGGCCATGTACTCTTTGTCTTGCCAGTGACCTGAGTGTGGGTCATCTCATGGTTGACTGTAGGGTAGGAGGACCTCCTCTGGTCTCCTTAGCTAATCTTCCTGCCTCTCAAGGTTTAACTGGCTTTAGGACTGTGGTAGGGCTTACATGATGTTTTTTACTGGCTTTACAACCTCTGTATCTTTCTGTGGGTACACTCTAGGGCTGGCCCAAATGGAAACAAAACAGTGTGTCTGCTTTGTCTGCTGAACAACACTCTGTTCCCCTGGTGACTGACCTATATATAGATCAGAGAGCAAAATCAGTGTCCTTTTTTATTTCTATGTTTCTTGTTTCTTTAAAGTATCATAGTGTAGCAACTTAAAAGGTCAAGTATTAGTCAGGTATCTGCCTCCTGCCGAGGTGATGCTCCTGGAGCTCAATCAATGCCCAGGGTGGGGCCTGCAGGTGGGCCCCAGGAGGGTACTTTGGTGGACAAGGAACAGTCTCTGACTGCACCAAGCAGAGGCTGCCAAGCATGAGAGGCACCTTGGTGGCCCTGGAGCCACTTCCTGCCTGGGCTGTAATGGGTTATGCTATTGCATGGCAGTCAGAAGAAGGTCCTGAGATCTGAACCAGTAGCCAGGTGCAGCAGCTACATAGCATTTTGAAGGTTACTCAGCCTGGTGTTGTCTAGACCTCTGCAATCCTGGCAAGCCAAAGGGGGAGACCAGTATCAAGAATGCTGCTGCTGGGGATTTAGCTCAGTGGCATAAGCACTTGCCTGGCAAATGCAAGGTCAGGAGTTCAATCCCTGGCACGAAAACACGAAACAAAAAAGCAAACAACACTGCCCCTGAGGGAGCCTGGAAGGATACAGTAGGTATTCAGCCCCCCCACCACCAGGGGCCTGAAATTTTGAAAAAGTTATTCATATATGTATGTATGCATGTATAACTGTATAGGTTTGGTTTCTTTTTAAACTCTTAAAATATTATTTATGTGACTTTAATCATTTCTGCTTTTTAAAAATTAGTTTTGTTAATTTTGTTAATAGACTTTCTTATTTTCTTAGAGCAGTTTTAGATTTATTTCAAAAAATTTCAGCACCCAGGTATGGTGGTACACACCTATAATCCCAGCTACTCTGGAGGCTGAGTCAGTAGGATTTCAAGTTTAAAGACATCCTGGGAAAAGCATAAGGATATAGCTTAATGATACCATGCTTGCCTAGCATGCATGAGGCCCTGGGTTGAATCTAGTGCTACTAAAAACCATCTGCAGAAAGTTTGGAGAGCTCCCTGAAACCCTTGGGGGGCCCTCTCTTCAGTTGCCCATATTACTAACGTCTTTGATGCAGTGCATTCATTACATCTGATGAGCCAACACTAATAGGTATTATTTACTAGGACTGCTGTAGCCTGGGCTTTTCACAGTCCTTTATACCTGGCAGTTCTCACTCACCACCTCCCCAGTGCACAGTTCTCTAGGATGGTATGACCCCCCCCCCCCCAAGACCTGCCAAGCCTACCCTAACTGTGACAGTGAGCCAGACTTCTTCATGCCAAATCCAGACTCAAGCCCCAGGAATCCTGCTGCAAGCCCCAGGTTAAACCTGGGCTCAGGTTTTTACCACTCTAGGAAAGTAATGTGCTACACAGACCTACCTCTGTCAAAGAAGAAAGTCAAGGCTGGGTTGTACTTTGCTGTTTCCTGAGTCCATTTCTGGAATGCTTGTTACAAGTCCATCAGACAAAATATGCATACATTGCATCAGCACGGTGGTCCCTGTGTGGTGGGTTCTTCTTCCTCTCACATGAGGCTGCTGAGAGCATAAAGAAGGCCTTCCCTGTCTCTCCCCTGTTTATCCTCTGAGTCTGGACTTAGGACTGAGAAGCAACAGAAAGGATTTTGCCTTGGCATGCAGAGCCTTCCCAATTGAACTTTTCCCAATTCATTGAAAACACTTCCACTATTCAAATGCAACTCAGTCTTTTCAGATGCAAAAAAGTTCATTGCCAGACATTAAATGTAATTGTAAAATTGACCTGGGATCATTTGCTGATAAAATGTGAGTGGGAGGAATGGTCCTGATTTATGAAGCCTTTTTTGGGCAACTCTAAATCCTCACAACTCTTCAAGGGAGGCTGCTCTCAAGTGAACTAATTTAAATTAGATAAACTATCTAATCAATATGTGAACAGATCAATCAAAACAGCAGCTTTAAAATGAGTGGCTAGAGGGGTGTTTCTGAAACTAATGGCTAGGAGAATATTTCTCTGAATTGAATTCACTTGTTAGCATAATAAGAGATTAAACCTTAATTAGTGGAACAGGTTTTTTAAAGGAAGCAATCTTGAGTCAAAACAAAACAAAACAAAACAAACCACCCCCATTAGCCAAAAAAGCTGTGAATGCACATCAATCAGTGGAGCATTTCCAGAACAGTGAAGTTTCCTTGTGCTCTGCAGCACTTGAGCTGGCTTTTGGCTTTTATTCTGCCTAACAGGTTCTGTGCTTTTCATTGCCAATTCTATTTTCACATCCAGTTTATCTTTGCAGGTTGTTGTATCGACAACAGTCAATGTGGACGGCCATGTGCTGGCTGTGTCCGACAACATGTTTGTGCACAACAATTCCAAACACGGGAGGCGGGCCCGCCGCCTAGACCCGTCAGAAGGTACGGCCCCTTCTTATCTGGAAAATGGTAGGCACATGTTACATGTATTTTTTTTTTTATTTGCAATGCTTTTTTTTTCTTTGCACCATCCTTTATGTTGATTTACATGGAGTTGCTCTCATCAGGCTCTACACTGTCAGGCCTCCCAGCAGGACAGGCCGAAGGCTTTCCGGCTTTCCGTACAGTGGGGAGAGGACACCCTTGCTGATGTCCTCCTCCCCTTTCCTTTTATTGGTTAGCTCAGCCTTCGTTCACCTTAGCTGCCATAACTTTCATGTTGTTAGTTTATTTCTAAGTTTTCTTTTGCTTATAGCTTTTATTGTAGTTTTAATTTATTTGTTTTTTTTTGTTTGTTTGTTTTTCTTTTTTTTGGCTTGTTGGAAGCTCCCATCCAAAAGCTTATCCCCTAAAATCATGTGCATGCTCCGTAGGAGGTTACTTCCTGATTCAGTCAGCTCAGAGGCCACTGTGAGGACCTATTCATGTCCTCACACTTGCTGGATGGACGAGCATGTATGCACATATTTGTGTATGTGTGATTGGGGGCAGGCTAGAGGGAGTAAGAAAAACATCAAAAAAAATTTTTTATCATGTTATTTCAAGTAATAGACTTCTTGCTATGCTTGTTAAAAG
>PVJX010000696.1:107500-120000 GCA_004027295.1 Dolichotis patagonum
AGTTGTGTTTGGAACCATGTTGGTGTGGAGTGAGGTAAGTCTGCAACGGCAGGCAGAGTCCTCTTTCAGTGGGTGGTTTGCCCATGGTGGGGCTTGTTCTGTGGATGGGTATGAATCCTCCTCCTGACAATCCTTGGGTTTAAAACCTGCCATAGGAGGTCCCCCAGTACCCTGGAACAGTTAGTGCTAGAATTACTAGAAGCAGGTTTAAGGAGACATATGGTGGCAATTTTCATATGAATGATGCCCTGTGGCCTTTCCTGCAAACTAAAACCCAGGATCATTTGCAGATATTTTTCTTAAAGAACTGTAGGCCCCGAGTCTCTGGGTGATGGCTTGGAGGGAGCATTCCAAGACGATGGTCCAATTTGTGCTCATTTTGGTAATTATATCCAACTGGCAAGTGTCCGCCTCCCAGGGCCAGCGCCGCTGAGCGCCTGTTCATGTGTGGTTTCTGTAGCTGATAACTCCCCACGCCATCCGAGTGCAGACCCCGCCACGGCACATCCCTGGAGTTGTCGAAGTCACCCTCTCGTACAAGTCCAAGCAGTTCTGCAAAGGCGCTCCTGGGCGCTTCGTCTACACCGGTGAGTGTGTGTTTCTAGTTTCTATGATACAGGGGTGGTAGAAGCATAGGTTAGGAGATGCTCAGGAGAGTGTCATAGGGCTGCACAGGCAGGTGCAAGGGTCTGTAGGAGGGCAGGTGAGGCTCAGTTGGTCTGTGGTTGAGTTTTGCCAGGTGCATGGTTTTCTGTTTTTATCCAGGATGGCACATGATACTGTGGATGGGTACAGCCCTTGCAGCCATGTGACTAGTTCCTTTGCTTCCCTATGTGGGGCTTAGCTGTCTTACCCAAAAGCAAAGTTGTGGGAGTAGTTGTTAGAAACAGCAGCAATCCCCAACTTTCGTCAGAGTGGCTGCCTGTGTGCCCAAGCTGTATGCAGGGGGGCTCTCTGTGCTTACCTTGTCACTCTAGCCTCTGCCCTGTGATGTTCTACATAATTCAGTCTCATAAACAGGATCAGAGAGGAGAAGTCATAGGCTGTCACATACCCAGTAAGCAGGAAGCCTCCAGTGTAAGCTAGGTCGCTGTGTTCCAACCTGGGGTGTTAAGGCCTTGTGGGGTACTAGTGCGTCTTAAAAGAGACCCATATTACTTGAGTGCAAAACAAGGGAGTACTATGTAGTCCCTCATGCTCATTATCTTAAAATTGTTTTATACAATGTTTTGCTCATACAAGTTTTTAACTAACATGATTTGTTTGAAATTAGCATTGAAAATTGTCATGAAGTTCACATTAAGGCATGTTTGCATTTGGGTTTCTAATCTTAGCTCCACAACTTGTAATGATTAAGAAATGTTTTTGACACTGGACAATACCTGATAAAACACAGTAAAGGTGGAAAGGCTGAGTACTTCTTGGATATTTGTGGCCTTGAGGTGCTTTGCAGTGAGTAGGTGATCATGTCCAGTGTCCTGGGGCAGCTATGGGGTCTATGTCAGGAGCCCAGACTCGGGGCCTCTGGCTTGACTCCTACTCTGTCACCACCTAAAAGTGCCTGGGAGGGGAGGAATCCACTGGGGTGCTATCATCTCCTCTGCCTAGCAAGCAGGTGACAAAGGGGATGCTGGGTCCCCTTCCCCTTTTTGTTTCAGGGAGGTCATGGAGGTTAATCAGCCATGAGGTCACTCAGAGCATAAAAGGTAAAATGGAAACTTCCCCATGCCCTACTCCTTAATAGGTTCAGTATCTCCAGGGTTCTGCCTGGATTGGGTCCTCAGAGTCATTTAGTCCACTGACACCTCAGCACCTTCACATAGTCCAGGTGGGAGAGAGGTACTGTCCTAGGCTAGGGCAACTGTCCTTGGGATCAGCCCACAGAAAACCAGAAACCCAGAACTGTTGAAGGATTCCAGGGCAGGCAGATATTGCAGGAAGCTGATGGGGTTCACATTTCTTGCCTACTTTTGGCTTCCTGTGGTACGAAAGCATACTTGTATCACTATTGTGTTTTTCATCTTCACTATATTACTCAATATACTATGCAGTTATAAAATAGGCTTTGTGGTAGAGGGAAGTATTCTCAGCATATTTAAGGTAGGCTGGGTTAAGCTCTGATATTTGGTGGGTTGTATGCATTACATTTATGTTTGACTTAAAATATCTGCAACTTCCGTGGTGTTGAAACGGAACACCACGGAAGTGGTGCATCCCTGGAATCCTAGCTTGCATCAGGCTGAGGCAGGAAGGTCACAAGTTTGAGGCCAACGAAGCTACATAATGAGACTGTATCTCAAAAATGAATGAATGAGTGAATGAGTACATAAATAACTATATTTTCAACTTTTAATGAGTTTAACAAAATATAAATTGAGGAATATCTGTATCCCAACAAATACGTGCTTTTGCTGTGCAGGAAGGGACAACTGTTATAGGTACTAAGTCCCTGGAAGAGATGAAAAATCAGAATTCTGTTTTAGGCTTGGTAGGGTCTCCTGGCATTTTCCCAAGGGCCCATTTTCATGTGTGAGCTGTGGTGACACTTGTGTCCATACTCTGCCTGTTTTTCCACAGTAACTGTTGGTATAGTCACCACCTGAGTCTCTGGCTGTGTACTTGAGGCCGTAGACACAGCAAGAGCCGCGCAAAGACCTAGGGTTTGTAGCCAGACCAGCCCTGTGCTCCTGAGACCATGGGACCTGAGCATGTGTTTCCTAACTCCTTTGAATCCTAGTTTCTTTTCTGCTCTGCCTTGTGGAGATTTGGCGAGGACTAGTGGGAATTACACACTCTTGCACATGGCAGACCCTCAGTGAAGTATGCATCCTGCAGAAAGGGATTGGTATTGAACATCTACTGGGGTCTGTGGGAAACCTGCCCACTTTGTGAGCTCCTTAGAGGTGGAGACGTTGATTACTTGCTCCTGAGCCACGTACTGTGCTACGGCAAACACCTGTCAGGTGTTGTGTGTGAGTTCCTGTGTCACCCAGATGACCTAGTTTTGGCTGGTGGCATCACAGTGAGGACATGTCCCCATGTGACTCGCCCACACAAGAGTGTATCATTGGCTCTCACATCAAACTGTTGGACTGGGGGCGCATGCTAAGGACTGAACCTAGGAACTTTGCACTGAGCTGCATCCCATGTCCTTTTTTTGTTTTGTATTTTAAATTTTGAAACAAGTTTGCACTAAATTGCCCAGACTGGATTACAGTTTGCATTTTCCTGGGCTCCTAGAATGCTGGTATTACAGACCCTGCTGGATTCTTTAAGGAATGACCTCAACAGATCCTTTCTTTTTTTTTTTTTTGGTGCCAGGGATGGAACTCTCGACTGCACGCTTGCCCCGACAGATCCTTTCTTAAGTTACTGTGTGCATTGGCTTTTTGGTGGGGAAGTTTGCACAGTTGTTTTAGGCATAGAGACTTTTTTTTAAAAAAAGAGAACTATGATAGGCCCAGGTCCCTTCCTTCTCTCCTTTGCCTGTCCTCTGCTGAGCATTCAGTTCTGAGTGCTTCAGTGAAGGGCCTGGGGTTGAACACCTGTAAACAGATGCAGGTATGCAGGAGAAAAGATGGCCCTGGTAGGAGCTGCTGCCTGTTATTGGCTGGCAGATGTCACATGGTTACAGTCCCATTTCATAGCTTTCGTGGGCCAGTTGGTGGAGAAAGGCCACTTGTTCTGTAGGCCCTTGGCCTCCAGCTGGAAGTGTCCTCTCTGGGTGTCTGGGATGTCCTTTACCTTCTCCAGTAGCTCCAAGGGAGCTATTTCTAGGTACACCAGCATGTGCAGAGACCCACCTTCCATTTCTGCATGGCCATCATGTCCGCTCTGGGGCAGATTGGGCTTTCTGGGTCACAAGTCCAGGGTCCCTCTGCACAGAGCTCAGGGGTTTTGTCCCTTGACATTCTCCCAGGCATGGGTGCTTTTAATGCAGCCATGCAGCAGTTCAGCCTTTCCTAGATGGAAGTTAATTTATTGCCCCCACCCCCATCATTAGCAAGAATATACATTTCAAACATTGTGTAAGGGATATGGGGCTCTACACTCTGAGAGAGCAAAGGAAAGGTGGGGTCATACCCTGTCTGACCTGGAAGCTTCTGTCTGATTTGCATTGCCCCCAAAATTGATGGGGACAATGAAGTAATCACCGGGAATTGCACTCCCTGCTGAAAACTGAGCCAGCCCCAATAGATGTCACGACATGGGCGCCGTCCCCTGGGCATCTGGTTCCCATCAGTGTCCCCAGGCCCAGGAGGCTGCTGGGACACCTTCACATTTTACCTTCCCAGCGTGAGGCCCGCTGTGGGGCAGCCAGGCTGCAGGATAATGAACTTGTGCTCAGAGGAGGGGCTACGGGACAGCCTGCCAGAGCTGGGAGGGGCTTTGCAAAAAGCCTAAATGATCTGTTTACAGTGACCTGAGAAACAGGAGATTTTTCAGAACCAGATTCTATTAGTCAACCCAGAGTGGGCACGCAGCCTCTCCCTCCGGGGAGGAGGAAGGCAGGCCAGGCCACATCCATCCAGCCCCTTTGCTGGCTGCTTTCAACTACTCTCAAGTCACAATTACCTTGGGAGGCTGTGGCAGTTCAGTTGATTAGCACGGTGAATTAAAAGAAGGAGTCACAAATGACATGTCCAGCGCTTCCATACTAGTTCTCTGTATTCCCAGTGTGCTTCACCCCTGTTGTAAGAAGGTCAAAAATTAGAGAGAGAGAACAATTTTCAAGCGGCTAGCACTTAGGAGCAGAATTAACAGTCACTGTGTATGTAATTGCCAGTTAATAGTAAATTGCCTTCTAGACTGTAAAATGCAATATAAACTGGTGGGCACCTAAAATTAAATTAATGAGATATTTGTTGCATTTAAAAGTGAATAGTGCAAATTAATAACTGAGTGCAATGCTTGTTTTAATATTTGTCTAATAGCATACCATTTGCTTGTTTAATAATAATTAAAATAGTCTTGGACTATCCTACCTGAGAAATCCACAGTATAGGCAAATAGAGCTGTTTTGCATTCATAATTTCACCAGTAGAAACACATCAAATTGTTAAGAGTAATAAAAGAAATTATTTTTTAATTAGAATAGAAGCATTACAGTGTTACTTGATTAAGACAGATTGGAATTTGTGTGCTTCTAATTGAAATTATGTTGTTGTGAAAACTACTTTTACAGACATGTTCTCAAGTGTGGAGCATTATGGTGCAAATGAGTATGTTACTGTTTCCTTCAAATGTCCATTTGGCAGAATGTTTTCCTGTTAAACAAAAGGATGGAGGCCACTGGGTGGTGGCTTAACTTCACAGGACACCAGGGATACAGTTCGGGAAGGGGGCTTTCACTGTTGACCTCTTGCCCTGAATGTTTGACTGACCCACCCTCATTTTAGAGATTTCTTTTGCTCAATTAAAGAAATTATCACAAATTACTGAGAGACAACATGTCGCCTGTGACAGACTGAGCCCAGTTACTCAATGAGATGTTGGCAGGCGGCAGTGAACGCGCTCAAAGTGGACACCAGGAGTGCTTGACGGCGGATACCTGGACCGGCCCCAGGTCTGTGATGCCTCACTAGATGGGAACGTAAACTGATTTTTTCCCACACAAAGAGACACAGCTGATTTCAGGCTTACCGAATCATTCCTCAGCAAGTAATTGCGAACAGGTTTTGGTTACTTCCGATGTAGTATTTATGTTTTGCTTTAACAAAAGTCAGAGTGTGCCTGTAAATTGGCTGTATGTTAAGGGACCACCAGCTCTGTCTTAATGCTGTCCTGCACCCCTACTTGAGTAGATTCCACATTTAACCCCAGACGTCGTCTTACCCAAGAAATGCTGCAGGTTGTGGGGTTTGGAAAGACCTCTCTGTGTTTATAGTCCCACCAGCACGTGGAGTCAGCCACAGCCAGCTCCAGCATGAGCTCCCCCGGGCCAGGGCACCTCAGACAAATCGCCGTATCCACAGAGCACAGGATTCTTAATTGCCACCCGCAAGTCATACCATTTTTACTCTGCTATACCAAATGCTAATGCCTTTTTAAAATATAAGCCACCTGATTATTTTAGTTAGAGGTTTTTAGCCACAAATGTGGTGGACACAGAGACATACTTTCAGGATGGGTCATAGAGTTAGGGGCAGCATCTGCCCACAGCAGTCAGGGGCTCTGTTCCTCCTGATCAGGAAGGCCGGAAATACCCGGCTGCTCAGTGTCTCTTACTGTCCATACTGGTCACACTGCCATCCCATAGAGCATAGATTCCTCTGGGTCTTCTGGCTTTTGCAAGTCCTTTCCCCCACCTCCCTCTGTACTGAGGGTTGGACCCCAGGCTTCCATACTGAGCTGTATCGCCATCCCTTTTTATTTCTTGAGACAGGATCTCATTAAGTCTCTCAGTTGCCCAGGCTGGGCTTGGATGAGCAGTCCTCCTGCCTTAGGCTACCAGAATGCTGGGATTGCAGGTGTGTGCCACTGTACTTAGTTACAATAAACTCTTTATCTTGGAGGATCACTTGGGACTACATTGTCAGCTCGGGCCATCTCTAGGCCTGCCCAGAATTGGGATCATTGTCCAGTTAACACATGACTCAAACAGTACATTTTCCCCCCTCAACCTGATTCCACTCAAGCTTTTTGTCATTTGTCTAAATGGGAACAGTGGAGGGTTAGTATTTTCACGAGGACTGGGTGGCTGCATCCTTGCCTCAGCCCTTTCACCGGGAAGTGGAGATTGCTATCCATGGTTGGGGTCCTCAGGGCCCTTTAGACGAACACCAAAGACAAGGAGGGCAGGTGCCCACCTCGTGACCTCCCCATCATGTTGGCACAGTGTCACACCGTCAGTAAAGTTGCTGATGTGCTAAATGGGTTCTGGGGGTGCAGTTTGATAATGTGTCCCTTAACACACCCTTTAAAGAGGGTTATGTGAGGGCTTCCAGGATCTCTGCTGTCCACTCTCTTTCCTGTCTCGAAGGAGGCCAGGAGAATGAGATACACCGTTTGTGCTATTGCACAAGTAGACTATTTGTCCTAATCAGTGACACCCATTTACTAGAATTGCTTAAAATGAACTATACCTCATACAGAAATCGCACATTTAGAGAGTTCCATTCATCATGTGAACATTGAGGGCCAGTAAACTTTTCTGCCCCTCCAGTGGGATCATAGGCATGCATCAAAATGTTAAAAATGATTGGTGAGAGGGAGCTGTCACCCATTTATCAAGGAAAAGAACATTATTTGCTAATTTCCCAACCAGGCTGGTGACAGGGTGCTTCGTCTTTAGACCCACGGTGACCAGCATGGCCTTTTTGTTATTAGTACAAGTCAAGCGCTTTTGGGCTGTTGCTAACAAGACACATTTGTCTGTCATCAGAGGGGGCTTTGGTTGCTTTCCAAGTGGCTGTGACCAAGTCTGCTCCCTGCACCTCGACTGGCTGAGCTTGTTGGGGCCACGTGAATCCAGGAGGGGAGATGGACTGATAAATCACGAAGTTTCCACGTCAAGGTGAAGGTATTGACTCCTCTGCACGGCCTGACAAGACAGCTGAGAAGGGAGGCCATTCGTCTTCCCAGAGGACAAAAGGGTCATCCGGGATTCACTCAGGATGGGCAGGATCTGGATGGTGGGGGCAGGTCTGGCTCTCTTGCCATGGAGTGCCTGCACAGGCGGGGTCCCCAGATCTCCCTCCACACTCTCCCTGGCGGCAGCACTTCAGGAGCCACAGGGAGGAGAATCGCTAGAGAGAGAAGGATCATGTTCAGGATTTCTATTTCCAGTCCTGCTGGAAAGGATGCATTTCTGAAACACCTTGGGAAGGACATAGGAGATGGCAGGGGTGGAGAGTACATGTACATACGGACATGTAAAGGCATGAGGAAATGAAGGTGACCAACTAAAGGGCAGAACGAAACAAGGATGACAAGGTGTAAGGTAAAAATGACACAAATCAATACCTCTTGTAGGTTAAACTGTGAAGGCTGGGGAAGCCACCAAGTGAACATGTTAGTGGTGTACCTTAGTTCTCTGTAAACTGAGGAGGAGGTGGACGAACAGCTTTGGGACCTAAGAGATCCAGGTGATCTGCTCACTGGAAATGTGGTACGTGGCACACTCCAGCACCCAAAGTTGGAAACAGGAAGAGAATACTCTGCTTTGGCTTGGGCCTTGCAGGTTGGGACCAGGTGTGCTGGGCTGAGGTCTGTGTGTGCCTGTGAAGCCTTCACTTGAGGAAAATCTTCAGGCCTATCCATGCATACTTGCTGTAGGCTGAGGCTTGGATCACAGAAGCATAGCTTGTGAAAAAAGACTTTCAAAAAATTATCATTGGTAGTTGGGTGTGGTGTGGCATGCCTGTTGTACCACTTCTCTGGGATGCTGAGGCGGGGATTTCAGGTTCAAGTTCAGTCTGGGCAAATTAACATCTTTGAGAGTCTGTCTCCAAGAGAGAGGAGGGGTGCAGTTCAGTGCAAAGGCTATGGGTTCATTCCCAGGTATCACAACCACCCCAAAAAGAAAAAAATGGAACCAGATGGGCTTTTTTGTTATAGAAAATACAAAATGAGTGCAATCCAACATTTTTCTTTTAGGCTGGCTTAGAAATGCAGTGGAAGGCCATCTGTGGTGTGCACGGTTCGCTGTGCTAAAACAAGGTAGCACATGGAATAACTGGGTTTCACCAGGACTTTAGAGCCGTGGAGTGGTGCTTGTGCTCTGGAAGACTTGTTACAGAGCTTGTGAAAGTTTAAAATGCAAACTCCATGGAAATGGGGGACCGCTGCAGGTCCTGGTACAAGTTCACGTTCAGATGAAAATTTCTTAAGGTCTAACATTGCCATAGGGCATTTTATCTCTTTCCCTCTGGTCCGCTCTGAGGCAGAAATCCTGCCTCCGTCTCCCAGAGAACTGAAATTACAGGCCTGCCACACCATTCCCAGCTACCAGTGATAATTTTTTGAAAGCATTTTTCACCCTGTCCTGCTCAGATACCTCTTGCACATCTTTCATGTGTGGGAGCCCTGTTGCTGGCAGTGGAGTCCTGTAAGATCCCTGTGCCTTCCTTTGGCATGGGCCTGTTCCCCTCTAGGCATTTGATAGCCACTGAGATGCCTAAGCCAGGAAAGCCAGGTGGTTGGATTTGGAGGTTATCTGCCAGATTCCATCTCCATCTTTTTCACCCTTTTATGTTGGCTGACATCTTCCCTGTGGCCCTGAGAAGGGATAGGGACAGTGAAAAATACTTGTATTTATCCATGTGCCCATTTGTATATATCCATGTGCCCCAAGCTGGTGTTCAGTGGTGGCAGTCACTTTTACCCTTTTCATGGGAGACCAACTCCATGCCCCCCCCCAAACCTGCTCCCAACAGAAAGACATCCCATGCAAGCCTCAGGCCTGTTAGCACTGAGCTTCCAGACATAGCCACACTGAGACCCATGGCTCCTCCAGTATCTCCATGCTGGAGGACCCTCACACCAGCAGGTGGCATGTGGCTGCTGTACCACATTCTTGGCATCTGGCTGTGGCATGTCCCAAACCAAAGGCTGCAGCTTTGCCCTGTGTACCTGCATTGGTGAAAAAGCCAGTCATTTCCCAAGTTAACTTTGATACCATGAGGAGGAGGCAACCAGTGGCTGCCAGCTACCGTGAAACGTTTCGCAGCTGCGGCCTCACAGGGCTGCTTATGCTCAGGGAGCTTCGTCCTGACAGGGCTGACACCCCCATGGAGGGGGCCCTGGCTCTGCTTGGTTTTTGTTGCAGAACTATGTGGGGAATGCTTGACCCATTGCCAGGTCCTGAATCCCCTGGTGGGTGGCACACCCCTCTTCCTTACCACCCCAAACCATGCGACCATCTACACTGCTGCTTACCCATGTGCTTGAAAAACCAAGCTGATTGCAATGATCTTTAAGGCAAGTGTAGTGTTTTATCTTAAAGATGTGATGTTCAAGCTTATATCAGTGCAGTTAGGAATTTGTGACTTTCTATTTATTTATTTTGGTACTGGGAATAGAACTCAAGACCTTGTACTTGCCAGGCAGGCACTGTGCTGCTGAGCTGTATCTCCAGCCCCAAGGAATTTATGACTTTTTAGGTTCAGTGTTAGTGTGATGCCAACTTGAGCTGGGTACTGCAGGGGATTCCTGGAGGGAAACCATCTGAGTTTGTAGGTGTTTGTGGGGTAACCTCATCTGCCCGCCTTCACAGTGAGCAGCTTACCAAGGGAAGGAGCCATGTCATCAGCCTGGTGCCTGGTAGCTGCACAGCCCTTGGCAAAAGTCTGATGCAGAAGTAGTGTTAGAATCACGCTGACTCAGTGTCTCATGGGAACAAAGCAGGATATAGAAAAGAAATTAATAAAGTAGTCATAGTAAAAAAAGGTGCTACGTCCCATAAGAAGGGGACAGATGAGACACCTTGGGTCCTGTAGGAGTGAGAGCCCTGGGAGCTGGCTTGGAGACTGAGCCTGGGTGCTTGGCAGGGCCTGGGATTTCCAGGCAGAGGGAAGGGTAGGAGCCATGGAAGGGGCAGCCAGGAAGCAGGCAGAGATGCTGAGCAGCACTTAGGGTGGGATGGACAGCAAGTGAGGACTTAGCCGTCTCAGGGACCCAAAACAACTTGGGAGTTTTCAGCTTGTGTAGCAGCAGGGCCACTTCATGTAAGACACAGAACCCAGCATTCTGGGTCCAGAGACTGTGCTTTTGAGGATTCCAGTACTTATGTTAATCTTGGTGATGTTTTTAAAGTCTGCTTTAAATATTGCCTTCTTCTGTGGTGAGCCTGAATAATCAGGAGTTAAAAATGCCTCTGTGGAAATTGAAAAGGGCAATAGTGTTGGGAAGCTGAGTTATCCCTTATTCCCCAAGCAGGAGTGTGTGTTCTTCTGCTCAGCCCTTCAACCACAGTTGTGATCTGTCTTATTCAACCCACTGTGGGTTTCTGTTTTTATATAAATACCAGAAGTACCTTTCTGGCCAAATAACACTCATCACTGGGAAGGTATGAACCCTAACTAAGGTAGATACAGCTGGCATGTATGTTCTCATTCAGATTGGAAACATTAATTTTGGTTAGACATTTTTTCAGATGTAATTCTTGTGCTATAAGATCTAACCAAGGTGTACAATTAAATGGTTTTTAAGGCTGTTCACCAAGTTACATAACCAACAGTCTAATGCAAGCCATTTTCACCACACAAAAAGAAGCCTGTGTCTGTAAGCAGTCACTCCTGGTCTCCATCACCGTCTCTTCTTCCCCTCCTCTGTTCCTGGCCACCATCAGTCCACTCCTGTCTCAGTTGAGTTGCCTGGCCTGGATGTTGCATATAAATGGAATCATAAAATACATAGTCCTTTGGAACTGGCTTCTTTCACTTAGCATAAAATGTTTTCATGTTTCACCCATCCTGCAGCATGTATGAGGACTCCATTCCTTTGCATGTCTGGATAGTATTCCACTGTATGGATGTACCACATTCGCTTACCTGTTCATAAATCACTGGACATTTAGATGTTAGAAAAACTGTTGCTACAGACATTCACCAGTGAGTTCTGTGTGGATGTAAGAAATGTTATGTTCTCTTTGCTTCTTGAGACCGAGATGTTGTGACAGCTTCCATGCTGGCCTGGTGTCTTCAAGAAGCTGGGCAGTTGTGCCTTGGCACTTTTGAGCACCAGCCATGTACACTGCCCTGACTAGAGCAGGCCCATGGCAGAGGGTGACCCTGACTGATACTCTTTCTGCCTTCCAGGAGCAGGGAGACACCTGAACAGGCAAGTGGGGATGCTTGGGAGGTGATCCCGGGGGGGGAGCATGGCCAGCCTGGAGCACAGGAGAGGCCCTTCTTTGTCCTCAGCCTGGCAGGGGCACCTGCAGCCTCTGGAGGAGTTGGACTTCAAGAGCTCATTTTGCAGCTTACCTCTGCACAGAGATTTTCCACTGGTTTAAAGTGTGCAAATCCATTGCCCAGATGGCTTTCTACAGACCGTTGTTTCCCACTTGGCTCTTAGACCTCCTCTCTCCCTCCCTCCCTCTCTCCCTCCTTCCCTCCCTCCCTCCCTCCCTCCCTCCAGGAAGTCTTCGAGAGAACACAGGGACACTTGCTTTTACTTTTGTAAAGGATGGTGTGGGGCAGTGTATGGTGTTTTCATTGTGTAGAGGGTGGCTTTCACTTGCTGGTGTCTCAACTTTTTGGTGACAGGTTCTTCTCTACTTACGGAGAAGGATTAAAACATCAGGACAAGCCTGGTAGGGGGAGAGGATGTGAGGATTGTGGGACAGCCGGGGCAGCATCTGACCTCAGAGGCTACACTTCAGGGAGTGTCTATGCTGAGCCATCCCTGGAGGTGGGAAGGCATCAAGGAAGCTAGAGGGGGGATAAGAGCGCGTGAGGGCGCCATGGGCCTAGGTTTTCCTTAGCTGCTGGGCTGGGCTTGGTCGATGTAGTTCCGACACGACTATAAAAGCCGTAATCCAATGTATTCTTTGAGGT
>PVJX010000696.1:125000-127500 GCA_004027295.1 Dolichotis patagonum
CAGAATGTCTCTCCCAGAGTGAAAGTGTATGGTTATTACAAGTCATAAAGCTTCTGAAAGCTTGCATTAAAGCGTCTATCACCTGTCAGGGACATTTGCATGAAATCAATAACAGCCGCCCATCTATCTTTTCTGATCACCTTTCATCAGGCCGATTCATTAAGTCAAACAGTCATGGTGATTAGCTGGGAGAGAGGAGAGACCTGACATATTAGGAATGCACAGTGGGCCACCTTTTTTGTTCCCTCATCAAGAAACGTAACACTTTAATCCTTTTTGGGCCAAGCCTTTTGGTGAGGCCAGAGCAGCCACCCGTCCACTTGGATGGCCAAACTGTGGTTTTGTCTGACACCCTTGCCCAGGACCAGGCAGAGACATGACAAATTGTCCCCCAAGTCAACGCTGACAGCTTCTGATGATTAATGGTCTGATTATGAAGTGGTTTTACACATATAGAATTTACATCACAGAGAGTTAGAAATTTTGCCATGTCACATACACCGAGGCATTTTGAAGAGCTTTACTATTTGCAAAGAAAAAAGAGGGCAAAATCCCAGCAAAAGCCATGTCATGTAAAATCAATACATCGGATCAATGCTTTATTAACAAGAAAATGTCTTACTTCACATTCCTGTGCGGACCTTTGTCTCCGGGATGTATGATGGAATGTCAAATCATATTGTGGACCTCAACTTTCGGGCGTATTATTGAGTGTACGTGCCAGGTTTCCTGCATTGCTTACAAGACATACCAACAGCCCCAGTACTTGAGGATAATGGTGACCAATTATTGGCGAGAGTGTTTCCAAAGGCAGCCCCTAACCTTCCTCTTAGGAAGCCGTAGCCTTTGTGTTCCCCTGCACTCTGCAGACCTGCCGAGTTGGGTGGTGTTAATCATCAAATTACTAATGAATGATGGCCCAAATTGCGGGCGGAGTAATGAATAGATGGCGGCAGGTCTTATTAGTCTCCGAAAACCTCCTGATTTATGTCGCGCCATGCACTGTGGAGTTACTCCACAGAAAACGATATCTACATCAAGAAGTAATGTACTCTAATAAGTATTTTCATCTTAACTTGCGTCCCCGGGCCTCCAGGCTCAGTTTTTGTTGGAGTCAGGCAGAGCCATAATAAAGCCCGATGGCTCCTTATAAAGCTTGTTAAACACAGTGTGTGCAGTCGGACAGAGTCCCGGCCGTGATTCATGCACTGTACACAGCGCATGTGCCGCTGATTTATGGCCATGCACAGTTCATAGTCAAAATTACAATTTGAGGGATAAAAAGATTAATTACTATTTGTGGCCAGCAATTTCGTGGGGCTGGTGGATTGCAGCTGTAGAATGATAGTGCTCTACATCAGTTTGTAGTCAGCCATTCACAGATTATTAAAGCTTTGCAAGAATAAGTGCTCCTCCTGCCTGGTCTGTGCTCAGGCAATATGCTAGACAAAAAAGGACCACAGGGATAAATCTGAGGCTAGCAATAGCCGGACATATGTCATAATTGCCAGTTTCCCATAAATCCCTGGCCAGTGTGGAAGGTACCATGTGAGGCAGACATCACATCACGACGGTAGTGATTGCTATATATGGCCCCAAGACCTGTCACTTTGTGACTGCACTGCCATTTTTACAATATATTGAGTCACCCTTTGACTTTCTTCCAGTCTAATTATAGATTAGAAATAATCATTTCTTTTATGTGCAAAAGAAAGGGGGAAATCTATTCCTTAAGACGGAGCTAGCATTCAGGGGTGCTTGCCTTAACATCAGAGGAGGAGAACCTCACACATGTGTGAAAACATGCGGTAAACACATAACGGATGACATAACAGTAATTAATCTGATCTGCATTTTTCTGTCCTCTTGCAGCCCTTAACGAACCAACCATAGATTACGGCTTCCAGAGGTTGCAGAAAGTGATCCCCAGACATCCGGGTGATCCCGAAAGGTTACCCAAGGTTAGTAAAAACACGTGCTCTGTGTAGGTGGGGCCAATACCAGACTGGTTCTGGACCAGAGGCAGCAGGTGCTCCATGAAGAGGGGTGCCAGGCACCCCAAGCCCTGTGCCCATGGCAGAGCTGTCAGGTGTGGTGAGCTGCCCCATCTGAGCCGCGCAGAGGTGGGTGAGGGGTGAGAGCATGGATACCTGGGCTCTGGTTTTCACACTGCTTCTCTGAAGGACCTTCTCTTTAGAGGAAGAAAAGAATGGTTTTTCTGATAACAAATATTTTGGATTCTGCAAAGGGGACATAAACTTCTGCGTAATGAAATAGTTCAATTAAACATTTTCCACTCCAGTAGCCCGCACTGATTTCCATCTAAGCAGCCCCAGTCTGATCTGTGATTACTTGACTCTTGTTTTCCTTTCATTTTCTAAAGCTCGATTCAGTTTAATCTTTTGTTTACAAAGCTTTTGTTATAAGTCCCTGACTTAGCAAGCTAACAAATGAAGTCCACATATTAATATCTAGGGGACTTTTCATTTAAATTCAACAA
>PVJX010000696.1:132500-220575 GCA_004027295.1 Dolichotis patagonum
TTTCCAGGGAGTGGAGGAATAATGTGGATATGGGTCTTTGATTCTGGTACTTCCCAACTGCTCTGGTCCCTGTGCATAACTCAGGGTCCTGGGTTCTGAGTCTGGGGACAGCATGGAGAGGTGTTATGCCTATTTAGAAGAGAGGTGCTTTTCCCTTTAAGAAGTTTTTGTCACATCTAGGCCGAGAGACAGTGAAATACCACCATGTGTCCCAGTAATGCAGGTGGAGAGGGCCAGGCAGGGTCGTGGCGCCCACGAGTGTAGCCAGCAGAGCCTGGCTTGGGGTCACGGGCTTTGCTGTGTCCCCGCCGTAGGAGATCATCCTGAAGCGAGCGGCTGACATTGCTGAGGCATTGTACAGTGTCCCCCGCAATCACAACCAGATACCCACCCTCGGCAACACTCCAGCACACACCGGCATGATGGGCGTGAACTCCTTCAGCAGCCAGCTAGCCGTCAATGTGTCAGAGACATCGCAAGCCAATGACCAAGGTAGGTCCCTGCACTGGACTTTGCCTTCCCCAGACCTCCCTCAGGCTGGTTGGGGCCTTAGCTACAGTTGAAGGCGGTGGGGGCCAGCTGGGGAATGTTGTTTGCATCCCATGCCCTCCGGCTTGGCTGGTTCCTTCTCCCAGGGAAGACTTTGCCACACATCCTCCAGCAGTGCCAGGTGGAGAAGGCTCAGCAAGTACAGTACTAGTGAGAGCAGCTCTGTGGGCTGCCGCTCGGCTCCCTGGTATTGCTAGGAGTGTCCCTTAGTTTACTGATGACTGCCTTTCTCGGAAGGCTGGGCTGATGTAGAAAGCCAGTGGAAGTCTTGGATATGCTGCACAGGTAGAATGTGGGTTCTAAGTCTGGATCAACTCCATGGAAAGAAATCCCATTTTCCCCCTGAACTTCATCTCACAGCACAGTGAGCCAGGCCTGCCGAGCTCACTGTCGTGTCCTTTGAGCAGACAGTACTCTCAGACCCACCTCCACTGTACTGCTGGTTGGCTCCTGCTCACCCGTGTTCCTGTGGCAGGGAAGATGATTTCGGTGCCCGCCTCACCCTCTCACAGAAATAGCAGCTGTAAAAACGAAGACCCCAAAACAGCCTTTCAGGGAAGTTACGGCCACAACTAAGCTCCCCTTGTCAGCCATGGCGTTTGCAGGCCTGAAGAGGCAGAAAGTTCAGAGAGTGTGGGGGGACAGGACAGGCATCCGAGCTGCTGATAATTGCTTCTAAAGAGAAATGCGAAAGCAACTGCCGGTTAGATCGAAGTGCACTTTAGCTGGCTGTCGAGGCCAACAGAGACAGAATGGGGCTCCCCAAAGAGACAGCCGCAGTAGGGTTGGCCCAGTGAGGTTATCTGAGCTGGCTAGAGGCACCAGGGCTAGAAGGAGCATAAGGTCAATTAAAAGTGTTTAATATATGATATAGATTCTCGGGGAACCCCCCCCCCCAAGTGTCTGTCGCTGATAATAACATTATTTTTGGCCGGGGGGGCATTTTAACAGTCGGCTACAGTCGCAATACAAGCAGCGTGTCCCCGCGAGGATACGTCCCCAGCAGTACTCCCCAGCAGTCCAATTACAACACAGTCAGCACTAGCATGAATGGATATGGAAGTGGCGCCATGGCCAATCTAGGGGTCCCTGGCTCGCCTGGATTTCTTAATGGCTCCTCCGCTAACTCTCCCTACGGCAGTAAGTGTCTGTTTTTGTCACACGTCATCACGCAGATTCATAATCACTACAAAGTCGAGTGTGTGCATTGCTTGGATGTTCTGTGATGTGAGCTACTGGATAAAAGGAAGGGTGGCCCCAGAGGCTGGGCGTCCCAATGGCAACCACAAATTGACCCAAAATGGGCCCCAACGCCATCTTATTGGCAACCAAAACAAAAATCAGAACAAAATGGGGCTGCTCGATTGGAAGAGAAAGCCCAACACAAAAGCATTTGCCTGTTATCCAGAGAGTGGCCAAGCCAGAAGCATGTCGTGTCTTGTTTTTGTGGCACCCCCCAACCCCGTGCAAGGCGAGGCCCTCAGTGCTCTCGCCGTGGCGCTGCACCACGGCCCGCGCGCGCTGACCATGTTTGCTTTGTTGCAGTAGTGCCGTCCAGCCCCACCATGGCAGCCTCTTCGGTCACCCTCCCTTCAAACTGTAGCAGCACACACGGCATTTTCTCATTCTCACCTGCCAATGTCATCTCCGCAGTGAAACAGAAGAGCGCCTTCGCGCCCGTGGTCCGGCCCCAAGCCTCGCCTCCTCCTTCCTGCACCAGCGCCAATGGGAACGGACTGCAAGGTGAGGAGGGCATGGGGTGGGAGCTTGGGCCCCCCCTGGGCCATTCTCAGACTCCTCACTTGGCCGTGCATTGCATGCGCTCCACGGGTCCATAGTCACCTAGCCCTATACTCATGGAAGGATGCCCCTTCGTTGAGCCCCAACGAGTACCAGATTCTCGCTCATCCTTTTTTGTTCAGCTCATCCTTCCAGTAACCTAGCGTGCTCACAGTATAGCACCCTGTACCCTACGGGATGGAACCACATGAGAGAAAACGGGATTGTGCCGAACACAGCCTTGATGATTTTTAGCCCCATTGGGCAAGCGGGCCTTTGCCCAGGCCTGGCCCTTCTTGGTGCAGGGTGTACTCCTGCCGATGGCTCCTGGGCTTGCAGTGCCCCGGGAAACCCATCTCAGCATCAGGCTGCTCTTGTTGTCCTGAGGCTGTGCCTTGCTTCTCAACCTTGCCTAATGGACCACAAGTCCACGAGGCCCTCTGTCCCTATAAAGGGGCATGCGTCCAGACCCAGAGCTTTCCGTGCACCAGTGCGGGGCCGTACCCCGTCTGCGGACAGGAGTTGAGTTTTCTAACTGATCTCCTTCAGTGCAGGGGGAGAAGGGCTGGCCCAAGGGCATGGGGGGCACTGCTTGGACACAGCTGTCCACATATGGGGCCATGTGGAGCAGGCACCCCGTACCACCCCCCTGCGCAGTGCAAGCTGTGTGTGGCCCCTGGCGTGTGCAGCAGGCAAAGCCACATGGGTATCCCTAGGCCTCGTGAGCTTGCGCGTGGTTCTCTGGGATGCACTGAAGCCCACAGGCACTTGAATTAAGTGGCCGTCATCTGGCCTCTTTCAGACACCACCTTTGGTATATGCTCCTCCCGGTGAAAATCAAATCCAGTTACTCCTTTAAAAAAATGAATCCATTCAACCAGTATTTACTGAGCGCCTACTATGTGCCAGGCTCTCTGCTGGGTGCTGAGGACGTAGCCGTGGAGAAGACAAACTGGCCCTTTTGTGAAGTCGGTGGCATATTTCACTTTGATGAACTAATGCTCAAAAAAGGAACTGGAAAGGTATCAGTGATTTGAAATAATTGTCTTCACAACACCTGTCAGTGTCTGAAGGGACGCCCAGGCCCCTGCGCCGCCGACTGGCCTCTGGGCCATCAGCGGGCACCAAGCCAGGACTGCTTAGCAGGCGAGTGGTAAGGTGCCAGGGCCCTGTCTGTGGCCACAGTGTCCAGGCCGACTGAGAGATGGTATCACATAAGCAGTGTGTACATACACAGGCCTTCCAAACCATAAAGTTGTAACGGTGAGTCGGAGATAAATTAATATTGTTGAAATTAATGAACTGAGAAATTGAAGCTCACATCACTACATGAACAAATGTATTAATATGTTATACATAAATTAATGAGAACTATCATTCTGACAAAAATTAAACAACACCAGACTTAAAAGATTTTAAATTACATTCGTACCAGGAGTTCACGCCAAAGCTTCAGCTGCACTTGGCATTTAGTGCATAGTTTCTCTTTTATTCTGAGAAGACTGACAGCGCTCCCTGAGGTGGGGCTGTGCCTGTGTCTCTGTGTGGCCCTTGGCCTTGAGATTGCAGAACAGGTGGGCCACCAGTGGCTTTGATCTGAGAGCCCCTGACTCACCATTACGCTACAGGACAAGCAACAGGCAGTCAGCTCCGGGCCCGAAGGCAGAGGGGGACATGGAGGGAGCTGGGTTTTCAGTTAAGGACAAATGGTAATAAGGAGAGCAGCACAGAAGTGACCAGGCTGGTTCCCACCTCTTGACAGAGGAGCCCTCTGGGAAATCTGGGCCTCCCTTTGCTTTGAACAAAATGCTGAGGCATGTGCTAAGTGGCAGGCTTTGTCTTGCACACGAGAGTGTCAGAAGCCTTTCCCTTTGGCAGAGGAGGTCTTTGAGGAGGGCTTCCTGTGGGGACTGTTGCCCACGCACCCCTGTGTCACAAAGTAGATTTCCCAGCACGCCCAAGGCTGGTTAGCGGAGGATTGTGCAAATCCCACCTCCTCAGTGAGTAAAGCCCGAGAAGGGGCGAGTCCTGGCCCATGTTGAGGGAGTGTGTGCGTGTGGCCGCCACTAACTGCTGTCCCCTTCTCTGTTGCAGCTATGTCTGGGCTGGTAGTCCCACCCATGTGAGGGACTCTTGTCTACCTTCCGCAGCACCCAGCACCCAAGGCCGGACTTCAGGGGACACGTGTAGTGTGTTAGGACACGCTGATGGAAATGCTACCTTCCACAGTATCAGCAGCAATTGAGATGCTACAAAAGACTTTGTTTAAAGATTTTATTTAAACTGTTAAGAATCAACATGCAAACAGCCCACTCCTTCATGAACAATTCCATTTTATTGACTGAACTTTTCTCATATTTTCACATTTCTCAGTCCTGAAGATTAAGGAAAACAAAGCAATGCCTATTTTGTATAAAGTTTCTGACTCCGTCTTGGCTGTCTAGTACGTGCTATCTGTGTGGGGAGAAACTTCGTGAATGCACCATTTTGATGACCATGAAACACTGAGGAAAAATGCCTCCCAACATTTTTCTGTACTCATACTTAGATTCACAATGGTTGTGTATCTCTATAATGTGAAATATTTTTTTGTGGTGAAAAAAAGGGGGCCAAGGAGGTATGAGCCATCAAACTGGAACAAAGGATGACTATATGGTTAGGAGAATTTGGGGTGGCAGGGAGGGAGGGAGGGTTTATCATTGCTTAACTTCATCTTAATGAAACGAAACTTTGTAACTTATTGTAGTTAGAAATTGTAACTTTGATATTGAATTCTCTTGCCTTCAACAAGCACACTGACAGAGAAAAAAAATGCTACTGTCTGTTGGTTCCAATATTCTCCCACTGCTAGAGCTTCCTGTTAAGCAAGTGCGACCTGCAACATTTTTTCAACTTTTGCTAGCACTGTATACTATTGCATTCTTAGGCTACTGTGAGGTCTATGTTTCTTGTACCAGAAATTGTCCTTTTGACTTCTAGATCCTTCTTCCCTAATGTGTTTTGTATGTGGTTATAAAATTGTAGACTTTTGTGATTTTGCCAAAGTTGTAGCTAAATATTTATACACTTGTCTTGAATTTTTTTCAGATCCACTTAAATATTTAGAAAAACAAGTTTTATTCCTTATGTGTCTATAAGGGATAAAATGGTCTTCATCCAACACTTACTTTCCCATGAACACTTGCAGTTGCTAAGGGACTTTATTTTGTAACATATCAATTATAAATATTGTATTTATCTTTGAAATTTTGTACATTGCTTTCCTGCCTTTTTCTTTTTCTTGTCTGTATTGGTTTTTGATTATGTCCCGGTGTTGTGACACAGGGAAGAACATAAGCCAAGAACTGTCTCTTTGATCTGTTCCATTAAAATGAACCAATGTTCTTACATTTCATTTGTACTTCAAACGTTTGCTATTGTTCAGACTTCCATCCTTTTTTTTTATTATTTTGAAGAAAAGTCAAATTCATTGTTTATTTTTGTATTATTTTTAAGTTATCTGAACAAATACTTTTGAAAAAAAGTTTGTTGTATAGTCAAAACAAAACGGTGCCACCCAGCCGGCCGCGACCAATCTTAGATTCTGTGCATGTGGAGTGGCCGCAGAGAGGTGACACCGTCTGGGGCTGTGTCCTTACTTTATTTTTTGTAGACTGTAAAAAAAGTCATTTTAACTGCCACCCATGACTTTGCCACATAGCTGAACTGTGTTTACTGGAAAAATTCAGAGGCCTAAAATTTAAAATGAAATCTACTTCTGATGTTTTAATTAAAATGTTTGCCACATTAACTTCTCTGATGCCTTAAAAGTGGACTTCTTTAAAGAACTTCTGTGCTGTTTTATCACAGGCTTACACCACAGTTGTTAATCGAATTTCTTTTGGAGATTTACAACGTACAATGCACACACAGACACAAACACAAAAGCACAAACCTCCTGTCTGTAGGTCGCTCCTTTCTGGATCTGTCTCTGCTGCCTCCCACATCCTCCCCAGCCCACCTTGGTTCAGAGAGATTTCAGGGGCAACCAAAATCACTGCTGGGTTTTCATTTTTTTTCTTTTTTAAACAGCACAGTTACGTGATCAGAGCCCACAGTACTGTCTCATACTTTCTAAACTGGAATGACCTCCTTCAGACATGGTGCCTATTTGTGCCAGCCCATATCGAGACCAAAAGGCTCCGGCCTTCCCCCCACCCTTGCACTAAATGCTTTGCAGGTATAGCAGCACAGCAAGCATTTTGCAAATTGCAGCAGAAATCAAATTTAAAACAAAGAGGAGGGACTTCAAAATACTTTGACGAAAATAAACAACAATGCACAACATAGAGTGTTCATTCAGTGGACTCAATAAAATAAACAAAGGGAATATCCCCAGTGGTCAGCAGGTTACACTCTGGCTTTGTGACAGCTGACAAGGCTTAGCTACGTGGAAAAGCCTGAGAAGTCACTTTGGAACTAAATTGCCTCCGTTTCATTTCGTGTAAGTAAGGGTTTGATCTGAAAAAGAGCTCACGTGCACATGTCGAGAACGTCTGCAAGTGTCCTCATACCGCACTGGGTTTGTTCTAGGTTGATTAGTTGACGCCCTCATCGCTTGTCTCCAAATTGAGCGCTTCACTAAATGGTAGATTTTGCTGTCAAAGACCCTACAATAAGATTGTTTTATCTGTACATTTTTTCAGATATTTAACTGTATAAAAATGTTCATTTTACACAATATTTAATTAAAGTATTTCTTGTCTGTGAATTTCACTTTTGGTAATTTTATCTGTTTTGATTATTAAAATGACTGAGCACATGCCAGAGTCCCGTTGGGGGTTTCATTTGCACATCCTGGGCTCCCGAGCTGCGTCTTAGCCAAGATCAAAATGATCCTTCCCGGAACCTGCCAGTTAACCAACCTCCGTCATCCAACTGCAGAGAGAAACTCGGAGGATAATTCCTCAGATGCACCTGATCTCCAGAGGTGCCATCTCGACTTATGCTGTCCTCACCCTTGCAGGTCTGGGCCATTTCTGTGTCTCAGCCTTGTGGACCACGTAGCGCTGGAATGCTACAGTTCGCTGTTCCCCTTCTGGGTTTTGAAAACTCATACAATCCTGAGCCTCACTGGGCCTGATCACCCACCCAGCCCTGCCCCCCCACCATGTGAGGATTTGCAGGAAGAGAGGATTTGCCACCTCTCTGGTTCCCCCAGCAGCTGCTCCCTCCATCTCCATTGCTGTGTCCTGCTTGGTCAAAAACCAGACCCAGGAGAGTCCATCAAGGGGTCTAGGCATGTGGGCAGACTGGGGCTCCCAGATGCCAGTGCTGGCTGGGGTCCACCCTGGGGTGTTCATGTCTACTGCAACAGCATGCCTGGCCCCAAGTTCTGTATCAGCCACCGTGGTCCTGTGTGGGCAGAACCCAATGCATCAGCTCAAGCGTCAGCCAGCCAGCGTGCGGGTTCCGATTTACAGAGCTTTTTGCTCCTTTGCCTCCCTCCCACTTTGTCTCAGTATTTTCCATTTTCTCCTCAGTGAAAGGTTGGGTTTGCGTGTTTTGGCTTGCAGCTCTGTAACACATCCACGTAAGTGTGATCTAAATTAGTACTCACAAATGTCAGCTTAATTACTTGTTCTGCTGAGCAAAACAGGAAACAATTATTCAAAACATAAACTTGTGAATACCTTTTTCTCCTCTCAATGACAGTCAGATTTTTCTGCCTGTTCTCACTCCAGCCTTAAGAAGACAGTAAAGAAAGGCCAATGGGGGGACAAGCCCACAGCCAGCCCACTGCCCGCACCCCTCCCTGCAGGCTGCTTCCCAAGTAGCTCGGGCTCCAACTGGGGAAGGTGCTGCAGACCTGACCCGGCGGCTACTTCCCACCGAGCCGGTACCAGGGATGTCTGCTCCTCAAGGCTGGCCTAGGAAGGCCCTGTAACCCAGGGACAGAGAAGTTATTTCATGTTTGTGTTTCAAATCATAAGTCAGAACTGCATTCTCTCAAAATGTATGCCAATTATTGTCAGGCCGCCTTTTAAGGTCTTTCAAGCTTTTAAAGATTATTCAAAGCACTTGAAATGGGCTTCAATCTAATGCCTCATTTCATTGCATTAAACAGCCTAGTTAATAAAGAATCAATATATTCAAAGGGCAAGGTTATCTTTTGTCTATAAGGGGTGGTGTCATTCTGAACCTTTTATAGTTCAAATGCTGAAAAAGACCTCGTGAAATCCATACTCATCAAGTGGGTCAACGGGAGCAATAAAGAGGCCCCTGAAAGGAAAGAAAGGCTGCCCTCCTTTAAAACAACTCCACTCCTTATCTCCCTGCTTGGAGCGCCCAAAGAAGTCCTCAGAAAATGTCAATTTCTCATCAAGACAAGAGGCCATGATGATCATTTTTTCCAAGAGAATACATACAATTAAGAGAATGCAGAGAGGTGGCCACAGTGGTGATTTGTAGCTTATTCTGGCCCCACAAGCTCCCTCCCTGCAGATAAAAAGGGTTGTTGATAACTGAAGTGTCAATATGCCAAAGAGCGATTTTTGAATGTGAGTCCTTGTGCTCTGAGCTCGCCAGTCCGATCCCAGGCCCTGATAACGGCACAGCTGCCAACAGACACCACGGGTTGGCCCTCACAATTAATGCCATGAATAAATCACACAAAAGAGTTGGGACGCTTTATACTCCGTGAGACAATCCCCTGTTTTACCCTTTAAGGATTCCTTTTATGTTGGAATAAGGTTGCTTTTAATGAAATTTAAACTCATCGGAGGAAATCAAAAACCTCCAATCAGATTACAAATTGATTTTTTGGTCATTTGTCATGTTCTAGTGTAGAGCCGCGGGTTTCACAGGGAGCAAGTGGCCTGCTCTGGGGCTGGGACACAGCTCCCACCCCACCCCTGCCCCTGGCCTGGGATGGAAGGAGCAGGCATCCTTGGTGGAGGAGATGGTGCAGTGGACCCGGTACAGACTCGTGCATGGTTGACTGCCTAGCACAGTCCCTGCAGACTGCACCCATGACAACAATGGGATTAATGCACTGTGAATCCAGCCACAGTTTAATAACCTGGGGATGTCACCCTTAGCAAGACTCACAGTGGTTCCTAGTCTGTTTTGTACTTAGGGATCCTTCGGTGGCCTGCAGAGACACATTCTCTTGGGGTTTCTAGTACACTTGGTTTGGTCTCCATTCATCTCTGCCTCCAATCTGCACCAAAGCATGACTACCTGCCATGCAGAATGCAGAAGTGCAGGTACCCGGTCCCCACATGCCAAGATCTCAACACTTCGGCAAGGAGAAAAGCGTGGCCCACTCCTCCTTAGCCTCCCTGCCCCAAGTCAGCTGAATGAAGCCCAGGGGTTCAGGGAAGAGTCTTCCCTAAACCAGACAGTGGTGGTGGACTCTCCTCAGAGCTGTCTTACCTCCTGGAGGGCCTCCTGGGCACCCTGTGTGGACCTGAGATCCTGGGGGACCATGCATGGTTGTGACCTCTGCACCTTCTCACCCCTCTGTTGCAGTTGCCAAGTCACAAATTAGCAGCCAAGAAAGGACCCACCCAGTGGCTGAGACTTAGTATGGGTCTGGAAGGACTTTTTGTTCCTCTTGGAAAGATTGGACCAGGAACACAAAGGACAGGGTAAGCACTACTTCAGGAGGAAGTAGACACCATTTCTGGCTCACAATTTCTTGGAGATCACCTTTTAAAATTGTCATCCCTAAAGCAAGCAGACACTAAAAGCATCTCTACATACTCCAACAGCAAATACCCACTTTTGTAGCCCTTGTGGCTTGCAGAGACCTTTGCCAACTCACCTCACCCCATTTGCCTCAGGTAGGCTGAGGCTTTATGTTCAGCCGTGAGAATGCAGCTCAGAAAGATGAGGCGACCAGCCCAGGGTCACGGGTGTCCAACAAAGTTGCCAGTTTTCAAACTCTACAGCCATTTCACTGATGGGAGTTTGAAGGAACCTTAGGAATTAAAAGAGAAAAAGAATTTGGAGAGGAGAACAGAGAGATCATACTTTCTGGGAAGATCCCAGACAATCTCTCAAGGAGCTTAGAGAGCTTGAATCTGCTCAGACCCACTTGGAAAGCAGACAGGAAAGCAGCTTGTCCTGCTGAGATCAAGGGGTACAGGAGGGCCTCGCTTTAGGGCACAGCTTTAGTCATACACCCACACTCCAAAAACTAGGAAGAGAGACTCATGTTTCCTTTGGTCTTTGCAACCACTAAGAGGCCTCTGAAGATTTGCTTCCCTGTGCTTTTCCAACTGTTTCCTCAGGTCAACATATGGCCCATATGGAGCTAGTGGCACCTGGGCGCCATGTGCACATGTGGCCTTGAGTCCATACAGTGTCTGCAGTGTGGGCTGGTCCCATGGCACAGGAGCAGGAGGATGGTGCCGAGGCTGAGGTTAAGCCAGAGGGACTGGGCTCCAAGAGCTTAGCCTGGCATCCAGCACACAGGAAGGCTTGATCCAAGTTAGTTTCTGTTAGTGACGGCAAGATGACAGTGGGGATAATGGGATGAGGAAGAGGAAAACAGGACCCGTGATTTCAGTGGCAGAATTAGAACGAGGAACAACAAAATCACAAGTGTTGGGAGAAAAAGAAACAAAGGGTCAGAAGGGAACACAGGTGTCTCCTACTAAGCTGCCCCATGAGACCATTCCCAGGAGCCACAGAGCACTGGTGCCCCTGGCTCATTAGGTAGTACTGAACCCAAAGTGCATGTTTCCACTATGACAGGGACAAGTTCCTTACTGCCCCACATCACTGCTGGGGTCTGGCAGAACCCAGCACTGGAATGGTGATGACTTTCAGTAGAGAGAGAAAAGATACCTGTAACAGTTACTACAAAACATAAAATTAAATGAAGCAACCACCAATGTACTGTGCACACAATTCCAATTTGCAAATTTCTAGAGAGAAGGTTTACATATTACAGCCACATTTTCCAAGTTTTTGCAAAATAGATAAACAGGGTTATGTCCCCCAAAATACTGTTTATGATGCTACAGGGATGAGACCACATCTATCTGGGCAGGTTTGTGGAGGATGGAGGGTTTCAGAGGGAATGATAAACCCAACCCAAATCCCTTCCCCTGCCTTGCGATGTGTCCATTCCTGCCTTGGACAGGGGACAGACTCTGCACATTGAAGTGACCCTCCCAGGACACTGGTAAGAGTGGGCTATCTCCAAAGGAAGCTGTTCTGATGCCCTCAAAACACTTCCAAAATTTCCTGTAGTTTGTTGTTGCAAGAAATTAAGGAAGATCTAAATAAAGGGAGAACATACCATGTTCATAGATCGCAGGCAGTGCTAATAAGATGGCAACATTCTTTAAGTTAATTGCAGATTCAGTATGAACCCTGTCAGAATCATAGCTGGCTTCTTTGTAGAAATTGACAAGCTGGTTCTATAAGCCATATGGTATTGTACCAGATATGGAATAATCAAAGTAGCCTTGGAAAAATAAAAACCTAGGAGATTCTAACTTTCTGATATCAAAATCAGCTGCAAATATCCATGTGCAGTAGTGCCTGCTTATAACCCCAGCACTCTGGGGAGCTGAGGCAGGATGATTGCAAGTTCAAGCCCAGCCTGAGTAACTTAATGACTTGACAAACTTAACAAATTTTTAAAGTAAAAAATAAAGGATTAGGGATGCAGCTCAGTGTGAAGGCCTTGGGTTCTATCCCCAATACCACAAAAAACCAAAACTAATCAACAAGACATGGATAGACATATAGGTCAGTGTAATACAATTCAGAAACACACTTAATGTCTGCAGGAAACTGATGTTCATTAACGGTGCCAACACCGTTCAGTAAAAATACTTGGTTCAACAAATGGTGCTGGAGTAATTGGATAAATGATGAGCCAAAAAAAAAAAAAAAAGAAAAAAGACAAAATTGCTTTCTTATACTACATACAGAAAGAGTTCAAACTATAAAATTCCCAAGGAAAAACAGGTTCTCTTTATGATATCAGGTTTGACGATAGATGTGACACAAATCTGGCAACTATGGCAACTATATTTGACACAATGGGCATAATAAAAATTTCAGATGTGATACAAAAAGCATGAGCCACAAAAAAAAAAATTGGACTTAGTCAAAATTAGAAATTCTCATGCTTCAAAAGATACTATTAACCATGTGCAGGCCACCGAGGGGCTAGACAGACGGCAGCCTTTTCCCATGAGTCAGTGCCATTGTGGACCGCGGGGGAGAAGAACATGAAGTCAACAAGCAGCAAGTCCTCCCTGTGAATTGGCACCATGTACAAGCAGCTGAGGAGACCCAGATGCCAGCCTCTTCCAGTGAGTGAGCTGGGAAACAAGAAGAGCCAATCCCAGATCCCTACTCCCACCATAAGTGATCCACTGATCCAGAGAAATACAGGCTGTGGTGATAGCTACTGAGGTAAAATACAACTTAATGCTTGTAGTGTTTAGTGTTTCACTGACTTTACAGGTCTAAAGCCAGTAGTCTGACCATCTATCCAGAGGATAACAATGCATGATACGGCACCTATGGGGATCTCCTTCTGAAGGTATAGTCATTGTTAATTCCCTATTATCTTGTTTTGAAGTCCTAGTATCATTTTCATTGTTTTGTTTGGTTGGGTTTTATTCTGTTTTGTTTTATTTGATTTTATTATATCTGATGGCATGGGCAACTATTTCAAAGCTAACAAGATATGTTATAGTAGCCATTTTGGATTTAGTCTTATCTTGTTTTGAAGTCCTTTATTGCATTCATTGTTTTGTCTTTATTGGCTCTATTCTGTTCTGTTTTGTGGATTTTTACTATGTCTGAAAGTATCTGCAGCTATTTTGAAGATAACAAGAGGCATTATGGCAACCATTATTGATTTCCTATTGTTTTGAAGTCTTGTGTCACTTACACTGGTTTGTTTTGGATTGGCTTTATTCTATCTTACTTTGTTTGGTTTTATGCTCTTTAACATAAAAAAAGAAACTATCAGAAAGTGAAAAGACCATCCACAGAATGGGAAAATCTATTTGCATATGACATATCTGGTAAGGGACTTATATAAAAAATATATAAAGAACACTTGCTAACCAATAATAAAAAGCTAGTAACTGATTAAAAATGGTCAAATGATCTAAATATGCCTTCAAAGAAGATTCCCAGTCGCCACATGAAAAAATGCCCAATATCATTAATCATCAGGAAAATGCAAGTCAAAACCACAGTAAAGGGGCTGGGGATTTAGCTCAACGGCATAAGTACCTGCCTGGTAAGTGCAAGGTCGTGAGTTAATTCCCAGTACCAAAAACAAAACAAAACAAAAACACAGTAAAGTACTACTTCACACTATGTAGGGCCAGTTTGATAAAAAAGTTAGACAATAACAATACTTGACCTCTACCTCCAGGTCACCAAGATGAAGGTCATAACCCCAGACTCCTGGTTGGCTGATGAGGATGTGGGCAAATCAGAGCTCTTAAACACTGCTGGTGAGAGTGGAAACGGTGCAGACACCTTAGTTTCTCACATGGTTCAACAGAGCTACCACACGCCCCAGTATTTCTAGTCCTAGATAAATACTGAAGAGAAGTGAAAAACACACGTTCACATTTCATGGCAGTGAAGAGGTAGACAACCCAAGTTTCCATTATGAATGAAGTTTTAAAATGCAGCGTATCTATGGAATAGACTATTACCATAAGAAGATGTACTAAAGCATGCCAACATGTAGGTGAACCTCTAACACATTATGATGTGGAAAAATCTCAGGCAGTACGTACACACACACACACACACACACACTCAACTGTTTCCATTCATATGAAGTACCCAGAATAGATGCTTGGTATAGACAGAAAGTGGATTGGTAGTTGCTTAGGGATGGGGATCATGGGTAATACAAATACAAGATGTTAGCAAAATGGTGCTGCCTTCCTTTTGAACTGATGAAAATATTCTAAAATCAACTGTGATTTTTATCAATGAATATATTAAAAACCATTAAATTGGACACAAAATGGGTGAGCTGTATGGCCTGTGATGATCTCCATAAACCTGTTACAAAAATCAAAAAGGCTTATGGTTTTGTTAAAGTATAAAATGATGAGCATATTTTTCATGAAGGTACCCTTAAGTTTTTGGTGTTCCTTGGAGTGTGTGCAAGGACTCAGCCTTGCTTCCTTGCTACATGGAACCCACAGGTACTCCTGACCTTGCTCTAAGCCCCTTATCCTCTGCTTCCTAGAAAATGCTACTTGGCACCCACACATCTTGGCAGGAGAATGTGGGTTTGCAGGGCCTACTCGCTATCTATCTTGAGGCCACCAAAGTGGAACTCATAACTGCCAACTGCAACACAGGTGCAGTGTCCCTTCAGGGCCCTGGCCCACCATGGTACCACTATTTTTGGCTCTTCAAGACTGTCCTTGGTCCTCTGTGGAACACATACACAGGGCTCCTCTAAGGTTGCTTTCAAAGTTAGATTTTTCTTGAAGGAAAAATGTCAAGATGCTTTAAAAACCTGTTTCATGATTTTCCATAGAATATTCAGTCCTATTTTAAACAGATACATCTCTTTCTTAAGTTTCTTTAGAACTGGGTATCTCATTCAGCTGCATAGTAGCAATCTTAGCAGGCCTCACCTCTGCCACTCAGCTTTGAGCTCCCTGGTGGAAGGCAGCTGCCTCCGCAGTCCCTCTACATCTCCCCTGCCATAGCTTCTGGGCAGCACAGTAACCAAGTCTTTTAAAACGCAAGGCGGGCCACTTTCTTTGCAAACCTTGAAGCCGTGCTAATGGCCACAGGACTTACACAGCACCCTGCCCACCCATTCCTCCCTCTTTGTTGGCTGCCTTTGCTCCGACAGCATCATATAGGGTCCTTGATCTTGCCGGAGAAATTTTTGCCCTAGGCTTTGGAGTTGCTGTTCCCCACTCTAGAATTCTCTTCTGCATCACCTGCATCACCTCCACTTCAGGTTGAAGGCTTCTGAGGGAGGCACTCCTGCCAGCCTAAAACTAAGCCAGCCATGGCCCATCTCACCTGTATTAAACCTCACTCCTGCAATTCTCCTATCACTTTTATTTTTAGTACATGTAGATGAGCTTTACTTAACTTCTGAACTGTTTGTCCATGAGAGAGAACATAAGTCCCCCAGCTTCTGCAAACCAATCTTTCAAGGAAGCAATGCTCTTTACTTTGCCAGCAGCCAAGGCAGGGGCTCTTAGTTTACAGTCAGTGCGCATGGACGGGAATTAGCACTACACTGTTATAAATGCTATACACTTAGCATTTCCTTTCAGAATGAGTATAGGGTACAAATCAGTTGTTTTGGAAGCACTGGGATGTTTTGCAGAGATGTTGGAAGATTGTTGATGGGTATCAGGACTTCAGAATATGGTCTCTAGCAAATCTCTTCCTTGATCTTGTAATTTATTGCACTAATAATGAAGTACATGTATAATGATATCACACATTTTACCTCTAATGCTTTGGTAACTATCTGATAGAATTAACTTACCCTGTGATTTCATGTGTTTTACATATCTAAAACATTGTGCCGACAAGGGGTCTCCACTTTGCCAGCTGGTGCAGGCATCCAGGACACAGAAAAGATGAAGGACCTTGTGCTAATGCATTTGCACTGTGCTCAGAACATGTGTTTAATTCCATACCATGCTAGCCCATTAAGAGTCCCGCTGTTGGAGCTAGGGATGTAGCTCAGTGGTACAGTATGCAGGGCCCTGGATTCCAATCTCTAACACCGACAACAATGACAACAACAAGCACAACCACCAGCCAGTTTTTTCATGATCTTGCACGGCTTTGCTCCGTAGAGCTGGTTTTGTGTTGGTTTAAAATATATACCTTCCAAAGTGATAGCACTGTACAAACAGCTGACACACACTTGAATCTCCACAGAGGATCACAGTGCCAGAATCTGAGATCCAGTATGAGTGATTGCGTCGGCCTCAGGGTGGGCCAGACCCTGAGCCACAAGAAAGACAGGCCTTAACAAATGAGAATCTGTTTTTTCTCCTCATTTTCTTGTAATCCAGGCTTACTGTAAAAATGAAAGCAATAAACATGTATTTGGAGGAAAAGGTTAATCCGCCTCATCTCTGCTCTGCCTAAATCCTAGGCAGATACATACTGCTATCAATGGGCTGTCAATCTTCCCCGACCTTGTTTGAAGGACTTTATGAACAGATAGACATTTACATATAGTGTTAAAACCATAAGACTGATCGTGATTTTTATACTATTGTCATTATGCTTCTTCCAGTAATCTTCCCCTGGCAGAATGTGGGAATGCAGCTATTCTTTCTAGTGGCTAGAGGATAATTGACTGTATGGATGAAAGTATATTTGTTGGACAAGTTTTTTATTGAAAAAATTATATTCTTTACTATTTATATCAATGCTATAGTAACAACTAGAAAATGAAAACTTTAGAGCATTTAAAAAGATATCACTTACAATGACTGCAAAATTCACATTCAATTTAGAAATAAATTGAAGTTATTAACACTTGGTAGAGTGAAAATCATAAAACACATTTGAGGAAAAAATTTTAAATCTAAATAATTGGATGGTTATACCATGTTCATGGATTAGAAAACTCAACATTGTAAAGATCTACGCATATCCTTAATTGACGAATAAATTAAACACAATCATAATCAAAATGTCATCAGATTTACTTAGGTGGAAATTGATGAACTGAGTCTAAAATTTATACGGACATGCAAAGGGCTAAGGACAGTGAATATAATAACCTTAGATAGCAAGACTTAATAATTACAGTAATTAAATAGTAATTAAACAAATTAGATAGAGCGACAGTTCAATGGGATGGGACAGAGTCCAGGAAACAGACTCATATGCATGACAAATGAGATTGGGTCCACAAGTGGCACTGAGTCAACTGGCAACTGAAAACATAAGGTTCGACTCCTACCTCACACTCCATACAAAACTCAGTTTCAACTCTAGAACTACCTGTAGCTAAATGTTAAAGATAAAGCAATAAAATATGTAGACGAAAATACTTAGGAGCTTATCTTTATAACCTTGTGATGGAAAAAGACATACAAAAAGATGAAAGAACTTTAATCACAAAACATATTGATAAACTGGCCTCCATCAGAATCAGTAAGTGCTGCTCTTCAAAAGGCTAGAGAATGAAAGGCAAGCCACTGAATGGGAAAAGTATCTGTAAGGTATGTACAGGCATCAGAATATAAAGTACTCCTGCATATCAGTAACAAAAGCATAATCATGGAAAAGACTTTCACAGCCAGTAATAGCCAGATATCCAAATGGTCAGAAAATATCAGAAACATGTTCAACTGCATAAACTACAAGGAAAATGAGAACTAAATGACAAAGAGCAAATAAATACATGAAGAAATGTTCATCATCATTAGTCATGAAAGAAATACAAATTAAAACCTCACTGAGATTCCATCTCACTCCAGAAAGAATGACCAGGATAGAAAACACTACCAACAACAAGTGTTGGAGAGTCTGTGGGGAAAAAGGAACTCTTCTACACTGTTGGTGGGAGTGTAGACTGGTGCAACCTTTGTGGAGGTCAGCCTGGAGATTCCTCAAAAAGCTGGGTTTGGAAGTCCCATTTGACCCAGCTATTCCACTTCTGGGCATGTTCCCAGAAGAACTGAAAACATCATACCACAGTGATATATGTGCACCCGTGTTTATAGCAGCACAATTTGTGATAGCCAGATCCTGGAAACAACCTAAGTGCCCATCAACTGAGGAGTGGGTAAAAAAGTTGTGGCATTTTTATACAATGGAGTACTACTCAGCTATAAAGAATGATCACATTGAGATATTTATATATAAATGGACACGACTTGAGACCATTCTCTTAAGCGAAATAAACCAAACTCACAAGTGTAGATACCGTATAGTCTCCCTGGTATGAGAGTTGATAAGAGTATATAAGATTTTATGATAAGCATGAGTCCCCATCTCATAGCTTTAAAGCCTTTCAATGTTTTTAATCATCAGTTGGAATGGTTTTATTCTGTTTTGTTTGACTATATCAGGTGTGATGATATGAACAGGTGTTTTGAAGAAAACAAAACATTATGACAGCTATTGCTGATTTAATATCGTCCTTCTTAGAAGTCCTACCATGCTTCTATTCTTCTACTACCATTGGTTCTATCTATCACATTGTGTCTTATTGGGATTTGAATATGTGTGATAGTTTAAACAAAATTTTTCTATCGAAAATGAGATATTATAGTAACCATTGATCATTTTCTGTTATTCAGTTCAGAAAGCCCTGTAATTCTTTCACTCTTTGCATGGCTTTATACTATTTTGTTATGTTTGATATTATTGTATTTGAAACTATGCTCAACTATAGCAGAGTAAGAGATATTGTGATAGCTACTGTTGATGTCTGGTTGTCTTAATGTAAAGTACTGTGTTGCCTATGTCGTCCTGTTCTGATCTGCTCTGTACTGCCCTCTTTTGTTTTATTCTCTTTAAAATAAAATTTAAAAAAAATGACAAAGTGATACCACAATACCTCCACCAGCATAGCTAAGCCGAGACAGACAATATCATCTTTGCACGAAGGTGTGGGTCAGCTGGAACCCTTGTGCACTGCTGGCGTAGAACTCACTACAACCATTTTATGAAACCTTTCACCTGAAGCTACATATTGACTCAGCATCTCCACAGCTAGTTGTATATCTGATTGAAATGAGTACTGTACTCACTAAAATTCATAAAAATAGTTAAAAGCAGCACTATTTTTAATAGCTTCCAACTGGAATCATGTCCATCAGTGGTAAAATGTGTAAGTAGAGTTACTATATATTCATACTATATAAATATGCCTTATTACTGTCCTATAGGCATTGACATAGATAAATCTCACAATCACAAAGTGGATTGAAAGAAGGTTAATATAAAAGAGAACACACCATATGATTTTGATTCCTATAAAGTAAAAATTGACAAAACAAATTGTGTGAAAAGTCAGCACTGAGGTTACTCTGATGGGGCAGTAGTGACTAGAAAGAGGTAGGAGAGACCCTGGTAAAACTCTGAACTATCATTCAGGGTTGTTCACTTTGTAAAATCCCAAAGAGCTGAATGTTTAGGGTTTTTGAACTTTGTACTACCTGCCTTCTATTGCAACAAAAGTTTACCTTAAGAAGCGCTCTTAAAAACACCCTTACGAGTGGATGGTTTGTATGCTTTCTGCAAATTGCTTGTTTGTCTTGTTAGCCCATTTTGCGAGCAGGGCTGTTTGCTTTTTTATTATGAATTTGGAGGGCTCACTGGGTTTTCAGACTGCCACTCTTCTGCGTCTGTCCCTCTTGGTGAATACCTTCTCTGAGCCAGTGATTCCACCTGGGCTCCCCCCCACCCCCTGCCTGTCCCCGTGCTCTGTAAGTCTGCTTTCTCCTTTATGGCTTTCTGGTCTCTCTGCAAGATGACTGTCCTCATCCTGAGATTTAAAAACAAAATTATCTTATACTTTATTGTAGCACTTTGGTAGTTTTCATAGTTTTAACCTTTAGTTCTTTAATCTCTCCAGAGTTTAATTTTATGTTTGATATGAGGAGAAATTTAATTTTATTTTTTTCCAGACAGGGAGCAAATTATCCCCAGACCATGGATTGAATAGTTCAGCTCATCTCTTTCACTGACTTAAAATATCACATTATTAGTTTCTAAACTCCTTTTTTTTTTCTGTTTTAATTTCATTCTACTGACCTTTTTGGGTATTTCTACTCAGATACCATTGTTAACTCCTGTAGTTTTTAAAATATATTTTTATTCCTAGAAGGGCAAACCTTTTTCAGAATCTTAAAAGGAAGTTTTTAGCTCTTTTTATGCATTTGCATTTCCATATGATTTTCAACGGTTTGATACTGTACATAATTTATAATTGTCATTGACTTCTTTGAAATACTGGGACTCCCCATTGGGGAACCCAGTGAGTAAGTTTGTCTCTTACCCAGAAATTTAAAGGCAGCAGTGCTGACAGGAGAAGTACTCCGTGCTTTGAGAACACAGAATCAGAACATGTTCTTTGGCCTTGGCCAGCAGAAGGAATGAGGGGGTCTGAGAAACAACAAGGCTTTCTTCCAACAATCACACTTGAGTTCCATTTGGTGACTGATTAGGAAGTAATGAAGCAGAGTTGAGGTGGATGAATTTTGCAGGCAATGGGAAGAGCACATGCGAAGGTCCTGAGTCTGGAGAGCAGGTTGCTCTCGAGAGACAGACATTGAGTATCTGTTCCCTCCAGCCTGCAGCAAGGGACACACCTTGATAGTCCCCTCATAGAGAAGGTTTTGCACATTCTGGCGTTGGTTGTTATAAGAAACAGGAAAGAAGATGGCATCACGTTTAGATATGTTGGGATTTGAGGTTGATGCAGAACCGCCAACTTCCAGGCCCTAATCTTAACATTTGCTGGGGCAGGAAGGACACAAACTCACAGAGCCAGAGCTGCCCGAGCAGGGAGGCTCTCTAGAGGTGAACCAGCTCTGTCTGTCCTTCCATGGGCTGGGGGACCACAGGAAGAAAGGAAAGGGCAATAGTGGGCCAAGGTCACAGTAGCAATGTGGAAAATTCATAAGGGATCAACAGAGTCCAAAAGCTGATTCTTAAAAAAGATTAATAAAGTTGATAAATCCCTAGTAATAATCACCAAGGAAGGAGGAAAAGGAAACACTGCTATGGATCTCAGGGACATTAAAAGGATATTAAGAAGTTACTGTGAAAGCATATGTGCTAATGAATTTAGCACCATGAGCAAATTCTTCGTGAAATGCAGTTTACCCAAACACACATGAGATGAAATGGAAAATTCAGAGTACTATACCTGACCAAAAAAAAAAAAAAAAGCTGGTTTAAGGACAGAAACAGATCAGTGGGGAAAAAAATGAAGAGTTCATAAAAGCACTCACCTATGTACAGTCACTTAAGGTTTGACAAGGAACCAATACAATTCAATAGCAAAAGAAACCTGATTTGTGTTACCCCATACAGACAAAAAGTAACCTGAAATTTAAGAACTAACCATAAACACTAAAACTATACCACTTCTTGAAAAAATAAAAGCCTGGGAAAATATCTTCACATTAGCATAGGCACAGATTTCTTAAATAGGATACACACACTCACACATGCACACTCACACACACACGTGTGTGCGTGAGACATATCTGACTTCATAAAAATTTGAAAATTCTGCTCATCAAAGGATACTACAAGGAAAAAGTAAAAAGACTGGGATAAAACATTCACAGTGTTCCAGGACTTATGTCTGGAAATATGTAAAGAAGACGTACCAATCATTAAGGGAAAGACCAGCAGCCCTCACGGTACTGGGGCTGAGGCCAAGGGCCGCATCCAGGCACTAAAACACCACAGCGACCAAAATGAGCCGGCTGTGCCCTTCCTCCACCGTCTTCCTCCTTGGGTGATTCTGCTTTTTGTGCTGAAAGGATCCTTTGTTTTTTCACTGAAAAACTATGTATTTAGTGACTGCTGTGTAGGGTGACCTGATAGGGTAATATGGGTTTTCTCATCCCCAAAGTAAATTAGCATGGAAATTCTCCCTCAAAGAGAAGGTAACACTTCTCTTAACATGTGGACTGGATGGGGACAGCCACATGTGTCAACCCCAGCTGCTTCTCAAGTTTCTGGATCTCTCTGGCCGTGGGACAAAAGGCAAGCTTGCTGAGTGAAGCACAAACATGAACACACCCCACCTTTCTGGTTGCTTACTGATACAGGGCATGGATCCTTTTTCTTGTAGCCCAGGAAGTTCCAAGTTCCAGAGCAAGGGGAAATCAGGGAGCCCTGAGATCAGCCTTGGAGGAGCATTCTGCGGCTGCCTAGAGCAAGGCTAGGGGGACTCAGCGGTTTGTCACCTCCAGCCTCTGAGTAGTGGCCCCATTGTCCTTGTCCAGTGCCTTTTTGCAGGAAAGCTGCTATACCCTGAGAGGTGCAGAGGTCTGCTGGGTGCCCTGAGGGAAATTACCAGACATCAGGTCTATTTTATAACATGCAGGGAACACCTCCTACACAGGGACAAACCCAACATCCACACCGCTGTTCCAGGCAAGGTACCGGACAGCGTCTGCTTCTAGACAGTTTGGCAGGATCAGGGCTAGAAGGCCATCAGTGCTGCAATGGTCAGCCAGGGGGGCAGAGCCAAGTTCACGTTTTGCAGAGGAGGAATGTCCAGCACCGTCTCTCAATGCTGTGAGGTCACACCCGATTTCCTCTGGCCTGAATTCATAGTCTTTTCAGTCGGTAGTACTAAGTCTACAGAAGAACAGGGTCTTGAAGAAACCTCAAAATATCAAACTGCTCTTGCACAAGGTCTTAGCTGGTGATCCTGACCCAGCCTCTTCCAATTTCCTCTGGCCAAGACTCAGTACAAGGGACGATGTTAACACTGAGAGTGCCTCGGAGGGGCAGACTTACATCAAATTGTGGGAGACTTCCCCCAGACTAAAAGGTGTGGGGGGGGGGCTGGAAAAAAGATAAAATCAGAAGAAAATCAGCTTTTCCAAGCTCTGCAGTCCCTCCTTCCTGGCCCTTGCAGGTGACTGACCACGAGCCCATCCTTCCTGAGGAGCTGACACATGCATTACAGGTTACAGAAGAATCCACAGTTGGGGGTCACAAGACCTGAGTCAGAGCAGAGAGATCTTACAAAGCGACAGCCCTGAGGCTTCTCTTCCCTTATGAGGGGACAATAAGCCAACCACAGAGGCTGCTGTAAAGAACAAGTAAAAGGCCATGTATACTGTAAAGTGCTGTGTTCCTGGAAAGTGCTGGATGGGGTTAGGCTGCCTCTCTGGGGCCATCAGCAGCTTTAGACTACCTTCTGCCAAGGTCTGATCCATGCAGGCAAACTAAGAAAGAGACAGAGAAGCAAAGAAATTAAATGAAGCGTCTGAATGGGTTTCAGAGGAATTTCTATTCCAAAGGCAGGTTTTATGGGCGGCTAAAGCGTCTCCTTGACAAAAATAAGTTTCTAACGAGGAAGTTATAGAGCAACTTAGAAAGCCCAGGTGTTGTAAATCATTAGTGATGGCCAGTCTCCTGCTAGAGTCACTGAGGAACGAAGGATGAGGAAGCAGAGACAGGCACAAAAACAGAAGACAGAGCCTAAAAACACACAAATAGACAAACAGTCTTGGATATTGAGAAGCTGCCGATAGGAATTTTTCTTTATAAATGCCAAGGGAAAGCCCAAGCATTAGAGGCCACTGAATTGTACTGTGAAAATGGAGGGGGTGGGAGGGAGCTGAGTTAATGAGACCCCCGCATCCTGTGGTAGCTCCCGCCCCTGCCCGTGAAAGGGAGGAAGCCCGTTACCCTGAATTCTAGGAGGAGGAAGAAATATTCATAGCAGCAAGAGGTAGCCTCTAAACAGAACTCTGTAATCATTATGTACTATAAACATTTACTAATAAAAAATATGAAGAGAAAAGACATCACAGTCAAGGATAGGGTTTCAATATACGAATTTGGGGGAACCAAAATATTTAGACTATAGCAGAGTCTGAGTCCATTTCAAAGAGCAGAGATGGCTTGTTTGGAAGTGTTATAGTCAGGGTTTGTAAGGGACCACATTTAATACGGGACACACAATTTGTAGGATTATTTTGTAATACTTACTGAGAGTCAAATGCAGAAGAGTGCAGGATATCTGTCCACTCACTGGAGACATAAAGAATCCAGCTGAGGGCCACAGCAAAGTCAGTTCAGCTGAAGACCTAGAGCCCACGGCAATGTCTTCCATGGGTCCTGCTATCTAGTGTCCACAATGTCTCACGTAAGTCTATACCAAGGATCTGCACTGGGTCAGTGGTGGGAAGATAGAGATTCTGCACCAGCGAGATGAATGATCTGTGCCAGCAAGCTGGGGGCTCTGCACTGGAGCCTGGAAGTGATGCTTGAGGAAAGGACCAGAGCTCCCCCGAAAACAGGAGCCACCTTTAGTGACAGTGAGGACCCAAGCTCCTCAGACAACGAGAACAGCTGAATTCACATCAGGAAAACCAGCATGATGTGGTTCTCCAGGAGGACCAACAGCACAACCCCTTCCCCTCCTGTTCTCCTTTTATGCTGCTGGCAACAATCCTCAGGTGGGCCTTCCACACCCAGCACCATGCGGATTCAGTTCAGTTGGGCGTTACAGGTTGCCCATTAGTTAATCCCTCACAGGAAGTAAGGCATATGCCCTGCGTTGATGTGCCACATCACCTCTCTCCAGCAGCCTCCTGGGCCTGGATGGGCGTTGGGTTAGATGGCTGAGATTTGCTTATGGGTCTGAAACTCACTGTGCAACTGGCCCATCCTGACCCTGGAGCCCAGTACCATAGCTTGGAGACTACATGAGGTGCCGCAGCTTTGGGCAAGAGGCTGGCAACCTGGCCCACAGTGGGTGTCCACTGAGACAGCGATAGCTGTAATTTAACACACCCCCAAGAACCTGGTTTGGTGCTTGCTTTTAGCTGAACCAAACTTAATCAAGCCAGGACCTCAAACAGTTTGGTCAGCGTATCCATGAACACACACTCTTCCGCATTACGCTCAGATTACAAGGTCTATGGGATAACATCTTCCAAAAACTGCGAACACAAGACATCACCGGAGGGTAAACAAAGTCCCTTCTATATAAGCAGCACTTGGCCTTATTTTTACACATAACTGTTTCACAGGCAGTCTTGGTTTTTTTTTTTTTTTTTTGGTGCCAGGGATTGAACTCGCAACCTTGAACTTGCCAGGCAGGTGCTTAAGCCCCTGAGCTAAATCCCTGGCCCAAGTCTTGGTTTTTTGCTGCCATTCAAAAGACAGCTGGAATAGCCAGATGATTTTTGGAAGAAGGCCTCTCAAATACCAAACTGAGGGAATCAGTCAACAGACCTCTCTGCCTTCCATGCTACTGGCAGGTAACCAAAGTTGACTGGTTAAGTAATAGATAATGAAACTGGTAGCCACAGAGGACTACAAAAATTAATTGCATCTCATGAAATTGTACCACATGTTGCCAAACCAAAGAAGTACTTTACTCTTTGTTTTTTTGTCACAGAAGTGGCCTCACACTCCCGGGGCTGGAGCCTGGGAAAAGGAAGCATGTCCCCCTCATGGCGTTCGCTGCTTTCCTCCGCAGCGCTAAGTGGTCTGTGCTTCAGGAAGGATGCAAAGTGGCTCATTTTTGACCCTAAAGGATGTGCACAAAGACCATGTCTTCATTCTCCCAAACTCAAGCCTTAATTATCTTCATGCCTGGGGAACTCAGTGACATGGCTGCAGACACCACATAGCTTCTTTACTTCATGGAAATATTTTTCTCCCTGAAGGGCATCTTCTCTTTGGCTTGTGGCGAGACTGCCAGTGCTTCATGCTTTGCACAACAGCGTCTCAAGGGTGATGGCCCTTGTAGGGAGCCTGTTCCCTGGGCAGGGACACAGGTCAAGGGGCCTCCATCAGCAGGGCTGCTTTCTGGCCAACGTGGCGGGTTCACTGGGGAAGGGGTGACAAGCACTGATGAGCTTTGATGAGTTTGGTTTCCTCTGCTCAGAAAGCTCTGGAAGCACATAGGAATCAGCACTGGGACATGTCGCTCTGGTTTGCTGAGATGGAGAAGCAGTGCTAACTTCTACTTTTTCTTCCAGAACTTTTCTAATCAGAATGAATCTCACTGTTGGGAGGCTGGAAGCGTCAGAAGTGAACTACAGCAAGGCAATTTCCTGGATATGCAGTCTAGGGGAGCACGTGGCTCTCTGACCGTTTTTTTTTTTTTTTTTTTTGGTGGTGCGGAGGTGCATCTAACAAGAATCAATATTTAAGATTATGCAATGTCCAAACCAGCATGAAGTAGCTGCCAACCCAAGGATGAGGGTCAGATAATTTACAATGCAAGGAATCCATTCTTTTTGAGAAGAAGAAGGGAAAAAAAATCAAGATTTAAGCTCTTTATTCTGGGCTGAACTTTTCTCCTCCATTCTTAATGGCACTGGACGTAAATAAACCATCCATTTTGTTTTCTATGAACGGTCTGTACTTTGCGGGCCCAGTGGAATCGACAGCCCTGTGTTAGATCCATAGCCACAGGTCTTAGCTGTAACCACCTTGTAAACAACACTTATTTACATTTTTCCAACTTAAGCTGCTGTCATTTAACCCAGTCAAAAGCTGCCTTTGTATTCTTTTGCCCCCACAATCAACAGAGAAACCCTTTTTATTGTCAGCTGCTAGTGGTGACTTGGTCCCATATTTTTAATGTGAAAATTAAATATTTATGAATGTCTTGTCAATAGCATCACGTAACCAGGCCCTCGTGAAGCCACAGACCATGGGCCGGTGTTCACACACATGAAGTCAGAGGTCAAAGGTCAACCGAGCAGTGAACAATGGTCGGAGAGTATATTTGCTGTCACCAGCGTCTGGACAGTTACTTACGGGGGTTGTTTCCCAAGAAGCCCCAATTACAGAAGTTGCCTTTGTCTTCATTAAGCCCCACCAGGCCTGAGTGCTTACTGGAATCATGGGCTCCCATCACCCTGCAGGTAACCTGCCCTACACTGTCCATTCTGAGAAACCTCCAGGAAGAAGCCAGAAAGCACCAGCTTTTTCCTTCTACCCAGAAGAAAGGACTTGGGGCTGCTAGTCATCATGTCACAGGGAGGTGGTGGGCTGGGGAGATGGGAATGGGACGCACAGGGTCCTGTGCCCCATAATGAGCATCTAGTTTGATCAGAAGTCAATGGCAGGCCCTAAACACAGTATGTGCACCGTCTATCCATTTGGACACCAGGTGGGCCTATTCCAGGGGGTGAGACTGCAGATGGCAGCCCAAGGAAGAGGGGTGACAGGGTTTGGCAGGGAGAATGCCCCAAACTGTGGTAGTAGAGCAGAGAGAGGAAAGAGACAGGGGTGCAGTCACCCCAGGAGAGAGGGAAGGGACATCTGTGCCCTTCCCTGGGAGCTATATTGTCTCTCCCATGAAGCTGTACCAGGTACCACTGAAGGCCAGCGTCCCTCTACCCACGTGAACAGAAGTCTTTTGTCCAGAAATGGTTGGGCCAGCATGGTGCTCTGGACAGGGACAGCAGAAATTTTGGTCAAGGCACGCAATCTCTCTGGGACTTGCTTTCCCTGCCTGAAGTAAGATTTTCTTATTTTTCTTACAGGGTATATTTCTTACCATATGAATGGAGATGGCAGAGCTCAGAGAACTGTGAAAAACCAGACAGGCTACAGATGGCCAGCTGGGGCAGATGGCCAAGGGGATCCATGGTCTGTGTGTTCCCCAGTGTTAAACACATGACTTACTCTGTAGAAAGGTCCTTGCCACCAGATCCTAAGTTACATTCTGTTAACTTCGGAGTCACTGTGGGAAGCTTCCACATGCATCTGACTCCTGATATGGAAGGAAATGAAGTGAGGGCAAAAGCAGCCTGGCCCGTCCTGCCACTGGACACTTGCACTGCGGCAGAGAATGGAGGGGGAAAGAAAGTCTGTGCACAGTGCTGCCAACAAGGGTGTGGTGGTCCTGCAGGTTCGTGGGCCCCTGGGTCCCCCAGCTCACTGCTGTAGAAGGTGAGGTAGGGCTGCCCAGAGAAGCCAGGCCAGGGGAGCGAGTGTTGCCTGGCTCAGCCCCACAGCACTGTGAGCCCAGAGGCCTTCAGTTTCTCTTCTCCAAGGTGGGTTGGTGGCTACCAGCTGCTTTGCCCCATCCTGGATTGTCATGAGTTCCCAAGGCCATGGCCAGCGTCTGTATGGGAGTTTGGCAAACTGAAGTGTGGGCAGCGAGAAGTGAAGTCTGCTCTTGTTTTCACATGGGAAGGACTCATGGGCGCTCCCTGGGATGAGGTGCCCATTTTCCTCAGAAAGAGCCAGAAAACCCCAAGGAAAATCGGCATAAAGAAGCCATCCTGGAAGTCCCCTTAAGGATTTCGTGCTGACCTTTGTCCTGCCAGACTACAAACTCCTAGAAGACTTGAAGGCCTCCTGCCTGGGAACCCCATGAAAGGAGAAGAAAGTGAGTATACGACCCCAGAATATCAGTCTCAACGTCTGGACAGCACTTTTCGAAGACAGGAATACCAGACAGCTAAAACATTCCCAGTAATAGTGATACATTGATAACACGCTATTGATCCTTATTGAGACAGAACTGGTCAGCCCTTCACGGAGAAACACAAAACCAACAGAGCAGCCTGGGAGAGCTGGCGCCTCCAGTGGGCTGGGCCTGGGGGACGGGAGCCGCAGAATGGCTGTGATGGTGATGAACACATATTGATTTCTTTAGTGCCTCTCCTCAGCCCCAGAGCACTTCATGCACTTATTGGAAAGTGCCTGAAACCAAACTGAAGACGGGCCCAATGAGGAGCATCAATCCAAATGCTGAGGGCATTGCAGGCTTCCAGCAAATGCGAAGACAGCAGGTGTTCAGCTGTCCCCGTGCCAAACACTTAAGGAAGACACTTCACCCTGTTCACTCAATATCTGCGATTGCCTTGTCAGTAAAGCCGAAATTAAGAGCCTAGTACCTACTGCACACGGACGGCCATGCACTTGGCTTTCAGCGATGGAGCCAGAGCAGTGTGCAGATCTGTGTGCACTACCTGTGTACCAGGTCCCTTCGTGCACACATGGTCTGGTTCTGGAGCCTGGGAACCTAAGGCCTCTAAGGGCCACATTCCTTCGCCTAGCTTGGGGCTCAAGGGAAGCTCAGTGGAGACTACCCTGATCAAACCCCAGTGTCCCTGTGGTGATGCTGCCGGGGGTCCTGCCATCTGATACCCCCCACGATAGGCTTAGGGACATTCTCAAGATGGCTGAAGGAGCACCACATGATGCCCAGGCCCCGGAAACCAAAACTATTTTCTAAATCACAGGCAAATTGTGAAAATAAAATAGCAATGCAAAAGTCAGCTATCCTTCACCAGATGCATATACTCTGGATGCCTCGCTACTGATACCCTGTCTACCTAGGTGTATTTTTGGAGCCACTTTGGGGAAGTCAATCACATCCTGGCTTTTTATCCTCAAATCTTCTCCAGACACTATTTCTCAACAAGAAGGGTCTTCCTTACAAAACCCCAGCACAGTTTCCAGCTCCCACAAGTACGATACTCAACACTGTCTCTGCTATTCACATTCCAGCTTTGTTAGCTGACCTAATAATGTCTATGATTACATCTCCTGCAACCCCAGTCTAGTATGGGGTCCAGTCTGGCAGCAGGCACTGTTTCCACACACTCCATAGCTGCCAGTTTGAAGAACCATGAACTTGTGTACATACCCATTCTCAATTCCTAGCTGTGGCCATGCAGTGCTTGTGACCAGTGGGCTGTGCCATCTAACACTGAAGGGATAACGCCTGTGCCTGCTTGTTTGTGCCCCAAAGCAGGCCTCAGGAGCAGAGACTGTGCATCTCCTTGCAGAGAGCTCTTTCTGTCCACTGGTTCTGAGACTCACAGACCTAGGATAATGTTATAGTCAGGGTTTACAGGGGAATAGATTTAATAGAGGACACATAAGTCTTACGGTTATTTTATAATATTCACCCCAAGAGTCAAATTCAGAAGAGTGCCAGACATCTGTCCACACACTAGAGACCCAAAGAATCCAGCCGAGGGCCTGAATCCCATGGCAATGTCCTGCACAAGTCCAGCTGGAGGCTGAGAGCCCAAGACAATGCCTCATGCACATACATAACAGGGATCTGCACTGGGAAGGCCCAAAGGTCAGTAGCGGAAGCTCGGAAGTCTGTGCCAGCAGGCTGAGGGATCTTCACTGGAGCCTGAAGGCAGTGCTCAAGGAAAGGACCAGAGCTCCCCCAAAGAGAACAGCAGCCACCTTCAGTGACAGTGAGGACCAAGCTCCTCAGACAATGAGAACAGCTGAGTTCATATCAGGAAAAGCAGCATGACGAGGTTCTCCAGGAGAATCAACAGCACAACACCTTCCCATCCCGTTCTCCTTTTATGGTGCTGGTGACAATCCTCAGGTGGGCCTTTCACGCCCAGCACCATGCTGATTCAGTTCAGCTGGGTGTTACCAGCTGACCATTAAATCACCACAGATACAGACAGTGACCAAGGAGGCCAGCAACCACCGAATCCTGACCAAGTTAGCAGCTCCAGAATCAATGTGAGGAGGCTGAGAATCAACTCGACAAGACTGATATTAACGGTGATGTTATAGGAGTGATAGGAAGAAACAGGAGCCAAGAAGGATCAATAACCGGAAACTCCATGGTTATCTTGTGTAATTTTCTGAACTGTGTCCCTCGTGAAACCAAGTGAATACCCTGCGTGCTGTGGAATCCAGAGAAGCCCAGGTGACCTGCTTCCTCATTTTCCTCTCCTGTATCTAGTGACACTTAGAAAAGAAAGTTGGAGGCTGGAATGGAAAGGAGGAGGATGGAGAGAGAGGGCTTTTCTATGACAGGGGCTCTGGAGACAAGACAGTCAATGCTGGCCAGGTAGGCCTGGGTGCTGGGTGCTCAGCCCCAGGACCTTACCTTGAGAAAGTACTACCTCCTGAGTGGCATGGGATACACAGGGGAGATGGAGACTGAGGGAGATGCCTGGGGGCCAGGCCTCCTAGGAAGGCCACTCCCTATGCCACCCCACTAGCCCAGTTAGGCCTGCTGTATGCCACACACTGTGCCCTGCAGAAGGCCTTGCTTGAGGCCTGTAGGTCCAGGGAGGCTCTGAGCGGCCTTTCTTCCTGCCACAGTTGCAGTCCCCTGTAGGAAAGTCCTTTGAAAGATATGTTAGAATTTTCAGTAGTTCCTTTAAGAAGATAAAAAGGGAAGGAGGGCAAGGCAGGTCCCAGTGAGCCTCTCCTATCACAGAGAGCTGGCCCACAGACAGCTGGCCTGTGAAAGGTAAACACAAGCCTTGTTCCTCAACACCATCTCAGCCTGCAGGGCCAGCATGGCATAAAAGCCCAGGGGAAACAGAGCTTTTCTAGTTCCTTTGGAGAATTGTATTGTCAGGATGGTATGCCCTCTGAGCTTTGTACGGGGGAAGGCACCCTTTGGAAAAACGGTCCCTCGTGAACAGTCTGTGATGTGGAACCACTGAGAGTGAAGCAGTGGGCAAAAGGTATAATATTAGGATCTCACCAGGCCCTGGAAAATTTATAAAATTAATAAAACCTGGAGCGGTGGGTTATTTCCTAAGGTTAGCACAAAAAGACTTCCCTTCTTCTCTTGACTTACATGTGACTGCCAAGAGACCGCTCCCCTTCTCTTGAACCTGCTCCATGACTTGACTTGGCCAACAGTGACAGAGGTGAAACTTCAAGCTGGGAGTTTGGCCGGGAGCCCATTTAGCTCATCCTCGCCGTCTTGATACACAGCCTCGAGGTCACTGTGTGGGGAAGCTTCCTGGAGACAGAAGGCCACTTAGAGAACTGAGGTGGCCCAGTGGACATCAAGCCACCACCAGACATGCAAGTCAGGCTGACCTAAATCCTTGAGCTGAGAGCACTGTGCACTGGGGAATGATCCAGCCGGCTCACTGAACTGTGAGAAAGAGTAAAGCGTGTCTGTTTCCCGGCCAGGTGGTTTGCTACGCAGCTATACACAACTGAGGTGGAAACGGGTCTGGAAGTGGGGTGCTGCCATACCCAAAATCTAACTATGGGCCAGTGGTTTCAGAACCAGGTGTTAGGCACAGGCTGAAAGAGGGTGAGGCGCTCCTTGGTGGAGTCACAGGACTTGGGAAGAAATGGCTGTCAGAGGCTGGAGAGAGTGGAGATCTGTATTAAGTACTGGCAAAACCACAGGCAGTGTTTGCCAGCAGTTAAATTGAAAAACAAAAAAATACCCAAAGAATTTGTAACATGGATAAAGATATTTCTGGGCAGAATGTTGAAACTGCCAATTAACTTTCTGTGGCTGTGTAGGAAAAGATATAGGAAGAGAGATGAATTTAGTTGAACGAAACTAAACTAAACCCAACAAAAATGATCCCATTTGCAAGCAAAATACAGAAGGTACAGAACAGTCAGAACTAGCTGATTGAAAACTAAAAGTATTTCACATGCTCAATCTCAACAGCCAGCAAAAGATTCCCAAAGGAGAAAATGGCCTGAAGGGTAAAGGCTGATTCAAGAATATGAGGCTTTAAGTTCCTTTGCTGAGATCTGGGGACACAAGACAGTGGCTTATACACCCTTTTCATCAAGAAGAAAAGGACATCAAAGGGCATTGTCTTACAGAAGGCTGACGTATCCAAACTGGAGACAGGACTGTCTTGAAAATAATTAGGGTTGTAACTTTCAGAAGTATAGAAGAAACTCCAATGAGATTCATAGAAAATCCATAACAATTTTAAGAGAAATGATTAATGAGAGCCCATTAATCCAATTTGGAGTAAAAGGAGTTAACATTCAAAATTAAAAGATACTTCTGGGGCATCTAGCTTTCTGTAGGAAGAAACAGAGAAAATCAGCTGTCTTGAAACACAGGCCATTTCTAATAGGAAAGAAATGTGTTCCCAGGGAACACAGCAAGAGAATATAGAACAAGGGAAGAGTTTTAATTAAATATCTGCTGCCTCTAGAGAAGAGGATTGAACTACTTGGACCCTTCTGGAATGCAGAATTGGTTAAAAAAAAAAATAGGGAGGTCCATGTATATCCTGTTCCTCCACTTTGAAAGGAGTGTCTGTTGTGGACAGTCTCACTGTGTGGGGCTTGGTTTGTTAATTTGCAGATCTCTCAACTAAGAAGAGTTGGGGAGAAGAGAACCAGTGGACATATGTCCAGATAGAGCTTATACTGATCACAAGACCCTGGAATTTGAATCTGATACTCTAATTGGCATGATATTTTGGGGATCCTAGGATGGGAAAAATAATATGCTGCATATAGATTGTGGTCACTTTGTCACATCTTCTACCACTTTATAGCTGTTTTAAGTCTGAGCTGGCATGAGATTTTGCCTTAGTCAACAGAGTGTGGCAGAAGTGATTCTGTGTACATTTCAGGTCTAGGCTTCTGCTGGCCTTGGGTTTCTTGCTTTTGCTTCCTTTGAATGTGGTTCTGGGACCACCATGAAAGGAAGAGTTTGTGATTTACAGGAGGACAAGAGGCCCACATAATAGCAAGCTGAGGTGCTCTGGCCACCAGCCAGTAGAAGGGTCCATGCCTATGAGTCCAGCCTGCTTGCTTTCTAGTTAGATACAAGCAGGCAGGTCAGATACGATGGAAGCAGCGTAGAGGATGTCCTGACAACCTACAGAAAAGTAGAGAATAAAACAATCATTGCTGTTTTAAATCAGTAAATCTGCAGATGATTTATGCAGTAATAGAAAACTATAATATTTAGTGTGACTAGTCCAGACAAAACAAATGAAAATGAAACCTTAAATACTAATGTTAGGAGTGAAAAATGGGAGACATTTACAAACCCTAGTGGTATTAAAAGGTTGGTAAAGGGGTACAATAAAGCTCATTATACCTGACATTCAATAACTAAATGGAAAGGGATGAAATGTGAAATTTTATAGCCAACACAGAATAAATAGAAAATGTAAAGAGGCCTAAATCAATTTTTATATTACATCTGTAGTCAAAGATCCCCTCCTTCTAAAAAAAGCCGTAGCCTCACTAGTAAATTCCACCAAAAATTTGTGGGGTGAATGAGACTAATTTAACAAACTTTTTCAGAGAAAAGAAAAGAGACAGCATCTCCAGCACATTTGATTGGGTCCCCATAACCCTGACATCGAAACTCAAGAATAACAAAAGAGAAAAGGGAAATTATAGACCATTATCTTTCTTGAGCAAAGACATACAAAATTTTCACAAAACATTAACAAATCAAGTCCAGCAATATATAAACATCATATATCATATGTCATGAGCAAGTGAGTTTATTTGAGGAGCTCAAGACTTTTAATATTTGAAGACCTTTTGTAATTCATATTAGCAGAGTAACAAAAACACTGTACAATCATCTCAAGAGGTAAAGAAAAATGTTTGATAAAATTAAACTGATTTGTTTTGAAACCTCTTAGCAAATGAGGAATGGAGGAGAATGTCCTTTGAGATAAATAGCATACATGCAAAATCTATAACCAACATCATGTTTAATATTAAGATTTTCCCATGAAGTAGGGAACATGGCAAGAATGTTCACGTTTTCCACTTCTAATCACCACCAGTGAAATAAGGCAAGAAAAAGAAATAAAACACGTTAAACAAAAGAGCAAGAGATGTAACCTTTTATTTTTTTTCACAGATGAATGGAGAAAAATCTAATAACGGAAAGGAAGACTACTAGGAATAGTTAGTGATTTTCAAAAAAAAGGCATTGTAGACTTCAAGATCTAACAAAATGAACTTTGATACTCACAAAATGAACCGAGAGCACGCCCTCCTGTGAACCAGGCACCACCATGGGGATCGGGAGGGGACCACTCAGCAAGAGGACAAAGCACACCCTCCTGTGGATGAGCTGGTGCGCAGGCTGGGAAACCAGAAGAGCACACAGAAACAACTGGCTGATTCCGAGGACTCAGGGTAAGACAGCAACTGAGGTGAAAGGAACAGCTTGATCCTGAAGTTGTTTGATTGACACTGTGGGCCTGGGGCTGGTGGTCTGGGTATCTATTTGGAGGATGGCAATGTGATTGTGCCAATTGTGGGGGATTTCTTCTGTCTTGTTTTTGAAAACCACTGTTTTGTTTCATTGTACTGTTTTGTTTTATTCCTGTGTCTGGTAACCTGAACAACTATTTTGAAGATAACAATATGCAGTCTAAGAACCATTGTTTAATTACTATCATCTTGTTTTGAAAACCTGTATAGCTATTGCTGGTTTTTTTGTTGTTGCTGCTGTCATTTTGCTTTTTCTTGTTGTTTTTGAGGTTTGTTTGCATCTTGATTTTTCTGTTTTTTCTTTCTTCTCTCTCTTTTTAAAATTTTATTTAGAAAGAAAAAAACCCAACCAAACAAAACAGAAAAAAGGGTAGCAACAATACAGAATTCCAAAGAAAAAAAAGAAAACAACAACCAAAAAAAAAAAAAAACCACTAAGAAATCACTAGTTGATAAATTACATACTGTCATCTTGGAAATAGTTGTTCAAGTTACAAAATTAAAGCATACAAAGTAGACATTCAAACAGTGAGACTATTACCAGTTCTGCTCAACAATCTAACAAAAACAGTAGTATGGTCATCTATCTTCCACACTTAAACATACATGCAGTTATATCCTTTAGAGCACTTTCTTTTGCTCTCTCTTTTACAGTAGCAATTATGCATTTTGGGTTTTATTACTCCTACAGTTCTTGTTACTTTTTTTATTTTAAAGAGAATAAAACAAAAGAGGGCAGAACAAAGCAGATCAGAACAGAACAACATAAGCAACATAGCACTTTACAACAAGACAACTGGACATTAACAATAGCTGTCAAAATATCTCTTTCTCTGCTATAGTTGAGCATAGTTTCAGATACCATAATATCAAACATAACACAATAGTATAAAACTGTTCAAGAGAATGAAAGAATTACAGGACATTCTGAACCGAATAACTATGATCAATGGCTACTATAATATCTCATTTTGAATAAAAAGATTTGTTTATACTATCACATACATTAAAATCCCAATAAGACACAACATGATAGAACCGATGGTAATAGCAGAGTAGAAGCATGGTAGGACTTCTAAGGAAGACGATATTAAATCAGCAATGCTGCCATAATGTTTTGTTTTCTTCAAAACCGCTGTTCATACCATTCTGCATAATAAAGTCAAACAAAACAGATTAAAAGCATTCCAACTGATGAATGAAAACATTGAAAGGCTTCAAAGCAATGAAATGGGAAATCATGATTACCATAAAATCTTACATACTCTTATCAACTTTCATACTAGGGAGACTATACAATATTTACACATGTGTGTTTGGTTATTTCACTTATGAGTATGGTCTCAAGTCGTGTCCATTTATTTATAAATATCTCAATGTGATCATTCTTTATAGCTTAGTAGTACTCCATTGTACAAACATACCACAACTTTTTAATCCATTCCTCAGTTGATGGGCACTTAGGTTGTTTCCAAGATCTGGCTGTTACAAATTGTGCTGCTATAAACATGGGTGCACATATATCACTGTGGTATGATGTTTTCAGTTCTGGGAATATGCCTGGAAGTGGAATAGCTGGGTCAAATGGGATTTCCAAACCCAGCTTTTTGAGGAATCTCCAGACTGACCTCCACAGTGGCTGTACCACAGACTGACCTCCACAGTGGCTGCACCAGTCTACACTCCCACCAACAGTGCAGAAGAGTTTTCTTTCTTCTCTTTAAAATAAAAAAAAGTGTACAATAGATACTATGACTTGAGAAGAAACTATTCAAGGGAAGGGACAAACTGTGGTGGGGAAAAGGAAGAAGGGGTAAAGGGAAAAAATATACATACATACAAGATATTTAAGATAGTTATACAGCTAGCTTCTGTTACACCATGCTACAGCAACATATCTGCACCCATGTTTATAGCAGCACAATTTGTAACAGCTAAGTCTTGGAAACAACCCAAATGCCCATCAACCATGGAATGGATAAAAAAGATGTGGTATTTTTATACAATGGAATATTACTTAGCTATAAAGAAGGATAATCTTGAGGTAAATGCAGGCAACTTGAGACCATGTAAATATTACATTGTCTCCCTAGTGTAAAAAGGAAAAACTGAAAGAGTAATAAGATCCAAAATGTATAATAGATATTTTGATAATGAAAGTGAAAGAAAGTGTTTAAAAGGAAAAACAACTGGGATAGGCGAAAAGAGAGACAGAAGAATATATGTATATAGGTGTACATATACATGTATGCATGAATATATAGATATATACAAGATTCATAGCTATACCACTAATCTCTGTTAGTTCAACCAAAGGAACAGTTTGTGCTTTCATTGTTTGATTGTTTGATCATTTTTTTGTGCCTGAATCTTGTAACCTGAACAACTACGTCTAAGATAACAATATGCAATATATTAGTGTTAATTTCCTATTTTATTTTGAAATTTGGTATCATTTCTATCCCTGTTTTCTGTTTTGCTTTTTAAAATAAAAGAAGAACGTCAAAAAACTAAAACATAGTAAACTGAGTCAAGGTAATAAAAAAAGAGTCTAAGAAATTGCCACAGATTGAGGAGACCAAGGAGATAACACTATCTTGGAGAAAATCCTGGAACAGAAAACCAATATGAGAGTAAAAAGTGGGAAAATTATATCAGGTCAGTAGTTAATTACCAGCACTGTTTCCTGGCTCGTTTGCTGGTTTTGATGTTATGGGGGTTGAGCTGAGAGAAAGAGAGAGGAAAACTTTGGTACCATCTTCACAACTCCTTGTTAGCAGGGTAAAATTATCTCAGAATAAAAAGTGTAATAATGTAGAAGGCAGCAGTGGAGCTGCTTGGCCGTGAGAGCAGGAGGGGACACTGGTGGTAGTTTTGGTCTGGTCAGTACTGCCCTGGCAACCTTAATAACCCTTCCAAACATCCTGAAGCTGCTTACTGCTCTGCAACAAATCTTTGCTGCTTAAATAAGTCATCGCTCCAAAAATGAAAAGATGAGCCCCAGACAGGAAAAAAATATCCCGAACATATATAACTAACACAGGAATTGTCTTTAGAATACATAGAGGACTCATACAACTCAACAAGAAGGTGATAAATGTAAAAACAAGCAATGGGAACAAACAGCTTTGTCATCAAAAAGACGTATGAACAGCAGGAAGCTCATAAACGCTGCTTAATACCATTAGTCATCCTGGAAATGCAAAGTAAAACCACCGTGAGGTCTCAGGACATGTCCCTTAAGGCTGAGATGACAAACAATGACAACCCTAAATGCTGTCCAAGATGTGGCTCCTGGTGGGTGGGTGGAATGGTACAACTACTTTGGAAAACGGATAGTGCCTCTAAAGGGAGCGGGCCACCCAGCAGGCACACCGCATGATAACCTGGGAGAAAGGAAGTGCCTTCGTGTGCAAAAAACCAGAGCAAGTCAAGATCTGGAAATAACTCAGTATCTATCAGCAAAGGAAAGAATGCGGTAACTGGCATGTTCTTTATCGATCAGCAATCAGAAGATTCATGAGCTTTTGAGATGCAGCCACATGACTGAGTATCACAGTGCCGAGACGCCCGGTGCCCAGCAGCACTTTCTGTGCCTCTGCTCACCCGAACTGCCACCAGAACCTTCCGCGGCTGTGGAGAGCAGGACAAGAATTCTTCCAGGGATGGGGGTTTACTGGAAGGGGTGAATGACAGAGAAATTCTGTCTCTTTTTAAATTTTAAGAATTCTGGGCAAATATACATAGAATTTAGTATTTTAGTAATTTTTCAATGTCCAGTTCTGTGGCATTAAGAACATTCACATCACAGCCACCACCATCATCTGTCCGGAGTTCTTTCATCTTCGGAAGCTGCAACTGCGCCCACTAAGCACAGATGTCCCATTCCTCACGGCACCTTGCCATTCTGCATCCACTTTCTACCAGCGCTTCTGGTACCATAATGTGACAGCTCCAGAGACTTCGGTAAGTGGAATCACAGCATTTTCTCTTCTGTGACTGGCTTATTTCATTTAGCATTATGTCCTCCAGGTTCATTCCTGTTGAAGAATGCCTGAATTTTAGCCCCTTTCAAGACTGAACAATGTTCTGCTGCATGGACACACCACATTTTCCATCTCCGTCTACCTGTAGATACTTGGTTATTTTTCCCTTCTGGTTACTATGAATAACGGTGCTGTAAACATGAGTGTGCACATAACTGTGTCTACATTGAGACGTAGGTTACTTTGGGTATATATTATGGGTATATATTTGGGTATATATTATGTAAATTCATTGACTGGCATCGCTCTTCATGTACGCAAACTGCCCTGTTTCTGCTGTGCCTACCAGGACAGCCTTCCGTGTAGGCCTGTCTGCTTCAACTCTCCCCCGCCCTTCTAACCCTTTAGAGACTTGCAGGGAAGCCCCTTTCTGCCTTCGCTGTAGCCCTGGGAAGGGCTTTGCCAGGTGTCTCCTCCCCTGATTGTCCTATACTAAACCCAGTGCCACAGATCCTGGCCTGAGAGAAAGGTTCCAGGGCCAGAATGGGTGAGTCTATGAAGATTCCCTGGTGGCTGCCCCTGCACACCCAGGGCATCAGAGCTTGGTTTTTCCATCTCCCTTCTTGCTATCTGCAGCTAAGTCCTGTCCCACACATGCTCCTGCTGTCTGCCTTTCCTCACTGGGCCACAGGTAGGTTAGGCAAAGCCAGGTGCATGCTGCAGAGGCAGACTGAGGCCCCTGGGTCTTCCTGCCCCCCGTGCGTGGACAGCATTAGGCTCTTCCAGCATGCTGTGGGTGACGCTCCATACTTCTTAGACAAAACAACAGTGGAATTAAAATAGTCTTAAGTTCTTCATGCTTTTCTTGGAGAAAGTTCTATATTGTATTAATAACGAGAAACAGTAGGAATCAAGGCAAAATAATAAAAAAGCATCTCTGCTGGAGAGGGGGAGCTGAAGCCATCAGCTCTCTAGGGGATCTATAGCTACTTCTGAGCTAATTCTTTTCTGAAGTAAGTTTGATTTGTCTTAAAAATAATTAAAGCAGCTTGTATTTCCACAAAGATGGATGGGGTGGCGGGAACTGTGAAAGTGCGCTAATTCTTACGGTGTGTGATGTCTTGCTTCTTGGGTATCAGCCTTAGAAGCTGTCCCCCCTCACTAAGCACAGGCTGCATTTTCTCTGCCTTCGTTATTGCACATGTTACGAATAGAATTGTCGACACATCTCCAGCGTGCTGGCTTCAGCTGAGGACAAGTCATGCGTGAGCACCAAGGACCACAGCCCCTTCCTCTAGCTGGGGGGTGTCTCCTGCGGCAACTGAGGCAGGTGGAAAGGATTACTGTTCAGGTGAGCCTGGTTGTCTGGTCAGCAGCCAGAGCTTCTCAAAGTCTCCCAAGAACTCTATACCTAGCAAATTATCACCCAAGGCAGGTCACAGAGAATGGAGCCATGCAGGCCAGGGTTATGCTCCCATTGGGCCTGGCAGACTTCTGCCAAGCTCAGGGTCTGCACAGTGGCTTCCTGAGTATTCCCAACAAGTCTTAATTCTGAGGCTCTGCATGATGTCAAGAGGCCAGGGCTTCTTTCTATCCCAGGCCAGGTAGGGCAGGGGATCTCTCCCATGTTACCAGCACAGGCAGGCCATGGGCGGCAGTGCCAGCTGGGATACTCTAACATATTTTAAGCATTTGTTAATTTTTCTGTTTGTTCTTTAGGGTTCTGTTTTTCTCACCCATAAACTGATCTTTAAGAATGGCTATTTGATATGCAAAGCCCAGAATTTATCACTGGTTAATTATTTGGATAATAGGTATACCAGCATTTTATAAATGTTAAAGGCTATACACTGGTTTTATACATTATTTATCAATAATACTAAAACATTGTTATTTGATTCCAGCATTGTTAGGATATTATTTGACCCACTGAACTGTACCAATTTAGGGTTCAATTTGGAAATAGCACTGCATGTGTAAAACAGTCCAAAGGAAAGCCTTTGTACTTAACAATAAGAATAAAAATGATTCAGTGTAATGGCAGGTTGTGTTGTTATTGTAAACCCTGAGAACCTTTCTTGAGGTTGCAAAAAAGAACATATGGTGCCCATTTTAAATTCACCAATTACATAGAATAGAAAAGACATGAAACCATTTATTGAAGCTAGAAACGTGCTGAGCAGAGGCTGGCTGCCTATGGGGCTGTGGGCAGGATCCGATGGGCATTATCTACCACACACACATACACAGCACCCAGCGTGGAGGAGAGATGTGCTCACAGGAGGACCAAACTCTCATGGAGCGACTGGTGCTACTAGAGAGGAAAATGCCTGGCATAAATGGGTGGACACAGAAACAAGTTTCAAACTTGCAATTAATAGCATCACTAGGATGGTATTTTATACAGCCTGCATTTCCCACAGTTTTCTTGCCTGATTGTTTGGGGGAGTGGGGAACTGAAAGACATACTTACTTTGAAGTTGATTTTATCTTTCAGCATCACCTTTACACTTCTTTCCTTAAAATGACCCAGAAGGTCTTGCAAGCTGTCTGCTTTTCGTAGAGTTTGCTTATATCTTACTTGTCTTTTAGAGCTAGTGGCCATTGGCCACACCACTTAACAAATGCTGGGAAGACATAGCTTTGACCTTAGAGAAAGATGTCAAGGAACAATGGATGTTAAGAAAGCAGCTCAATTATCCCCGAGTCACTTCCAGATACCATCTCTGTTCAGAGATTCCTCAAAAAGGAAGTGGGCAGCATCTCCACTCACCAGCTGAGGGACAATCCCAAGGGACTCGAGCCCAAGGACAGTGATGTTCAGCTCAGCTGGTCAGCTATAAAACAGAGACCTGAAAAGTAGATAAAAAACTTTTTGGACAGGCTGAGGATTCAGCTCAGCAGCATAAGCACCTGCCTGCCAAGCATGAGGTTGTGAGTTCGATCTCCGGTACCAAACAAAAAAAATTTTTTTGGACAGCCCATCATTTCAACTATTGTGCTCAAAGTAAGACATTATTGAAGTATTTTATATTATGTATTTCTTTATTGCTACACTTAAAAAGGTCTTTTATTGTGGAGAATTTCAAACATACACCAAGTAAACAGAATGATATGAGTCCCACATGCCTATAATCCAGCTTCAAAAAATACCAGCATTTCCCTCTCCTTGCTTCATTTGCTCTTCCTGCCCTTAACCCTCAGTATGACCTTCTTTGGTGTAAAATTTAAATACCCTAAGTCTTAGTTGAACATGGAGATACATTCATTCAGTCTGCATATTTATTAAATATAGATTTTGCCATCATGCCAGAAAGTTTCTGTCTGTTACTTCCCGTTGTATTGGCTCATTTCACCCTACATAACCATCCTTTACTTTTTTTCCTCATGAATTAGTTTTGTGTGTTCTAGAACATCACAGAAATAGAATGAGTGAAGAATATTTGTACCATTCGTGTTTGGCTTCTTGCACCCTGTCTGATGTCTATGAGATCTATCCATGCTGTTGCATTTATAGAGAGTGCTTTTCTTTTTATTACCAGAGAGTATGTTATTGCATGAATATTCTACAAATTGTTTATCCATTCTTCTGTTGGGTGTCATTTAGGTTGTTTTCAACTTTCAGTTATTATGAATACATCTGTTAAAGCCTTCCAGTTTTGTTATTTTCCAAAGTTTTTGCCTCCCTGAGGTTCTTTGCTTTTCCATACAAAAATTAAATCTTGTCAATTTCTACAAAATGCCTGCCACAATTGATTGGAATTGCTTTGAAATTTTAGAGCAGTTTTGGAAAATTACATCTTAATAACACTGATTTTCCAAGTCATGGTCATGGTATATACCTCTTTATTTATTAAGATGTTAATCTCTAGAAACTATTTTGCCATTCTCAGTAGAGAGTATACATGTTACTCATTAAATCTCTTCTTAAGCATTTTGTTTTCTGTTGCTATTATAAATAGTAATGGTTTAAAATTTCTGACTTCTTTCCACTGGCTTGCCGATAGTATGAATACAGAAATGCCATTGCTTTTCCATATTGGCACTGTATCCCATAACCTTGCTAAGTTCATCTTATTGGATCTGTAGGATTTTTCCTTGTTGATTTGTTCAGATTTTTGATGTAAACAGTGAAATCACCTTTAAATCAGGACAGTTTCGCTCCTTCCTTTTCCTTCTTTGTGAACTTCGTTTTACCTACTCCCCTGCCAGCTATCAGTTAAATGTCCAGGAGAAGGGGGGCTGTGGTGCAGTGGGGGGTTCCATGTCAGGAGGAGCATATCAGTGCTTTACTGTGAGGTATGGCACTGGCTGAGGGATCCCACGCAGTAAGTCCCTGGCTCATGAGCACTGAGTTGAGAACTTCCACAGTTACAAATGGACCTCGTGTTATGAGCATTTGTAGGTGGGAACAAATTGTGGGAGTAGCTCCTGTGTCTGTCTGACGTTATCACAGCTGTGCTGCTGGGTGCTTCCTGTACAGTGCAACTGTGTATATCAGTACAGTGCTCAATCAGATCACGGGATGTCTGGAAGCAAGCGGAAAAGCAGTGGTGAAGTGCAGAGGACTGCTAGGACGCTCAAAGCAACACATATTGAACATTTGTGTCAAAGGTGTGTAAGGCTCACTTTTTCAGGCTTACAAACAAATCTGCCCTATGAACACTTTCCTGGAATGGAACTCGTTTGTAAGTCAGGGACTTAACGCTATACATGCCTTTTATCATACTGAAGTTGAATTCTTATAATGAATGAACTTAAATGCAGACACAGACAGAGAGAGAGAAGTAATGTCTTAAATTAATACTGATGGTAGGCTGAACATGGGGAAAACCATTCTGATCTGAAAGAAGACAGCAGAATGAAAAAGGAAGGGGCGGAGGAAGGAGGCTGAATTGACAGCGTGCTATAGTGTCCCATTCCTCTACTACTATGTTTGAACTCTCATGTGACTAGTACCCTAAAAGATTCTCTCTCAATAGATTTTAAAGTGTCAAAGTTTTTCCAATTACAATGGGAGCTATTTGGAAAACAGATTATTTTCAAGAATTAAATTTGGAAGTCTGTTGAAACTGAGGCATAGTGAATATTGTACAGTGGAATTTTAAAGGCAATGGGGAGAAAGTCACCACATTCAGATAGGTTTCCTTAGCATCAAGGGCCTGCTGAGCTTGGGAAGCCTTGGGGCTGGAGACCAGTGAGTACTGACACATGAAGACATGTCCCTGCCTTTACAGAGCTTGGAATGTGTCAGGGTGAGGCAAGAGTTAGAAATCCCAAGAAAAGTGGATGCAGCCTGCGACTGGAAAGGGAAGGTGACATGGAGAGGACAGAGTCCTGATGCAAGGCTGTGTAGGCAGAATAACTCAGTGTCAGTGGGGTCACCTGAAGCCTCCTGGGCTGGAGAGTCTAAGAATCTTGCTTGTATTCTGGTGTGCCCTGCTTTTCTGACATGCGTGGGGTGGGCTTATGAGCCTAAACTGTTAAATACAGAAACAGAACAATTTACCTGGCAGTTACCAAGATAACCATACTGTAATATACATAGCACAGCAAAATTAATCAGGGCCAACCCTGGAGTATGTCTTTGTGGGCTTGCCAGGTATGTCTTTGTTGTTACAAACATTGGTTCGTACCAAGCTCTTATCCAAGTTTTGAGGATCTTAAGTCTCTTCACTTGAATTAGGGTAGCCAAGTACACGGGGGTAGACCCAGATCCAGGTAGCAAGCAGGGGCCATCTACTTAGGTGGAGAGCCTCTTTGGAGAAATGAAGATTTCATGTCATCTATGCTAGTCACTTTGTTTCTAGAATCTGGGTCCTAGCCTTAGACTTGCAAGATAACAAGCTACAAGAAACTTTCACATCAGGCTAAATTCAGCCACCTGCATTCTGTGCTGTAAGCACAATTACCTTCTTTGTCATCTTCTCCACTAGAGTGCTACCACTACTCAAGGTAGTATCTCCACATGGATATTCAAATGCTAGTTGGAATACATTCATTCATTTGCACATAAGACAGCAATTGTTGAATTTGGTAGAGTCCCCTTGAAAGTTCTCAGATTCTCAAGACACAGCTGAAAGCCCCCCAAAATACCGTAGACAGAAAGACTGGTTTGATGTCTCTCATTCTTACAACATATATGTCTTACAGAGTTTTAAATCTCAGCCTCAGTTTCCCTGCTGTAAAATGCAAGTTGGAGTCCTTACTTCATAGGTCTCCAGAGGATTCATAGGGAATCATATGCCAAAGTGCCAGAGAGGTTCTGCACAAACATAAGGTGATGTTGTGAGAGAGGTGAAGAATCTGTCTGTGAATGTTACACGGCAGGTCCAGGGGTCTGTGTTCTACTAGCAGGGTCGTTTCCTGGGGACCAGGGTGTCATTTTTGCTATTTAGGGATTTTTTTTTTTGTATTGAGTACGTTTTGATTTATGTGAATAACTTGCACATGAAAAAGTGTATGTTCTTTCAGGACACAAGTCCAAGAGTCAACAGAAATTTGGAAATTCTATTTTCATGCTGACATTTAATTCATGACGAATTTGTTTTTAAGTGTGCGATTTTCTTTCCTTGATTTTCACATGACTTTGTAATAAGAGCAGTTGCACAGGCTCATCAAAAATAGAAGCTGGCTGATGGAGTAGGATGTTCAGTGTAAATATTTAGTACTGGAGGCTGGCAGCTTTTAAATTTGCATCTTGATCTAAATGTATCTGCTGATTTCCCATCTGCTAATATTTTCCCATCTGCTAAATACCTGCTACCAGGGGAAGAGGACGTCTTTGTCATTCTGCCCCTTCTTGACCTCCATGTCCCCTCCACCTGAACCTGGAAACAGTACCACTGTGTTCACAAGAGTACGCAGACAGACAGACAGAAAAACATTGACCACAAGGCAACTGTGACCAATCAGACAGCACCACTCCGGATAATTGGTTGACCCAGAGATTTGCCTCCCTTTAAACATCAGCCCGGTGTTCTGCTGCCATGGAGCTGAAGTCTCGGAGGCAGCAGCTGTCCTGGGACCCAAAGCCAGCACTTGAGAAGACAGTCCGTTCATTTGTCTGTCATATATCCACAGCAAACAATACAGCCCTGAAGGCCAGATGCTGCCCCTGCTCACAGCATACAGGTCGTTGATCAGAAGATGAGAGGCATCCAGGAGCAACAGCTGTGGCAGGAAGAAGCCAGCAGGGAGACTGGGTCTAGCCCATCCTCTGCGTCACCTACAGAACACCTCCTGCTCAGAGGACAGTTTGGGATTTTGTTTGGGTGCCTAGAGCCTCCTCTTCAGGGACCCTCTCTTCAATATCAACACCAGAGGTCATGTGGAACATCGTGCTGATACCAGCCATTGGGCCGGTGCACATTCCGGCTCTCAGTGGAGCAGTATGAGTTAATGAACTTGTGCCACCCTATGTGTATCGCATCCACCAGGATAAGCTGCTCCTTCCTCACTGTGAAAGCCCAAGAAGAGTTCAAGAGCACCAAACAGCTCCCCTTTGAGGCAGTGTGCTCTTTGTGGGTATGCTGCTCCTCAGTGTCCTGCTGGCTGGATGAGCCTGCTCACAGACCCCAGAACAAAGGACAGAAAGGACCCAATGAGCAAGAGTCACATGTCATGCTTAAAATCAAGGCTGTCCCCTGAGAAGGCAACCACGAAGACACTTGATTGATGGTGGCAAATAATTATTCGTAGTGTTGCGGTGAGCCTGCCTTTGTAGAAAGCCAGAGATGAATAAAATATATGAGAGCACATCAAAATATAGTGCAAGGACAACATATACAAACAGTACATTAAGCATTATGGAAAACAATAAAGAGAGCTGGAAAAGCAGATCTGAGTTAGCAGCTGGGTTCCGAGTCCACATGCATTCGTATTAACAGCAAGCAGCCCACAGACTTCTCCTGTGGTCCTCCGGTCCTGGGAATATTTCATTAGTTGGAAAGTGTGAGCAGATTTGTTTCCACTACCTCCTCCTTTCTAAAGGACATATTCCTAGTACCCCGCACAGCCATGGCGCTCCTGCCGCCAGGACCTGGGCTTCCCTCTGCGCAGAGTGCAGTGTCAACAGAAATGCCACAGTGACATTTCTCTCTCTCTCAATTACTTGTAGGCTTCTCACTGCCCATATAAAATACATATTGTGCTCCAGCGAGATCTACCGCACTGAGGTCAGCGGGAACTCGTCGTCCTTTTGCTTCAGAATGAGACAATACTGACATCTGTAAGATTTGCTGTAAATAATCCAAGAGGTATAGGTACAGAGCAAGGGCCAGGGAAGGGAAAGAAAGAATGGGACAGAAGGGGGGGGAAGTGGGAGGAGTGGGGAGGGAAGAGAGCAATGGTGAGGGATTTACTATTAAATTACTATTACTCATTTGGAGTCCGAAAGCCTAGGGAAGGCTTCACTGGGTGATCTGTGTCATTTAAGGGGAAAATAGGTATTTGGCAAATATCTACAAGACAACACTGAGCTTAAAGGCAGACTTCAGGTAGATGCTCCTGGTTCAGAATGATCCTGACTCACACCAGAGGGACCCAGGTGGAACTCCCTGAGCCTGGCTCCCCAGCAGACACATACACACACGATTTGGGCACATGGTCTCGAATTCTAATTGGGATGTCTATGATTCTGATTAAGTGCAACGGAGTCATTTACTTGACAGTTTCAATCAATAAGTTAAAATAGGGTGGGGGTGGGGGATCACCCTGCACAAAGATCTGAGGAACAGACAGCCCTGGTGGGTGTTGGTGTTGCCCAGATGGCTGGCTTTTCAAGTCAGCCTGTGAGAAAATCAAAAGTGTGTTTGACAACCAGTCAGAGAGAAGCTCTTCTCTGAAGGAGAGGTTTTTCACGGAAAAGAAATTTGGCGACAGGCAGTGCACTGCTTTGGATGACAAATGAGGGTGAGAAATTCTAGTGGAGGCTTGCAGAAGCCCCACTTGCCCTTTTTTCTCCATTTATGTAGGACACAGAGACTGAACCTATGTTCATGTGCACGCATGTGTATAAGGGTAGTTTGTGCATGTGTGCACATGTGTATGTGTAAGAGGGACAGAAGGCATGTCAACGTATGCCTATGTCTCCATAAGAGTGTAAGGACTTATCTGCCTTTGTGCACTCATGTGTAGGAGGGATGCATAGCAGGTCTGAGTATGAGGGTGCCAGTGTATGTGTGTGTGAGGAGCACAGTAGGCCGAGCATGTGTCTATGTGTGTGTGTGTGTGTGTGTGTCCCAACTCATGGTTTGCCAGTGGTCGGTGAACGCTGTTTAAGGACGTTGCTTCCGCCATGCCCAGGGCCACGTCCTCCCTAACCTCTAGAGTAAATGCTGATTCTGACACTGGTCCAGCAATGAATTCTTTGCCACTCTGGATTTTTTACCCTTAAAGACAAAGTTTCCTTAGCCTGTACCTTTTCCCTTCGGTCATATCAGAAAAGTGAGCATGTGATTTCAATTTGAAATTAAAAGTCATGTCTGAATAACAGAACTGCATTCTCATTTCCTAATACCCTGGTTTTTACTACTTTGCATTCAACTGTGAAAAGTCTTTTAAAACTCGGAACAGCAGTAAAACTTGAATGAATTTTTGACCCATTATTGCATAGCGGGTGCGCCTTCCAAGTTGGAGAGACTGCCAAGTTCTCACCACCTAATATTTCCACTTTAATTGTGCCACTTGAGAAATTTACGTGCCTCAAAATATGGCATGAATCTTACGCTTATTGCAGTATCATTAGCAGCAACATTTAAGCAACATCTGTGTGCTATAGAACTAATTGAAGTAGCAGAAGTGGCAGCTGTAAATCCACAGGAAGATGGCAGTTTGTACCCGGCACTGCTGAGTTAGCTACTAACTGTCAGCCTGTTCCTGCAATCTGCTCTCGAGTACTACGGTACAGGCACACAATGTCCAAAAAAATACAGCGAGAAGGCTAATGATCCTATTAACCACTTTGCTGCACCAATTTGGCTGTTTTTCCAGTTTCCTTGTTGAATTTCATTATAAATTTCACCATTCCTGTAAAAAGTCCAGTGTGAGATGTGTGTCTGACTTTAAATTACTTACCTGAGCTGAGAAATGCTCTTCTGGCCAGGCCAAACCAAGGATTGATTTTTTGTTATTTAATAATTCCACCCACTGTTGCCCTCCTTCCTGCTGCTTAAAAATTTTTAGCACACACATTCATGCAAACAAAAAGAGAGAGAGAGAGAGAGAGAGAGAAAGAGAAAGAGAGACAACTTTTAAATTCCTTGTAATGTTGATATTTAAAGCAATGGCATTTTCTTCCCACCGACATAACATTTTCAATAATCAATACAAGATGGCAGCCATAATTTATTACTGGTTGGGAGTGGAGGCTGGGCGTGGAGGAAGTGGGTGGCTGCTGAGGTAGAAATGTGGTCAGGTTGCTTGAGGGCCTGGAGGCCTCTCCATTGACCAGGTTTACGAAGCACAGCCACATACTGGTTTAGAGCCAAAAGGCACTGACTGTTTTCCTTCCTTGAATATGAAGAGAAATGGCACTGATTCCTCCACACAGGGGCAAGCTAAGTTGGGAATGAGGAATGATCACGATTCACAGCGCCTCTTCTAGTGGGGAAGAGAGGGTTTTGAAGCCTTCACATTTATTTGGAATATTTCCTCCAGTGGAGCACAACTGGAAAAAATATTTGACATCTCCTGTGAAACCCAGCTCCATTTTGCTTTTAACTCTGCTTTTGGTTGTCTTTTGTCTTGGCAGTGAATGGATGCCTCTCCCTCAGTGCCCGGCCCGTAGACAAGGATGTAACTGGTATCTTTCGAAGCACTCAAGAGTGCTGGAAATACACAAAAGAAGACCTCCTTCAATATATGATGACTGGTGTGTTTGCCAACAACCCGACTTCATTAGAAAATTGGCACGTCCACCCAGCTGCCATGTGACACGCCGTTAACTGTGGACATTTGTTGTCTTAATGCTCAAGTACTCAGGGACTCAACTGATAAGGGAGAAACTGTTTGGAATTTACTAAACCCCACGCTTATGGTGGCACGCCACCTCACGGTATTGAAAATCAATAGCCATGTGACCGCTTGAAGGTCGGAGGTCTCCAGAATTAACTTCCTGGTACTAAATTACGATTTCTTGTTTCTTGGTTTATTTTCTAACAATAATACATTTTAAGGGGGCCTGGTTAAAAACCACTTATGAAGCACACAGTGAAACAGCAGAATTGCTGGCAAACAGCTGCCGATTTCTCCCATCAGCTCAGAGAACATCAGAATGAAAGGTTGCTGAAAGCGCTACTGGTCTACAATTAGGATTTTTTCCTTCTTTCTTTCTAAACTGCTTTTTTGACGGTGGTGTTCTAATCTTGATATAAAAAATAAAAGCGGGTTTGGAAACTGTCCATTTCTGACTTATCAAAATAAGGCAGCCTAATAATGACATAGGCGTGGCCACTGTCCTAGGATGTTGTAGCCACGGCACAGAGTGTAGACAGAGAGGAAAATCCTGATATTTCATTTCTGTTGAAAAATAAGCTCCTGTGCCTCACTATGTAGCATCACTTTCTTTGGATGTAACTTCTAAAATTGTTTAACTATCTCTTCACATTTATGCTAAAAAATTATTAAGATGCTTAATAACAGATCCTTGGGCTATATGGACCGCTGGCACACTAAAAATAAATCAATAAATTAAAAAATATTTAATCTGTTTAAAAACAAAAGCCACTACCAAGTAACATGTTTAGTTTAAGAACAAATAAAATCTCTAAATTTATAAAAAAAAAAAGACTAGTAAAAGTGGCATTGTTTTCTGTTTATACAAATCTTAATACAGTAGTTGCTTTAAGAGAGGAAACTAGATTTTCGCAGTTTCTTCATTTAAACTGTGTGATTCCTTCTTTTTTTTTTTTTTAACAGATGCATTTGAAGTTCTGGTCTTACAAAGACAACGCAGTTGGTGAAGCAATGAGTATTTTAACAATAAGAAAATCACAGATACTCTTCTCTGATTCTACTCTAAAACCGGAATAGTGGGGTCAGCTATAGCACAGTAGCTGAAAACAACGGGTAACTTCTCTGTTCCACAAAATTCCAGTGCTTGAAAGGGCTTTTGTTGTTGTTGTTGTTCTTACCCGTGTGTGAGTTTTAAATTCCACACACTGATCACTTAGAAACACTGATTCACTGGTATAGAAATCTTCTAAATACTAACACATTTCATTACATGATAGATATTTAAAAAACAAACACACATTTGTTAATATCACTAGTCTGAGTAAAGTCATTAAGTATTAGGAAGATGTAACTATAGTGGCAGATATAAATCTTCCAAATTTCTAATTTTGTTCAGAAATATAAATTTTTATTACTAGAGACAAAGACTGTCAGTTATTCTAAAAGGGTCTGGTTCACTTTAGTTTTGAGAAAATACCCACAAATACAAGTTGCAATAACCATTATAGTCTTTTAACGTTGAGACTGTCAAAGTCTCTGGCTCTCTGGATTGGTTCTGAGTCCGCTGCAAGTGGCACTGTCCCCCCACTTAATGCATTCTTTCACAGGCTCTCCTCAGAAATCCTGGTCCTTACATGAACATCTCCGAGTCTTTGGTAGTGGGTGATTTTTCTACTCAGGTCAGTTGCATTATGTCCTGCTTTAGTGTCAGGCCATGGCTCGGCCTACTGCTCATGGTCATCCTCTGCTTCCAGGTGATCCCTGGGTCTAGAGAAGGGACATCCCAGACACAGCTGCAGCCTGAATCCTTGACTGGCTGGAGAGTTTATAGTGTATTTCCCAGGCTTCTGGGCCAGGAAAAATCCCTCACACAAAAGTAGGCCAAGACGGTCAAGGTGAACCACAGGTGGGGTCACCTACCACACATAGAAGCTGACCGGAAATAGGCACATATCTGTCCTCAAAAACGGTCTCAAGGATCTGCTTAAATTTTTTCAAAGAAGCAAATACGTCCATTGTGTATGTTGTGCAGTGATGTAACATTGAACATCTCCGAGTCTTTGGTAGTGGGTGATTTTTCTACTCAGGTCAGTTGCATTAGTAAACCTCAACCTCTGGAACAATATCCTGCTTGGTCTTCCTGAGTCACCCTGGTAATCCATTCCCCGCCTGTGCCCCTGATGAACAGCTTACGTTTTTATCATCGCCTTACCTTTTAAAATGTTTATGATAGATATGTGTCTATACACTGCATTCATTCATTTATTTAAAGGGATTACACAGCCTTAAAGATTGCTTGTGAGAATTATAAAATGAATTTAAACGTCATACACATGTTGCTTTGTTTACTCATTTTTTCAGCTCTTCGGTCAGGTACAGCATACAGTTTGTTATTCATTTTCATTGTTGTATGATATTTCATCAAAAACAGGACATTATGCAATTATTCATTTTTCTCTAGATGGATGTGTGGATTGATAACCACCTTTGTTGTCATGAATGGTTGTGCTGTGACTGTCACCTCTCTGGCCTGGATTCTATATACATGGCCACACAATTTTCTCAGGACAATGTGCTCAGGAGAGAACTGTCTAACTTTGAGGATGCATGTGTTTATCTTTGCAGGATAATACCAAGCAACAGTCCAGAGTCACTGGCCTCAAAGAATGTTGTAGTCAGGGTTTGTAAGTGGAATAATTTCCTGCAGGACAGATTATTTATAGTATGATTTTATGACAGCCATTCAAAGAGTCAAATATAAAAGAAAGTGCAAGAAATCTGTCTACACACTAAGACCCAAAGAATCTTGCTGAGGGTCTGGATCCCATGGCAATGTCCACATGAGTCCAGCTGAAGACCTAGAGCCTGTGACAATGTCTCATGCAAGCATTTCCTGGGTCTGCACTGGGAAGGTCAGTGGTCAAAGCCAGAAAGTCTGTGCCGGTGGGATGAAGGATCTATGCCAGTAGGTTGAGGGTTCTGCACTGGAGCCAGGAAGTGATGCTCAAAGTAAGGACAAGAGCTCCCCTGAAAAGTACCACAGCCGTCCTCACTGAGCTCCTCCTCAACTGTGAGCACAGACAAGTCCATATTAGGAAGCCAATACGACAAGCTTCTCTAGGAGACTGAACAGCACACCATCTTCCCCTCCGGAGCCAGAAAGTGGTAAAGACCAGAGCTCTCCCAAAGTGAACCACAATCCTTCTCAGTGATAAGAAGGTCCTGAGTTTCTCTGACAATGAGAACAGCCAAGTTCATAACAGGAAAGAATCTCAACAAGCTTTCTTCAGGAGACCCAATAGTAGCAGGAGAACCAACAATACCATGGACACCAACAACACTTCAGGAGAACCAACAACGCTCCTTCTTCCTCTCCAGTTCTCCTTTTCATCTTGGCAACAATCCTCCACCGTGCAGATGCAGGAGCCATAACTGGGTGGGTGCAGCATGACTGGACACACCTGGCAGCCGGTCTGCAGGAGGGGCCTGGACTCTCTGCATAGCACAGGCTTGAAGGGGCCACAGCACTAAAACAGAAGGCACACAAAGGCCCCCAGGTGCTGGATGCCACCTAAGTGGTCCCTCTTGGGATGAGTGACAGAATGCTGGACACTTTGTTCCTTTCGGGATTGTTTTTAGTAAATTGAAAATGACCTTCAGAAATGCCTTTTTATACTTGGTTTGTCTGGATCATTTTCCCGCAGGGTTTGGTTTGAGTGCTCAGCCACTGCTGTGTGACTTGAACTTTGCTTTCTCGAGGCCTGGACATGTCCAGCGGACAGTGGCCAGCCAGCTCTCTCAGATGGCTCCCTGGCTGGGGGTCACCTGCAGAATTCTTGGCCCCCGCCCTGTCTTGCTGTTACTTGTGGCCCAGAAGGTGGCTCTACTAACTGGCTGCTGTGTTTCCAGTTGTGAGAAGAGCTTCCCAGGGAGTTCTTCACGTAATCATCATCTTGATCTTAAATGTAAATATTGTCACCGTGGTTTAAAGAGAGATTAATGGTTTGCTGACAGCTCCATACATCCCGAGGAAGTAATGCCCCAAAGAACATAAACTAGTCTCTTTCTACAATAGTACCAGAAGAAAAGCTGGTTGACGTTCCCTTAGGGCTGGGGCCAGGCAAAGTCCGGGTCTGAGGGTGGTTCTCTTTTCTGAGCAACATACCAATTAAGAGGGCTCTAGACCTGCATTCCCCCCCCCCCTGCCAACCCAGGTAAGCACTCAAGGTGCTGGGATAGTGAGGAGATGGCCCCAGCTAGGTCCCTCTTCCTGTCCCTGGATTGCCAACCCCAAGGCTTTGTGATAAATGTCTAGGTTCTGCCACTGCCCCCAGAAACTGCACCCACATTTCCTTGATGCAACCAGGCCTGCCACTCTATCAGGAATACAGTACAAGTGTCAATACCAGGAGGACTGCGCAATTAGATTCCACATCTGAATTTCTTATATTTTCAAACTGTTCTACACTAATTAGTTAGTTCTGTTAGCTCTAAGGATTAGTAGCTACTCTAACAAGACATATGACATTAAGTGACTTACCTAATTATGTAAAACACAGGGACGTGAGAGGAGAAGGCAAGCTTCCCTAGAGCAGTGCTTAGGTCTGCGCTGCCCGCTGCAGCGCCCATCTGGCTTCTGTTCTCCTGAGTCCCCAAGGGGATGGGGTGTCCAACATGAGGAAGGGGCTAGGAGAGTGTGCCCACCTCGGGGTCCCAGACCTGCCCTCCTCTGTTAGGATCATAGGCATTCCCACCAAGGCTATCGGGACACCGCCGCCAACTGGGAAGAGAAGCTGCTCCAGGGAAGTAAGTGAGAAGAGCCACAGGTCTGTGCAGGCCTAGAGGGCGCCCACCACGTGTGGTCAGGGAGTTAGCCCCATAGTACGCCCTCCACACTGGGACACAGGGTTGATGACTGCTATGACCTGATGTCATCATCTAAGACTTCACCAAGAACTGAACCTGCATGTTCTGTCCTCACAGCAAGGGGTCTGCTGACCCCCATCTCCTGGCTCTGACCATCCCTGCCCCACTCCGCTCTTTCTAAAGACATCGCCCACTCTGTTTACTTACAATGCCCTCTGCCCTGCCTAGTTCCAACAAGCACAGCTCAATTCCCACCTCTTCCTCCAGGAAGCCCCCCACTTGACTTCCTACTCCACCTCTTTGCCCATGACTGACCCTACTCAGAGACTTCAAAATCCAGAGTTGGTACTGATTTATATTGATATTCCACAGCCTTTTTCATTATAGTGTGTTGCCTTCTACATCTTATGATTTCACACGGGTTGTTCTCACATGGAGGGGAAGGGCTGACGAGCAAGTGCCACCTTATCATGGGTTTTCTTAGAGTGTCAGGGACCGCTCCTCTACATCAAGTACAAATGTTGTGTTTGTATGATTGCAAACATTTTTTTCCTGCAAAAATTATAGAGAATACAGGTACACACAAAAATAGTCACAATTTCCTCATGCTAAGATAATCAAAGCAGCACCTTGCTTTATAGATGATCTTTCTAAAAAATGATATGACACAGACACGTATTTTTAAAAACAGACTCATGGATCATATTTTCAAAGTGGTAACCCTTATTTTCTTTCTTACAAAAGTCACACAACACTGGAAAGCAACACAACATACACAGGCATGTGTATCCACTCATAAGCCAAAGCAATTCTCTCCAACTCTTTTGGCTAAGATGTCTCCATATAAAACCTTTGATGAATTCTTGCCTACAGTTTTACAGGCAAGGCACAAATAAAAGTTCTGTTTTACAAAACAACATTGACCATACTGATGCTTTATCACCTGGCTTTATTACTGAACAGTGAGTCCCGCCTGCCTTCCCATGTCACTAGTGTACATCTATTTCTCCTTTCATAATGGTCAAATTGTTGTAAACTGCATGGATGTACTGAGATACACTCAGTCCCATATCCATAGGACAGGTATGCTGCTCCCCATTTGTCACCATCATAGGCAGGGGTGCCACAGATATCCCTGTAACAGTGGCCTTCTACATTCATGTAAATATCTCTGTAGGAAGGGTCCAAAACGTAGGATTCTTTGGGCAAGCAGCACAGGCATCCAACACTTTAATAAACATCATCTAACTGCCCCATCAAAACATGTCAATGTTCCCACCAGTGCTGCGGATAAAGAGTTAAAGATTGTTTGCATTTTCAAGCTAGATTACAATAAAATGCTGCCTCCTATTTTAACTTGAAATGTCGTGATCACTAGTGAGGAGGGAATCTCTTACATGGGATCACTTCAGGGCCAGTAATCACTGTAAATTTCACTTGTGCCCTTCCTATGCTCTTTCCAGAGTCTTTCTGTACAGGACCTTCTCCTGCATGAGTGACCTGTCCATTTGCTTGTCTTGTGGGTGGCTTGTCCTTTTATTGTTATGCAGAAGCTTTTTACATATGATAGATGCAATCTCTTTGCTTTAGACATTGCCAGTGTTTCATCCCGGTGTATCATTTGTCTTTTGTTTCTAATACTTCCATGTGGTCAAACAAGTCAATTTTTTCTTCCACAGCTCCCGAGTTCTTGCCTTGTTCTGAGATGCCTGTGTCTCCACAGCACAAATGCATTTTCCCTGTATTTCCATCTTATATAACAAAGGTTAAAAAAAAAATCTCTCTGATGTCCCTGAAATTGTGTTATTTTTTAAACAGTTTGGTTGGCTGTCCTGACACCATTAGATAATCTTCTTCCCCACTGAGCTGAATGCCACGTTTATGATATCTAAATTTCCATATAGAGGTGCCTGTTTCTGAATTCACCGTATTAAAAAGACACCCAGATGCTTTGAGTAGACCTGTCATCTATGACAGCCACAGACCTTGGCCAGATTGGGACTCCCTTTTTATGCCTGCTTTTAAAAAATCTGACTCATACATGCTTTAGGGGTCACTGTCAAAGAGTTCCTCCGAACATCCTGGTGCCTGTGGAACAGGCACACCTCTGCTTACACCAGCACGGTGAGCAGCAACGCTCACTGCAGGTCGTCAAATCTACTTGTGATGCTTCCAGTGCACATCACAGTCCCACAGGCCTCCATTATCAACAGCTTCCAACCCAGAAAAGAGAACTTGCTTCCCCACCCTTCAGGGACAGCTAAGGCTACTGAGAGGGCCAAATTCAGGCTGCAGTGGAGCTGCTGTGCCCTCTTTGGTGGCCCTATCGCTCCACACAGGCCACAGTCACACAGGGCAGTTGCTTGTCTTCACTTCCTGCATGGCTGACCAGGTCACTAAGTGTTCCATGGCCAGCAAGAGGGGATTGGAACCTAGACTTGTCCAGCTCTGAAATCTGCCTTCCAAGTCACTACCACCACCTGAGTGTGCAGCACAGGCTGGCTAGGCACTGTCCATGCCAATGCCCTGGGGCCTGGCTGGCCATGGCCTGCCCATGGCGTCCTTGACATCCCCATCATGAAGAGGTGGAGCCCCCAAGCCTATCCTGGGGACAGAGTTCCATGAACTGTCTTAAAGCAACAGACTTTCCCAGTTCTGGAGGCCAGAAATCCAAAATCAAGGTGTCAGCAGGACTATGCTCAACCTTGAAGGCTCCGGGGGAAAGCTTTCCTTCTCTCTTTGACCTTCTGGTTGCTTCAGGTCCCCCATGACCTGAGGCCACACTGCTCCAATCTCTGTATCTTCACATTCAAAGTCTATACAATGAATACAAGTAAGGGTATGTGTGTGGGGGGCAAGCTGGAGGCTCAGTGCAGAAGTGGAAGTTTCGGGGAGCCCTCCTGGTAGAGGAAGAAGAGGTGACTCACAGCCAAAAATGTACAGGCTTGTAGCACCAAGCAGGCTCAGGCCCAGCACATGACAAGCTTCTATCCTTTCCTTGTGAAAATCTGTTCATCTACATCTGAGGCCAATTTGCTGGAAACTACAGAATACCTGTCACACTGCTTCCTAACACAGAAGTTGGATGTTTGCATGGAAAAGTACAGACAGCTACATACTTCTTGGTGTTGTAATATTTAGAAGTGTCATTCTGCATCTCAAAGAAGAGGCAGCTTTAAATAAATGAGTGTTCTCTGCTTGGCACAAGTCCCCGGCCTGGAAACTGAATGAGAGCAGACTGCATCTCTCCTGCGTGTGAGCAGGAGTGATCTTCATGGCTTTAAATGACACACTCAAGCTCAGTGTCAAGGCTGCTGTCCCACATGTCTCCAACCTTTGCATTTAACTCACATAGGGTAAGGGCTGCCCACATGTTAGCGTGTTTGGGAATTGGATCATACAGTGCCTGTGGTCAGATGATCCAAACTTGGCCCTGTGATCACACACACATGACCACTCTGGAGGGAAAAGAGGGGCTGTACTTTTCTGGGCTGCCTGTGGTACACATGGAATGTAAAAGTCTCCACACTGCAAAGTCAGGCAAATTAAGGAGAGGGCAAGGGTTTCTCTCTTTATTGAGAAAAGAGGGACGTAGCAATAGCTGGATGCAACAGTGAGGCTTTCTGTGCTATTAACACTTAATTTTTTTTATTGGCACATATTTGCCATACATAATGATCACATTCATCATAGGGAATTTGTACCTGTACATAATATATCTTATTATTTTTTCCCATTCCCCTCCCCTCCCTTCAACCCTACCTCCCCTGCCCATTTACAAAAGCTTTGTTTCAATTTTTTTCCTTTGCATTCTTTTTTAAAAATCCCTTTCCCCTTTCTTCCCTTCCTCCTGCTCCATCTCTTAATCCCTTCCAATTTGAAGTTACTCTTACTTACTATTTTACATTTTGTTCCTTATTTACCCTTTGAGTTTCTTACACAAGAGAATGCAATATTTAAACCTGTGTGCTCAATTTATTTTACTTAAAATTACGGTCTCAAGATGTATCCATTCACCTACAAACTTTGCAAGTTAATTTTTCTTTATTGCAGAGTATTATTCCACTGTATATGAAACTCACATTTTCTGTATCCATTTATCCATTGATGGGCATATGAGCTGTTGCCAAGATTTAACTATTACAAATTATGCTACTATAAACATGGATGTGCATTTTTGCTGTAGTATGATGCTTTTAACTCTTTGGGGACGATACCAAGAAGAGCAACAGATGGGTCAAATGGAACCTCTAATTTTAATTTTTTGAGGAATCTCCACTTATTTCCATAATGGGATAGCAATTTTTTTTATGGCATGAGATGGAATCTCAGCATTGTTTTAATTTGCATTTCTTGAATGACCAGTGATATTGAACATTTTTTTTTTTTGAGATAGGGTCTCACTGTGTAGTGCAGGCTGGCCTTGAATTGCTTATGTAATCCAGGCTGGCCTTGAACTCATGGTGAGCCTCCTGCCTCAGCCTCCTGCATGCTGGAATTACAGACGTGCATTACTCTGCCTGGCTTGACAGTAAACATTTTTTTCATATATTTATTTGTTTGTATTTCTTCATCATTTAAGATGCCCATTTTTGGATAAGGCCTTTAAATTTGGGCAGTCTGCTTTTTTGAGTTCTTTATATATTCTAGGTATTAGTTTTTTGAGGAATAACTGGTAAAAAATGTCTTCCCATTTTGTAAGTTGTTTCTTTACTCTGCTGGTGGTTTCTCAGTGCAAAAGCTTTTTAATTTGATATGATCACAGTTGTTGATTCTTCATAACATTTCCTATATGACCAGGGTTTTGTTCATAAAGTCTTTGCCTACACCTATGTCCTTAAGAGTTTCACCCAGTGGTGGCAAACCTATGGGATACACGCCAGGGCAGGCTGTTTGTATCACTGGAGGCTCTAAAAGGTTTTCCATCACTGGTTTTACCTATTCTGTCTTCCAGCAGATTAAGTGTTTCTGTTTCAATATTTAGGTCTTTGATCCACTTCAATTTTAGTGTATTAATCGACTTAAAACAGCTTTGTATTAAGTATAACTTGATCTCATAAAATTATATATACTGTAGTTCATTTCAGCTAAATTACAGCTATTTAAACCAGTCACTCCCTTAAGCTGTGGGCCACTGGCTGTTTATGCCTATTGCCTCTTGTGGGCCAACAAGCACTGTGTAGACACCTGCCAAGGGCATGTGTTGCTAACTCCCAGATGCAGATGTGTGCATATGTCAGGAAGGCTCTTGTCCAGGTGGCCCGTAACTAGCACATGGGCTGCACGTCCATTTCTGAGAACAGCAGCAGAATTAAGGCTGGATCTACGAGGTGGATGTCACATTTCCCACAGGTGAGAACTTCACTTTTATGAGACTATCAAGGGAAAGTAGGAGAAAACATTTCCTAACCTTGTCAGACACAACTATGGCCCCACTGCCTAAAATCTGGGCTTTTTTCACAGCTTCTGACACCTTGGTGGCTTTGGGTGTAGCAGAAACCTGTGGGTCTTGCCCTTTTCACTCATCAGATGTACATGCACTCTCCCAGGCCTGAGGTGTCAGCAAAAGACAGGTATCCTCTTCTTCATGTTCTCAGCTCGAGGCTCTGGGAGGAGGCCTCGAACTAGGACCAACCAAGCTCCAGAGGACCCAAGAGGGGAAACCCATACAAACAGGAGCCATTAGATGACATGTGACCTCACACACTGCCCTAACTCACCTGGCTCCAAGGAGACCATGGGGCAGGGAACTCTTTCGGCAACACAGCACTTAGGTCAGCAGTGTAGAGCTCGACCGGGGCTGGCTGGCCAGAGCATTATGTAACATTCATTTACACCCCCAGCCACTTGCAGAAATAAGCTATTAGAGGAAATGAGGCTGGAAGTGATGTTTGAATTCCCTACCAAACACATTTCATTATTTTGAAATTCTTAACAGAAACAACAGTAATAATAATGGCAACAATAATGAAGCAGAATACACAAGAAGATATCTGAAAACCAGCTCTTCTTCTGTTTCCTGAGTTTTTCCACAGGCACATGCAGTCTCCACACTTTCTCTGGGCCTCACAGTGGCCATGTGGTTCCCAGCTGCTGGTGTGCAGCTCTGAAAACCCTGGTAAGCCCTGATGGAGGGCACTGGTGCTGGGGAGAAAGTTCTATGTCTAGAGTGGCAAGAGGAGTCAGGTACAACCACCAGGAGAGATGTGAAAAAGAAACAGAGGATTCTGATGCGCATACTTCACGTACACGTGGGTCACACCCTCCTTCCTCCAGGATTGGAAACCCCACCATGGCCCTGAGTCGTCATGGTACAGAGATAAAGCAAATCTTTCTCGAGGGTTTCTGTAGCCTCATGAGCTCAGCTTTACACACTGCAGGTCTTTCATAAAACCTTGGGAAAAACAGAGGCCTCTGTCTGAAGCACTTGAGCTGAATACACATTACCAATGCCCAGACAGCGTTTTCGTCTTTGCAGTCAGCACATTGGCTTAAAAACGCCCTTCATGACCCTGTCTTGACAGAACTGTGACCTACAGGGGCACACGTCCAGAGCTGTCCAGGCCAGCTCCATCCACCACTACAGCCTTGGTGGGTTGATTACTTACAAGCCAATCACTTTGAAGACGCACTACCTGGCATACTCGTGACCTTCGTGATACATGAAAATGAACCAATCTCTCTGTTCTTCAAATGGAGAGCTTGCTTGTTTGAGGGATACAAGATCCTCTACCAGCCTGTTTTTCTCCACCAAAATAGTAGCTCAAACCCGACTGTATGGCCACACAGACATGTGTGGCAATCTGTGGTTGTGAATACTGGGAAGAGATGAGCAAGTGTCCACTGGGTGTGGTGGCCTTGTACCACTACTCTTTTCTGCTTGAGTTTTCTTTGAAAAACATTGAGATTCTTCTCTCTTTCCCTTCCTATATAGCATCATACATGGGCAGTGTGCATGCACACATATATGGTTAGCAAGGTATAAAGGAAAAATTGTAATCCTCTTGCCCAGAGATAGCAATGCACATACTAGACCCTCCTTTATAATCGGGAGTCACACACACACACAGAGCACACTTTACCTTGCATTGTACTAGCTTTCTTCCTTTATATTGTATACAGCAGATCACTTCCCACAAGAATAAAAATAGCCTGATTCCATACAGTATTCCACCAAACACCTTGACCCTGGTTGGTGGTAATCAGGTTGATTCAATTTCTTTTGACAATGAACAACTTTGATGATATCTGCAGTCATGTTTTTTCCCAGATATGCTTTCTAAAGATGTCTTGGTTATTATTACTGTCTTCATTTCATGGGCATGCTGTGGAGTTTTTAAAGTTGATTGGAAATTTCTCTCTTCTTTTGGCCTTTTTTGAGGCAGGGTTTCATTTGTAGTTCAGGCTGGCCTTGTACTTACTTTGTAGTCTAGGCTGGCCTCAAACTTGCAGGGGTCCTCCTGTCTATTGCTCCTGAGTGCTGGGATCACATGTGCACCAACATGCCTGGTCTATCTTTCTGTTTTATCACTCTTAAGAATTGAACCTAGAATGTTCTACCATTGAGCTATACCTTCAGCCCCTTTTGAGACAGGGTCTCACTAAGTTGCCCAGGGGAGACTCAAATGTGAGATTCTCCTGCCCCAACGTCTAGGTAATTGATAGGCCTAGAGTACTATGCCCAGAACTCTAGAACTCTCTTGACAGTTCTAGCATTCCCCAGAGCAACCTGCATCATCAGAAGTTTCTAGAAACACTGAAGATCTTGAGCAGCAGGAATGCTCTCCTTCCCCTTCATCTCAGTGACCGGACACAGCTGTTCCAGGGTGCTCTCAAGGACTTGGGAATATGGTCCATCATATATAAGGGAAGGTCCCAGCAGACATGCCCAGAAGGAGGGGATGAGCCTGCTTTGGTCTTTGACCCAGGGATGGGCACACGGAGACAAGAATGAGAACACACCCACGTGATAGAGGTGTGTGATAGAGGTGACTAACAGGCCATCTGTGGGAACACAACCCAGACCCCAACATTTCATGTCCCTTCTACCATCCTCAGTATTACCAGTGGCAGATCAATGCTCAAACCCCTTCCACCTGTCAGAATGGTCTGGATTTCCCGCCATAGGAGTTCTGCCTGTAGTTTTATCATCTCATGTAGAAAGCACCCTTGTGGAGGTGGGACAAGGATGTCCAGGTATCCTGCTCCCTTACAGAAGCTCCAAACCACAGGCTTCTGCTGGCTTCTGGAACTTCCAGGGAGACAGCCAATCAGGTTGAGATAGTTGGGTCAACAAGGTTTGGGAATGGATGTTCCTGAGAGCTGTATTCAGGATGCTTCAGGCTCTTCTTTTCCCTCTACTCACTCCCAAGACTCCCTCAAGGCTGGGAATCCAGCCCTGGTTGCACTGGGTGGAAGGTCTTCTCCGGCAGGTGGAAGAGTCCCCAGTCCAGCCTCTTCACAGCACCAGTAAGAGGCCCAGGTGAAAGGGTATCTCAGGCCAGACCTGCCACCAGGGCTACTGCTCAGGGTCCATAGAGTTTTTCTCAAGAAAGTTGGTACAAAATGGTGGCATAGAAGGCAACCTGAGAATGCCCATGCTCTAGAAATAGCATGAATGCTAGTAAAGAATGTTTTAGGAACAGCTTATTTGTACAGAGAGAGGGGGCCTTCTCACCTGTGTGTTCACACAGTAAAGGCTGGGCTTCTACACCCGTGAAAGAGCCTCTTCCTAGGCTCTGGCCCACTCTAGGTTGCTGTCTCTGCCGGGCATACCCTGACCTTCAACACTATCTCCCATTTCAAGAGGCCAAAGCAGAGCAGCCTCCAACCATGCCCTGATATTTCTGGGTGGTGGTGGTGTTGGCAGGAAGCCCTTGAAGGGGGCTGGATGAGCTGGGCTTTGTCAGGGGTGATTATGAGACTTATAAGTATTTGGGTTCATCAGAAGTTACTTCTTGGTCACTGGGGTGGCCCTTGGAGAAGGGACTCTTGCTTTCCCCTCCCGGTGCCTTTCATCTCAGGTAAATCCTCTGCTGAGCACTATGATCAAGATACCAGGAGAGGCCACCATGGTGTCCGATTCAGCAAGCCACACCCTTGCAGGAAAGGAACAGTCCCAGATTCTCTGCAGTGTGGTGAGTGTGAAGAGTGAAAAGGGTAGCAGGGCTTGCTCTTTAACGGGTGGATGACATTTGCATCATCTTAAAAAAGCCACTGTGGCTTGACATGGTGGCATATGCTCATAATTCTAATTACTCAGGAGGCTGGGACGGGGGATTGCCACTTTGAGGTCAGCCTAGGCAGTTTAGTGTGATCCTATCTCAAAACAAAAAATTTAATAAACGGGCTCTGTGTGGAGCTCAGCGGTTGAGCACTTGCTTAGCATGCCCAAGGCACTGGGTTACATCTCCAGTACTGAAAGATAAAAAGCCCTGTGTGCTGCAGGGAAGCTGGGGCCCTGCACCATCCCAAAACACACAGGAGCAGCTCGGCACTCATACCAATCACTTAAACTTTGATTCATTTAGCAAATGTTCTCCTACTACAGAGAAAACTTCTCAGGAGATGGAAAGGTGGCACTGCCATAATAGAGATATGAGAGGCCTTCGGCATGCAAAGCAAGGATTTCCCTAGCAGGATCCCTGGGTTATGGCCAGGGCAATGATGACCAAAGTCTTAGGCTGGACAATGCTGCTCATTCTCTCCCAATTAGCAGGAGCATTTTAGATCTGCCTTTGTGAGGACCAGAAGAGTGAGCAAAACCACTGGCAAGGGAAGCACCTTGGGGCTCAGTAAGCCTACGGCTCTCTGGAGGGTCTGCTTCAGTGATGGGATTATACACTTATGTGCTGGCTTCTATCTGGAAGACTCACAGGCTTTCCCATACCTTAGTTCTCTGTGGGGGCTGTGTAACCCCTAAAGAAATACCCAGGAAGAGGGATAAGACAGTGTGAGGAGCCTCATTTAGTGACAAGTCCCCATCAGTTTGATGTAAACTGCTAAGGAGCCCTCCTTGAGCGAGGAACAGGCTGGAGCAGAAACTCTCCTTGTCCGTTAGGAAGGAGTGGGCTATTCAGGGACAATGGCGTTCCACTTCCTATGAAGCCCATCTCAGAGGTAAGGTGGGCCACACATTCCACAGAGACCCTGTGAGGTGTCCTCATGGCAGGGAACCTTAGGGCCAAGTCTTCACCATGGAAGGCGGCCCGCCTGGACTGAACTTGGAGCCACATACCAGCGCACACATGGTCTGCCAAAAGTCTCACGTGTGCATCCACTTCTTGTGGCTATAGCAATTAAAACATGCAAAGGCAATGCTTTTTCTACTATACCACACATTACTTAATGGTTGGACACTAATGTTTTCTCCTGGGTTTTTCTTAACAAATCAATCTGGAGAAACACATATTTCTTGTTTTTAGGATCCAACTAAAATGGGAAGACTTGGCTGTGTGTGGGGTGTTGTGTGTGTACTGGGGAATGACTTGAGTCCAACTTAGACCACAGGAAAGAAGCAGCTATGCTCCTCAGCCCATCTGGTCCTTTCATGCCCCTTCTGCCCCGTGACCCAGGGTACCTGTCTCTGGTAGGAAGTGAGAAGCACACGTACTACACAGCCCTGCCTCAGATGCACTTCATGGGACTAACTCAGAGCTGGCAAAATAATTCCAGCCTCTCTCTAGATGCTGTCTTGCTCTTTTTCTACCCTACTGCATTAGAGTTTGACAGTGAAAATCTGGAAGTTCTGTTCTGCATCCTCAGGTCACAGCCAAAACAGGCTCCCTATGAGGCCAAGCACCTTGGTCTACAAAATGTGCCTCACTTACCATGTCCCCACATGGGAGGGACTTCCAATAATCCCAACAATGGTAGCCTGAAATGAGTATTTAATAGGACAGGCTTTTTAAAATTTTTCTTCAAGGCCGCCAACAACATTGGTACCATACTGTACAGGATCAATCTTAATTACCGTCCATGTGGAATTTTTTCTTGTGGCTTTTTTCAACGAGAAAAACATTAATGAGAAACTTTAAAGGCTTGTTAACAGTGTCCTTTCATCAATCAGAGGTGCTGTCAGGCCAGGCTCTGCTGTCAATTTGCACCTCACTGCCCAGCATCCACTTCCTACTTTCTCATCCACTCCCGGTCCCTGCCCCCACTACAGATCCTTGTTGGAGCTGCCGTGGGTGATGGAGGCCAGACGTTCTCTGTCTGTCAGCAGCTGGAGCCACTGGGTCCTGAGGACTCCGGCTGGCCGGCCTCAGTCACCTGGAGACAAGTTGGGACCTGCAGTTTCTCTAGGCTGGGGCCCTGGCTTTTGAGTAATACCTCCCCTTGTTTCATGCAGACAGACAGATAGACGGACAGACAGACAGACAGACCAACAGGTGCTGCCTGGCAGAGGCCTTCTGCAGAGTCCTGTGCATATCTGTGTCTTTCAAACTGATAAAGTGGACATGAACTTCACCTTCTCAAATTCAAACTTTTAATCAAGCACTCATGAATAAGAAAGAAAAACCCAGATGGCTGGAGGGAGGCTAAATAAATTTAACCTGCCACATGAGGGCCATCAAGTGTCCTCTGCAACCCCACTGCCACACATCAGCAAGAAAACACACACAAACAAGGTGTGTGGAAATCCAAATTTGTCCCAGTGATAGGAAACTCAAGGCAAAGGGTTTAGTCTCCCAAATGGACTTCTGGGAAAATCTTTGGAGTAAAAGAAACTCTCCTTAACGTGTCCCACATTAAGCCGATTTGTCTGTTGTTCCAGAGTCCTATGTGCTGTTTGAACCCAAGTGGCACTAAGAGTTTTGGCAAGTTCCAGAGGGAAATGAACAATTTTTATGTGGATTTCTCTGTGACTTCCTGCCTATTCTGACGGTAGTGAGGTCCAAGTTGGCAGTTGGCAACACCTGCCCATGAACCCACAAAGTGGGCAAGATGGGAGAGAGATCTGCGGTTACAACAGAACCTGTGGGGGTTTTACCTGGCTGCAGAAATCTTGCTGCACAGGCCCCTTGAGACTGTCCCTAATCCCTCGGGGCTCCCAGCAGTCACATACCAAGGAAGGTTCTAAGCAATCTGTATACAGGGTTTTGTTCTTATCCCGTACTTTTATAGGAAAGCAGTTCTGGATCACACTGGTATGCATGAATGACCTAAGACATGAAGTTAGATGGTTTTCGTATGAACATACCTATGTGGAATGTGCTTTGGCTCCTTCAGATGGGATTTGGGACAACCAGGCAGGAGTACAGAACTATGGGATAAAGACTGATACTGGAAAAAGTACTTAGAATAAGGCAAAGGAGAAAAGAAGGAAAAGGAAAGGAAAAAGACATAAATTTGTGTGTATCTATATCTATATTTATATCTATATCATATATACATGATAGTTAAAGTGACTATGCTACTAATTGTATTAGTTACTGGAAAAGAACAGTTAATACATGTTTAGATCCATTTTACATGTCTGTATCTGTTAATCTAAGCAACCCTCTTGAAGGCAATAATATACAATATTACAATCATTGTGAAATTCCTATCATCTTGTTTTGTGAACCTATACTATTATTGTGTTTGGTTTCTTGTTGTTTGTCTGTATTGCTTTTTTTTTCTGTGTCTTTTTAATCTTAAAAAAAATTGATACTGGAAAAACTTAAGTCACCCAGAATTTTTGGACGTCCAGCACATGACAGAGCCAGGGAGGGTTTTTTTAGGAAGTTGTCTGCTGTGCAGGAAGTGTCAAGAGTTAAAATGCCAATTAATTTACCAAGGTGAGCCACCGCTTCCTCTAAAAAGTCCACTGCCTACAACTGTTGGTTTTGGAATTGCAAAAAACAATCACCCCTGCAGTTCTGCAAACTCTCTCATAAAAGCCCCTCAGAGTTTCTGGCTGGGCACCAGCCAACACCATTATAACCACACTCGCACAATTAAGTTTTCTTCTTTGGGTGTAAGCACTTAAGCTCTTTCATTTCATCACCTCACATGCCACAGAACACAGGGAAGTGGGGGAAGTTTACCCACCTAGTGTCCCTCGTGGGAAGAGGCTGAGAGAGAATCACCCCCCTCCCTCCTCTGCAAAGCAGCCTTCTGCCTGGTCAGGGGCATCTACTCCATCATAAGTGTGGTTCCCCAAGAACAAATATTGTTTCTGAGTCTTTCGTTGCCTTGGTGTCTCGAAGTGGCGAGAGCATGGCTGACGGGCGCGCAGTGGTTGTCATGCTGAACAGGTCTTTGTGTCAGCATTCAAAGCACTGCAGCACTGGACAGGCAGACTGGCACCCTGGGCCAAGGCCAGAGAACACGGTTTCCTTGTTTCAACATTTCTTTTATTTGGAAAATATTTTTGTGTGTCTTTATGCCTTTCCTTTTCCTCTTTACTTTCACAAGCAGCACTGCAACCTGGAGCCAGAGCGGCTCTAGGCGACCCGCGCTGGTGTTTCATGTCGGCCTCTGCAGAGCTTGGCCTCGGAGCAGTACATAGCGATGGTGCTGTGAGGCCTGCTGCCTCTGTCAGCGGCCTCCTCGGGGCATCAGTTGAGCCTGCTGTGACAGGGCCAAGGGAACCTTCAGAGATGAGAACAGAGGTACTTTTTGTACTGCTCCAAGGGCACAGCCCAAATAGCCCTACACACAGTCCCAGGCTGCATGAAGCTGCCAGGTCCCCTTGGTGGCTTTGATAAGGTAGGTGCTCTGGTCACATGTGGCTGACCTAGGCTGGAGGCTCAGCCCTTGATGACTGCTTTCTCCCAGACCGACCCTTAAAATCTTGGCGCTCACACAGAAGACTCCTGTTGTGTAGGGCACCAAGGGCTCCCAGCCCAGGAAGGTGGTCTGTGGACAGTGCGCACACCCGTCCACCCATGTGTGGGTGAGGGAGGCAGCATGGAAGTCTGCCCTGGAGCGGGTTCCAACCTGCTGCCCACATTCAAACTCATCCTAAAGCAGAGCGTGGCGGGGGGCTCTCACGGCACACTGCAGCCACAGTGCCCTCTGTTGGAACACAGGCACACAGAACGCCTAGGTAGGCAGCTGCAGGGCCTGGGGCTGTGCCCTTGAGAACCAGAACTTTTTGTTCTGATCAGGCAGAGGAAAGAGGCAGCAGGCAATGATTCCTGGTGACTCTCGGGTGCTGGGGAGACATCTGCATAACACAACCCATGAAAGGTCCTGATGCAGGGGGGCACTCTAGCCCTTCTCATGCATTTATCCGGCCATGTCATACAGAGATGGCCCCTCTAAGGTCAAAAAATGAGCTAAAACTCCCCAATGAGGCCAGCGGGAGTGTGTCAGTATTCACAACTCATGTTAGGCAGCCCAGGACACTATCCTGAGAAACCAGACATCTGCATGACCTGTCATCTGTGATACTCACCTTGCTTCACAGCAATTGAAAATGACCACGTGCAGAAGACAAGTGGGTACTGGTCATGCCATTTTATGTTCAAGGAAACACATCCAGAAGCAGTTTGTAAGACAAGGACACAGGAAAGTATAAGCCAGGGAGAAAGGCCTGCAGCTTATTTTCTTGGGTGCAATACCAGCCACATCCAAACCAGGCCGTTATGAGGTTGTATTTCCATCCAGGTTTCCGGTGACATGTGCAAACCACTTGAGCTTCCCTGCTGCGGTTCACACTGGCACAGAGAAGCTGTGATAAAAACATGGCTTTGTGCAGCACAGCTGGGTGCAGCTTATTTCCCCCATGTATCATGTGCTCTGTTTTATTCCTCCATACTCAGAGCTACAAGTTTTTTGAACAGTTAACTTCAAAGCTAAAAAGATGACAGTCATAGAGTGTCAGATAGTGTCAGGTGGCAGATTTGTAAACAGACCCCAGTACTGTTGGAGGCATGAGCTAACCTGCTTCTGTGTGTGACCTTGCACTTCCAGGTCTACTCCGGTCTGAGTAGCCCCTGGTCCTCGAGGCCTCTCGGAGTGGCTTGTATCTTCCTGCTTCTCAGAGCGTGCTAAGCCAAGGACAGCAAGACAGACCAGAATCTGGGGTGAGATCTGAGCACCTAGGAAGGTGCCAGTTCAGCCAAACCTGGGTCCCAGGAGCTATTTGTCTTTCCAAATCTTTTTGGAAAATAATTATTTTCTATTCCATTGATCCTGTCTATACGTGGATGTATCTTGTGTCGGCTGATCTGGTAGCTGGAATGAACTAAGCTAGACCCTCCACAGAGCACCCACTTCCCTGGCTTGTCCCTTTTCCTTCACAGAGACGTGAGCATGGAGTGCTCAGAGCTGAGTATGAGTCATCTTCTCAGCAGGACAAATGGCCAGGAAGGAAGGAAGGGCCACTTGGGGACCCTGCTGGGGTGGGGTCAGCTGTTCAGTGTGGACAGTCTGGGGCAGCCAGCCGTTGCCTGTGGGTGCCAGATGCTTCCCTCTTCCCAACGAGGGGCCTAAGGCTTTCTTCACTCTCACCATTTTAATGGACATTAAAAATGGAACAATAACCACATTAGAGAAGGGAACCAATGACACGCACAACGGCTGGTCATCTGAACTCATTCTGCTGTATAATGTAGAAACAAGAAAGGGCAGACACACCATGTCCCCCAGGACACATCTGACTCTTTTAATACAGTGGTGCCACCATACAACCTGCGTTCGATGCAGCATTACATTTATGTCACTCAAATGTTTACTTTGAATACAAACACTCAATTTCAGCCAGTAAGTTGAGAGCTGGTGGTGCCACTGGCTGCCCCGGGCCTGGTTCCAGCCAGACCCAGCTCCTTGCAGGCTGGCTTCCCCACCCTGTTGCCTTCATGGGCCAGAAGCCACTCTTTCACAGCCCGTCCTCCGGTGTAGTTGCCCATGGTTCCATCACTGCAGATTACTCTGTGGCATGGGATGAGGATGGGGATCTGAAAAACAGAGGCCACCACCATCCGTTTGGCTCTGGGCTCGTCAGGTCTTTGGGAGTCGAGAGCAAGTCCCTGAGCAAAGCTGGTCCAGTACTTACCAGGCGAGGCTCATGCCTGGCACAGAGCACTGATGCCATCTCTGTGCCAACACCCCCACCTCAACCCCCACAGAACCTTTGAGCTGGGAGCCCTGCACAGGCTGTAGGGACACATACCCTCTGGTGTGGGATGTGGGGCTTCTTCCAGAAATCTCCTTTACTCCAAGTTTGGGGAGGACAAAACTTACCTTCGTCACATGAGTATCTTATTATATATATCTTCAGAAGTTACAAAATAAATTTCTGAGACCAGGAAGGGATGCAGCCTTCTCAGAAAGTCCTTGGCTATGTGAGGTGATGATGGTATTTGGTTAGCCAACTGCTGCTACAGGCCTCATGTCACCCACACTCTGGTTTCATAAACACGGTTTTACTGGAACACAGCCATGCCCTTGGTATAGATACTGTAGATGGCTGCTTTGTGGAACCTCGAAATAATTACCCCCTCAGCTCATCACAGGAATAGCTGGCCAAAGCCTGTTTACTCTGCACTGATACTGGGACATCTTCCTTTTCTGTCATCTTCGGGAAATTTTAGAGGTGCCTGAGTGGTTCCACCTTCTATTCCTTCCCCTCAGAGGCTCCCAGGGCTAGCCCATGCCGGGGCAGGGCTGGTTGGCTAGAACCATCCAATCCTAGCAAGACTCCCAGACAGAGCTCTCACACAGGGTGCCGTAGATTCTCTACTCAGGTGTGTCAGGGAGGGAGGGCTGTCTCTAGCTTTTACACTTCAGAGAGAGAAAGAAAGAGAAAGACAGAGACAGACAGAGAGACAGAGACAGAGACAGAGAGACAGAGAGAGAGAGAGGAAAAACAGAGAGACGACGGGAAAGAGGGAGAGAGAGAGAGAGAGACAGACAGACGGAGAGATACAGAGACAGAGAATAGGCCACAGCCCACGGTCTATGGAGGTTGAGGGAAGCTGCTGAGGCCCGCCCTTGTTACCATGTGGAGGGACAATCCTGGCTTCAACTGCCCTTCCCCACGGGCAGGAGGGATGAGAACTCAGGAAGCTAAGCACCTTGTCACTCTCAGTTCCTGCAGATGACCTGCTTCCCGGCTACCACGAGGTATTCTGACTATTCCTGAGAGGACTGGTAGGTTCCATGGTTGAGCCCAGCCAGTGGGGCCACAATGGAAGTGTGATTCTGGTGGCAATTACTAGAAGACACCATGGCCATGCCATTTGCTGCAATCTTATATTTGTCCTTGTAAAGTGAACATCTAGGCATCTGCCCTCCATTTCTTGCTTGGTTTACAGCACAGGTAGAAAAGGTGGGGTGGGATCAATGGCCCCCTGCCTCCACAGTGAGTGGAGTCAACTCTGGCTGCCCACCTGTGGCAGTAGAAACAGTTCAGAGCATGCTCAGTATGCCAGGGATGGCCACACACATGGGTCACCAAGAGTAACATGCCATCTATACACTGCAGGGGATCCCAGGAGGCTCAGCAGTCATTTCTGCCTAAGGATCCCAAAAAGTGCCTCCTAAGAAGAGTGGTCCTGGACTCGTTTCCCAGGAGGGCCGTGTAGTGGGAGCTCAGCAAGGTCCTGTGCTCCTAAGAAAAAGTTTGAGAGTCCCTGGAGAAATGGACTTCAGTCACACATGTCTCCATGTCTGGGAAGAAAGGACCCAGGCCCTCAGCTGCCAAAGCCCTGGGACGTGCGTGGTAACATGCCGCAGCACTGTGTTATGACAGCTGCTCTGTGGGGAAGGTAAACTGCCAGTGAGTACAACTACAAGAATGGGTGCCAGCTTCAGAGATGAAGAGGATTCATCCTCACTGCCACGGGAGGGGTCCAGGGCCAGCATGTGCACCCACGTGGCTAGCCTGCTCCAGGTGCCTGCCCGACAAGAAACACAGCCACTCCCACAGTACTCCAGGGGTGAAGATTCCCCAGACTGCTGCTGGATACCGTCCTGACGCCCACTGTTCCCCTTCTCACCTTGAAGTTCAGAGAGATTTCTGTCACCCACGCACTCCCTGTCCTTATCCGTCTCCCCAGGTGAACAAAGTGACCAGCGACTGCTCAGCTGAGTTTCTAAGGGATGCTGCATCCCACATCTCTGAGCTCTGTGTCTGACAGCCCTCTGCTTCCTGGGGTCTCACTGCTATCTTGCATCACTGAAGACTCACTGCAGGCAAGGCAGCTCTGTGGTCATCACTGTGCCCTCACCCACCACACTGTACCTGCCAGGCATCTCCCTTTGTATGTTCAGCTACACATGTCCAAGAGTTTTGGGGTCATCTCAGTCTCTATATTGAACACAAATCCACCCAAGGTCATATGACTATTAGGAGGCAAAAAAAAGGGGGGGTTTGGCAGGCTCTGATGTTGTCCACTGTCACCTTGACACTTTACACATGTACTGCCTTTTCTTGAAGTGGGACTGATGTGGTTGTGGTGGGACTTTGTGGACTGGTGACCCATGTTGGTAGGTAATGGGGCTCGCGAGGCAGGGATTTGGCTTCTCTCACCCCACAAAGCTCATCCTGGTTTGACTACAAGTTTGGGTTACTGTGGTGACATGCCCGGATGTAGTCTAAGAGAGCTACCATGATGGGTGGGGGAACAAAAGGAGACTGTTCATGTGGTGCTGAAGAGGCTCAAAAGTGGACCCTGCCACAGACCTCTGAGAGCATCTAACCCTAGATTCCCAGCCTCTTTGGAAGGAGCAACAGAAAACATTAAAATGGAGTATCTATTCTGATGGGCGGTCTTTTGTCCTTGTTACTGCAGATTGAACTAGAGCCTTTGTGCTAAACTACAGCCTCAGTCTTTCATACTTCCAGCCAGGGTTGTACTAAGTCACTAAGCTGCCCAAGTTGGGCTTGAACTTGCCATTCTCTTGCTTCAGTTCCCCAGAGTGCTGAGATTATAGGCGTGTGCCACCATGTCTGGTTACTTGGTGGCTTTTATTAGTCATGTTAACAATTTCTGTTGAGGACAGTATTAGGTAGTACCTAATTTTCAGTTTTGATTGGTAAAGAGGCAGTTATTTAACTTAATCTAGCTTACAAACACTTAGGCACAAATTCTATTTTCCTATCTAATAGTAGATTTTACAGCTGAGCTTTGATTTTTCTCCCTTCTCTCTTAACACACTATGAAATTATAAAAAAAGTCTCTCTCCCCACTCTGTGTATCAATACAAAGATTGAACTGATGGCAAATAATGACAATGACCCTGACAGGAATGGCCAGTCTTCATCTAATGTCTGCAGTGATGAGAACAGGTCACTTACTAATACGCATTATTTAAACCACAGAAACAGGACCACCGTTTCTGTTTCCGTTTTGGTGGTAGGTTTCTGACTATTAGAACAATGAACCCACTAAACTTTATTGGGGCCCTAAGGACATTTTCAAAGGATCCTTAGCCTCTCTGCCCTCTTCTTTAAAGCCTGTGCTGCATAAAATGTAATTTTTATCAATAACCAAGAAGCTCATAATATCACAGCTGCATTGAAATCTTCATGCTGTGAAATCTAATTCATCCAATACACGAATCCATCACTTACGCAGACCCTCTCTCAAATGCTATAAAACTTCCAAACCTATAGATTTGTCTCCAACAAAAATAACATGAAGGGCCCTTTCAATCAATAACGGAATCCCTCTGATTCTGGAACTGGCTGAATATTTTTTCCAACTTCGCCTTTGTTCTTCTGGGTAGAGCCCACAAGGGAAAAAGCTTGTTTTCACTCGCAGCCTCATCAATACCTAAATCCTGGTGAACAAGTGACACCGAGAAGTTGTAATCAATAGCTCCCTGTGCGTTTTTTTCTTCTGGTCAAATGGTTCAGCTCCACTGACAACCCTGACACTTAGAACATGATGCTAAATCTTTATCAACAGCCATCTGGGTGACTGGCAGAACAAGACTCGGGGGGTCATCAACGCTCATGGCAATCTGAGAATAAACTAACTCCTCAGGAATGCGTTTGTTTAGAAAAAGGTGGGAAACTCTCCACGCGTGTATTGATTGACTCTGAACTGCATTTAGCAAATTCTGTCTGAGGATGAAGTAGAAGGGGGCATCGTGGGGAGGGGGTTGTGAGGAGTTTTCAACTTGATACAGTAGAGCACTGACCAGCCTCTCGTGGTGCTGGGTGGGGTACAACCTTCCAGATGGTTGCTTGATCACCCCATGGGACTGGTGAGTCCTGCTTGGAAAACTTGGAAGAAAAGAAGTTCTAGGAAGACAGAGACTCCCATGTCACAAAACCCATTCCCTACTTTGGGAAAGAGGGGGATAAACCTATACTCACAACCAGTGCTGTGACAGGAAAAGGATATGGTCACTTCATTCTAGCACCTAAGGAGTTAGTGCAGCACGTTGCTTATGGTATTCGTAACATTCTGAATCCATTTTTCACCCTCACTCTCTTAATGTGCAACTGTTCTGCTCACCCTGAATATCAGAGGTGTTTTTTGTTAGCACCTCTCAATTTGCCATCATTGGAGCAGGGTGATGCTTATAACTCTCCAGTTGGGCCTTGCTGCCAGCACTGCTGGGAGATACCACCAAGGACAGGGACACCAGGCATGGCCCGTCGAGCCAGGGCCTTTCCCCCCTTGAGTCCCTGGGTCACTTTCTGACTTTTCTATCCCACTTAAGGTTTTCAGGGGATCTTGGTTTTCAGGGGGTCCTGAGCTACGTGTAAAATGCGCAGCTGTAGGTTATCTTGTGAGTATTCTGGTACATCTTGTGTGCATATATTGCAGCTCCGGCTACCACAGTAACTTTCTGTAGAAGCTGAAGGTCCCTGCATGAGTCAAAGTCCACAGAAAGGCCACAGAAGAGGCTCAGCAACACCCAGGCTGCACTTGACACAAGACGGACAAAGATCCTGAGAGAGGGAGACAGCTGCTTGCAGAAACTTCCTTTTGATTTTGTTGTCACCTCTATTCTTGGCTTTAGCACACAACTGGGATGTCCATATGTACACATTAGGCATTAACAGTTTTAAACCTTGTGAGATTCTTTTTTTACAAATTTAGGTGACTTAGGCTGTATCTGAACAGAGACACTCATAGAGTTTAACAGCAGGAGAGGAATCACACTGGTTTGCAGAAAAATAAATGTTCCCAAATATTGCCATGAGTAGGTCACTAACCAATGATGGCATTCCCACTGAACAGTGAATAGAAGCTTCTGGTGTCACAAAGGGCAGGTGTGTGGGGGGTTACTGACTTGTGTATGCCAGTCAGTGGAGCTTGTTTTATAGCAGAAGCAGTAAGCTGCACAGATCGAGAAAGAATTGATATTGGTGCCACTGACGGGACAACTCCCACCTTCACGTGCACACACAGGGATCCATGGACAAAGTAAAATGGCTTTATTTCCAAACTGGCCACATGAAATTGTATACGTGTGCTGTCTGCTGGTGCAGGAATGATCAGAGGAGCACATGACTACCTTCTCCACCTTTACCTTTGGAGAGACTCAAATCTCAGTGAAGAGAAAGACCAACTCCATCCCCACGGGCATGAGGAGAAGCACTGTGTGAAACAGAGCTGCAACAAAGTAGAAGAAGGGCATAAAAATGCTACCTGACAATGTTTTTGTGGGGCATTAAATAGAGCCACAGAGCATTTGGGCTGCCTCCCTCTGTAGAAAAGCCAAATGCCTCAGACGTGAGTTATGACCTGAGACAGGATGGTGGCCTTCCATAAGGGAAGATGGATATCAAGTTTTGGTGAGAAATGTTAAAAACCATCTTCAGAAATTAGACTTGGAAGGGTCCAACAGACACTGTAAAAATCCACTGATAGCGAATATCCTGCGATTAGCATACAACAGGTGCAAAAGGAAACACTATTATGTCACTGGATATCACCACCAAAACACAGGACAGGATCTAGGGAGTGGGTGGGTATGGTGTGTGGTCCATGTTGTGTCTGGCTCCAGACAAGATGGTGTATTTCAGCAGGGAGACAACTTCCCCCTGACGAGGGTGCACACGGAGACAACATGAGCCACCACAAACTCACAGAAGCTGCTTCTTCAAGAATAACAGTGCAGTCTTGTGCAAAAGACTACGTAATTGCCATCTCCTAGAAACCAGAGGGCTCTGCCCTCAGGCTGCCGCAGCGCCTGGCAGGAGCAGCCGGCTGTGGTGTGAAAACGCCTGCTCTCCCTTGTGAGCAGGGATGAAAATAGTTTTAAAAAATAGACAGCAAAGCCCCAGCAATTTTTAAAAAGTAGGGTCTATCTGATTTAGTAATTTCCCATCCCCTGATACAATGATCACATTTGCTCTCCTTGATAAGATGGCGTTCTTCTATCATATTACAGACTCGCATAGCTTTAGGGAGAAACCGTTACTAACTTGATAGCACCCCCTCACCAGGCATGGGGGGGTGATGAGCAGTAACATTCCAAGGGCCTCTCAGGGTGTCCCCGCGAGCGGTATGGGGGCCTTTCCTGCTTACCCACAGGGGCTACAGGCTGTGGGGCCTTAGCCTGGCCCATATTGCAGGCTGCAGGTGACATCTGTGCTCACACAGGATGGTGTGGGTCACAACTGAGGACCCAAGGTCCCTACTATGCTGACCCGACTGCTGGGCACACAGCCCCCACCCCCTGTGGCCTGTCCTTTTCTCAGCGACCATGGTCAGGCTTTTCTGTTTGTGTTCAGTAAGATCTGCCCACAGACTCTGGGAGGGACAGGATGCCCACAAAGGGGCATCCTGCTAAGACATCCCATGAATATAGCATATTGTCCAGATTGCAGGGTCTTACACTTTCTGTGTTCATGCACTCGAGACCCAGGAAATACTGGGCTTCAATGACAGTGTAGCCCTTAGAGAGATGAGCTTGCACCATTTTAGGTACAGCCTCCTAGAAGGAGGCAGCCAGGTAGGTGGGCCTCCCATGGCATCTGGAAGAGTGCTGCCCACACAACAGACAACCAACATACTCTGCTGTGCAGTGACTGCCTTAAGGAGTGGACAGATGAATGGAACTTCTCTCCTGTCCACTTCTCCAGGCTCTACCCTTTCTCACTGCTCACTGCCATGATCAGGGGCTCAAGTGGCTGGGGCACAATGGGCCATATCACAGATGTTTCCTCCCCTCCCCACCCCAGCTACACAGGTTGTCTCTGAAACATGTTTAATCAAATGACACTTCACCCCCAAGTGCTCACTTGACCTCGGCCAGTCTGTCGCCTGTGTCTCCAGAACTTACAGGATTGTTTCTCATTGCTCCTCCCACTGCACGAGCTGCTTTGGGGTTGCCTGCCAGGGCTGCTAATTGCTGGTAAGAAACCATTTCTCCGAATTTCACAACCTTCAGCAGCTTCCATAACACCTGTCTGGTGAATGAATCTGAAAGGAAGAATACAGAATGATGTTATTTGGACAAACGGCTCCAACAGCTCTGATATAAATAGCTGCCAGTCCCAGAGCAGAAAATGCAACAACACAAATAGAGGTGTTACATTCAATTAAAACACAGCCTCTGCGCAGTGCCCTGTCACTGTGTCACAGGCAAGGAGAGACGGGCAGGAGGCAGGCACAAAGCAGCCAGGCCCCTCAGAAGGCCTCCTCGTCTCCGTTTTCAGATCTGTAAATTCCTTCCACTTTTCCACATCCATGCAGGACTTTTACGTGATAGTCTTCTGGAAGGGGAGCACGTATGCACTCATAAACAGCTTGATTAATAAGCAGAGAAGTCCCTGTCTACCTACTCTTTGGAAGTTTTTTGGACTTTGGGGTTAATCAGACTGGTTAATTTCCAACTTAAGCTGGGACGCAGCAAGCGGAAGTAGCAGGGACAGGGCTGAAGTACTACCTTAGCTGTGTACACCTAGCAGTGGGCAAGAGAGTCCTCAGTCACTGCTCTGAATGCCAGACGACCTCAAATGTGCGTAGGTGGGTGGTGACCTTGGTTACAGGCATCGTTAATGAGTAGGGCTGTGCAAATAAAATAACTTTCCCATTTTAATCGGTCACATTACATCACATGTGCTCTGCTTCCTGCTACAGGAATGATCGGGGGAACATGTGGCCACTGTCCCTCCAGCCACCTCCGGGTTTTAGAGATGTTTCCTGGGTATGAAGAGTGCAGGGCAGAAACCCAGGCACATGAAGGGTCAGTCTGAATTGATATCTATTGTCTTTCCAGAGGGGACACATGGCGCAGGAGCACTTGAGACAGAGGCACATCCTCCATCCTGGTGGCTCAAAATACTCCGGGGACAGGAATTTCTGAATGGTGACAACAAAGGGGAGGACTCTGTGGGCAGGAATGACTTTTCGGAGTGTGTCTATGAGAGCATTCATTACACTTGGTGCCAAGCTGGCAAAGTGTGATTTGGTTCTTAAAGGAAACACACCCTTACATGTATGTTAAATAACAAAAATCACTTCTTAACTGAAGGGTACGATAATCACTTCACTGTGAAAAAAATCTGTTTAGTCTTTATTATAACATTAAGCAAATTAAACATCAGCATAATCCAGGTGATACTAGAAAAGGGTCATCAAAGAAATTAACTTTGTTGTTCATTAATTTACATGGATTAGTAGAGGGCAAAAAGATAGCAAATGTGCTCTAGTTTTTTGTGATATAATTTCAAACTGTACACCATTTGTGGCAGGAGGGTGACTTTGGGGTTAATCAGACTGATTTGTCCTTTTAATTGCTTTCTATTCAAAGAAAATTCATTAGATAATGTTCTCTTCAAAATTCATGAATCAATTTAACTGAAGAAACCGCATTAACAGCTTTGGGTTCATTAGCACGCACAGTTGTGAGAGGCTGATTGCTGGGAGGGTTTCCTTAGGCAAACAGACTCTGTTTACTGTCTTTCTTCAGAAAGGGGCTTGAAATCACACTGTTAATCATTATTATTGTTACTGTTGTTATGCCTAACTTAAAAAAAAAGAAAAGAGAAGGCAGAGAGAAAGGTGGCCTGGTGTCACTTGTAGAAAGTGATTTCAGGGGCCTCATCTTTAAAAAAAAAAAAACAAAAACAAAAAACAAAATCAAAACAGTAGAAGCAGCCCTACAAGCTCAAAGACATGAAGGCTGATCCCTGCCCGGAGCTGGCAGAGCACAAAGTAGTGGTTTGTCTTCTACGCTTTGACCCAGGGAGAGAGATGTAGCCACAGTGCTCTGGGAGAAGGGCCCGAGACTTCAGTAAATCAGCTGGAATAAAATGAGGTGGGTAACCCAGCTGGAACAGAAAGTGGTTCTGAGAGATAATGGTACCTCCCAGTGCCATTCACCACTCTTCAGCCTTGAGCGCTGCTTTGATGAATGACTGCTAACTTAGGGAGCACCTTTCTCTTCCCTTGGAAAAGTACCACATAACGGGATGATATGTCTGTATATATGAACAGAGATTTCCAAACATGTTCAACTTCACTGTTGTCTTATCACAGAAAACTTTCTTAAATGATATGCACTAGACAATATATTGGATGACATAGCTTAAAAGACATGTTATTTCACAACCATGCACATTCACATACAAACACACCTGAAAACTCCGTATCATCCTATAGGACACAAATGCTTTTTTAGTTCAAGCAGCTCTCAAACACAATACTTTGACCCCAACTTGTCTACAATCAGATGGCTTGTACTGTCCCTACTTGCAAGGAGAGGACCCACAATTGCTAGGGGTAAGTATCTTTCCAAAAATGTAGAAAAATATGACAGTAAAAACCAAAACATGTTAATGTGGAGAATACAATTTCTGGAGGTTGAAACTATGACATAAGTCCTCAGTGACCAGCTCAAGTCATTTTGGTGGCGCAAGGAAACCACTGACATGTCATCCTTCTCTGGGGTGAGTGTCCCCGACAGGGCCCATGACCCTATGCTGTGGAAGGTGGTCTTTACACCCCTTTTCTTCATGGCTTTCCTCTTGGGTTCCTCCTGGGTATACCCTTTCTTGAGTCTGTTCTGGGGCCCCAGGTACCTGGGCTGTTCTGGCATGGCTGGGGTCAACATAAGCTCTGCTGGTGGCCGCCCTGTGTATCAGAGTTTACTTGTCTGAAGGCCATGGCTGCTTTTATTTTGGTTTGACTGGCTACTTTAACACATCCACTATAATCACCTAACTGAAAAAGACTTCTACATTCTTTCTCTAGCTAGACTGTATGTCAGCAGTTATGAAGCAGGAAATGCTGGCCTAGGGTAAACTGTGCTGTGCTATGGGTAGTAGGTTCTCAGCACATGATGGAGTGGGTGAGGAGGACCCTGAGGAGGGAGGAATCAGGCAGGGGGCAGCCTGACTCTGCCCTGCTGATCTCCGATGAGTCTCTTCCTTGTCCTGGCTGCTATGAACATCATTATACGAGCTTCCTCAACAACATGTCCTGTGCCTCCAGTGCACATGGCTGGGCATGAAGCATACTGTCAGTGGCAGGGCTGGCCTGGAAGCTAGTTCCCTCTGACACCAGGGCTCAGACCCAACCACTGTGTATGCATTCCCTGTGAGGAGGGGCACTGCATTTCCAAGTGCTTGCCAAAGACTCTTCCTGCTCTCAACCATCAAAGCTCCTTTGCAGAGGGGTGCAGCTTCCTAAGGAGAGCTGCGATTCAGCAACCCCATCCTTGGAGCTTTGCCTTGGCCAAGTTGCAGTGAGGGGGACTCACTCAGGCAGACTTACGGTGTCTGCAGGATCCTGCCCAGCAACATCTCGGTGGCTATGATGTGTTGTGGATGTGGCTGGCCACAAAGTATAGAGCTTCCTTCCCTGCAGATTCTCCCCACAATAGCTACAGGTGGCCTGTGTGGGTTCTCCTGGAGCTGGTAACCATGGCTCAAGTCACAGCTATTTGACCTTGTGCTGCCTGCTCATCAGGAGTAACCAAAATCAGCTTTTAAAGAAAGCTGAAACACTACAATGGAGGTAAGCAGGGCTTCTGATTCAGGTCAATGGACGCTGTACCTGGTCCCTTCCACAGAACACCTTCACAGGATGTGGCAGAATGCAGACAGCAGTTCTTATGAGGGCTGTGAAAATCAACAGAAGTAAGAAGACTGGGGAATAAGACACTGGAATGAAACATCACCAAAATCCTGAATTATTTACTGCTTTTCCTGTTATCCCCAGCCAGAACTTACCATAGGCTGAGCTCTGGAGGGGGCACTCCAGGGCTCTAACACCTGGTAAAATATAGGATGTCTTTGGTTTTCAGGGAGCATGGGAAGCAGGATTGTTCCTTTCTGAACACTGATTCCTTAGACCCCTCGAGCCATTCTGTAATGGTGTTGGAGGAGCATGGTGGCTAGAGGAGCCTACATCACAGAGGAAGAGATGGGCCTTTTCTGATGGAAGAAGGTATGGTTCCAGGAGGGAAAACTTTGCTTTTCTGCTTTTTGGGCCTCAGATAGGGGCTCAGTCACTGGTAGTAAGTATCAGAGTGGAGTGAATAATGTCCCAGTTTTGTGTTCAGGAGACTGAAAAAGGGAGCCCTAAGAACTGGAAAGTACCATGTGGACTACAAAGAATTTTTTTTTCATATCAAAAAGTTATTTATACAATCCTAGATGCAACTGTCCAGGTGAGCTGCCCACCTGTCTAGCTGTACATATGTGGTCCTGGTCCTAGATCAGAACTGATGTAAGGGTTAGGCACTGCCAAATTCAAACCAGGTGCTGAACAGTATATGGTGAGACAGATTAGAATGGGACTACAGATGGAATGAACACAGAAACCATAATTCAAAGAAGAGCAGTTGGAACTTATAAAACAAACTCTAACCAGGTTGACCGACTCCTGAAATAAAAATATCAATATTACCTGTAGGATTTATGCAAGACTTGCAGTTTCTTAAAGTTGGGCTACAATTCAAAATTGCTAAGTATGTAAATAATTATCAAACTCTCAATTTGCTTGGGAAAATATAATCAGTACATGCCAACGCTGAGCTGAAAACAATTTATCTGACAGAAACTTTAAAGGATATGTTATAAAAATGTAGTAAAAAGGCAATCTGGTAAGGTAGTGAATGCCTATGCTATAATCTCAATGACACAGGAAGCTGAGATGTAAGTTCAAGGGCAGCCTGAGCAACTTACTGAGACCCAGTATTTTAAAAAGTGCTTCCCAAAATGAGAAATCTCTTGTGACAAATAAAAAGATACAAGTTTCAGTAAAGAAATAGGAGGTCTACAGAATACTCAAGTGGAAAGTTTAGTACTGAACAATAATCCAAAATACAAATTTCTCTTCATTGGATCAATTCCAGAATGAAGATATCAGAGATAATAGTTAATGAGCTACAGACAAACTAAGAGAAACTACTCAATCTGAACAAAGAAAAAAATGTATTTAAAATAAACAAAAGACCAGGAAGAATCTTGGGTATGTATGGAATGGAGTTAAAAGATCCAATCATATGTCACTGAATTTCCAGTAGAACAAGAAAAAGTATAGTGTAGAGAAACTTTAAGATAGCTAAAATTTCCCAGTTTCAATGGCAAAAAGATACATAACTACAGATAAAAGAAACACAGCAAAATACAAACAAGACCTACCCAAAGAAGTCCAGAGCAAGAAACAGTATGACCGAACTGCTGAATGCTAAAGACTGAAAAAGTTCTTAAAAGTCACTAGAGAAAAATGCTGTATCAATGTACACTGTAAAGGTAGCTATCTAAGGGTCATGGGGTCCTGTCATCAATGAAGGGTAGAGGAAAGTTGTCTTAGTTTCTTTCCTTGTCACTGGGACACAATTCCTGAAACTCACAAGTTAAAGGAGAAGAGGTTTATTTTAGCTTACAGTTTGTAGAGGTTTCAGTCCACAGTCAGCTGGCTCCAAGACAGGAAGGCATGGCAGACGAAAAATTATTTACCTCATGGAATCCAGAAAGCAGAGTCAAGGGAAGAGCTGGAGAGGGAGATTACTCTTCCAGGTAATGCCAACAGTGTCCACTTCTTCTAACCAGAATCTACCTCCTAACAGCTCAGCCAAGATTAACAATTGAAAAATGCCACCATCCAACTGGATCAAATAGATACTTTTATGCTCTGTAGCAGAATACATATTCTTTTTAAGTGTATATGGAATCACTGACTAAGATACAGCATGTATTATATTCTGAGTCATAAAGCAAACTTTAACACAAGTAAAGTAATCAATTCATAAAAGCTATGTTCACTGATCATGATGGATTTAGACTAGAAATGAATAAAAAGAGAATAGGAAAATCTCCAAACATTGAGATGGGAAATAAGACATTTTCATGGATCAAAAAGAAGTCTGAAGGGAAGTTAAAAACACATATAGTACAATGAAAATAAGAGAGAACATCAATATTCATGCAAAAAAATAAAATTTATGGGACACAGCTAAAGCACTATGTAGAGGGAAATTAATAGTACTAAATGCTTATATTATAAAAAAACAGTCTCAATAACTTCAGATTCCAACTTAAATGAAAAAAAGGGCACAACACAACACAACACAAAACAACTAACAAGAAGGTAAGGGCAGAAACCAGTGAAACTGAAAAAAGAAAAACTGGTAAGATCTATGAAACTAAAAATAGGTTCCTTGAAACAATCAATAAAATTGATGAATCTATAGCAAGATTGATGGCTTGGTGCAAAGTAGATGCCATATGTATTATCCTTCAGGGATAATAAGGTATTCCTCTGAATAAATTTATGCACAAATATTCCCAATCAAAAGCTGCAAACTACCACATTTCTAATCATTTTATTTCACTATCTAGGCTGTCACACAGATGACCCATCTCACAGGTAAAAATAAGTAAATGAATAAGGTCTAATTGTGAAGATTTGGCCTTAAGTTCATTTCTCAAGAAGTTGTCCTAAATTCCTACTTGTGTTCTTAAATGTGCTAAATGTATTGATTTGATAGCTCAGATTTTTTTCTTACATCGTAACATCTCTTTCAGAGTGATTTTGTTTATGTGTTTTACAGGTGAATCCTTTTCTCTTAAAGCAGTAAAGTTAATACCACCACCACCAGGAGCAAACAACTCACAGAGTGGTATCCAACTGTATTCTGTCAGTAGTGGAACCCTCTTGTATCTTTCTTGTTCTTGCCTGTCTTAGACATATCAGTGAACATTACATGATGCACTTCACAGGTGGAGCTACTAGGGAGGGAATTACTGAGTTCTGCCCTAATCCCTGGTGCTATAATCAGCACCGGGGACACATACATGTATAGATATTCTCTGCTCAAACTTACAGCAGTTTGATAAAGAGAAGATGTAAATCAGTCACATATGTAGATAACTCCAGACTCACAACTGAAAAGGGTAAAGTCCTGGGGGCAGAGCAAGCCCCTCACAGAGGGCCTCCACCCAGCCCAGAACTTGGGGAGGCATTTTGGGCAAGTGATGGAAATGAAGAAATGAAAATGTCAAAATGAAATATACAAAGTGAAATCAATAATCTTAATAATCCTACAACAGTTAGAGAAGCTGACTTCGTAGCTTTCTGAAAAAGAAATCTCTAAGACCAAGATGATTTCACCAGTGATTCTAGTAAACACTTAAGTATGAAACACCAATTTAACACAATAATCTTTTCTAGAAAATGGAAAAAGAGTGAAAAATTTGCAAGATATATCATAGGATCCAAACCAGAAAGTAGAATTAATGAACTATATCATATCTCTTGTAAATACAGAAACAAAATCTTAAAAATACTGGTAAATCAAATCTAGCAATATATAAAATGAAAAAGACATTAAAATTAAGTACAGTTGTTACAGGAAAGCAAGCATTTTTAACATTTAAAAATGAATCTATATATGAAGCTACAGTAATCAAGGTAAGAGATAGCAGTGAATGACACAAATCGATGTAACAGATATACATATATATAGTCTCTGACAAAGATTTGATGAAGGAGCAAAGGCAGTAAATTGGAAAAGTCTTTCCAGTAACAAGTAGTGACCATATGTGAAACACCCCACCCCAAAAGCTCCCCCAAACTAAAAACTAGACATGGGCTCTATATCTTATACAAAAACGAACTCAAAATCTGTCATAGATCTAAAGAACAAATCATTGCTGAATGAATCCCTAAATGTTGAAAACTCAGGCTCAGGAACAAATGAAGATATTCCTAATAAATCTTGTAACAAAGAAGAGATGCCCAGTGATAGAAAAGACAACACGGAGACCACAAGAGGCCACAGTGCTGAAGCAGACCCTAAAGAGGTTGAAGAGGAGGAAAGGCATGGCCCTAAAAGGAAGGGGAAGAAGGATTACCCTTCCTCAGAAGATGAGCTGGGAAGAGAACTCAGGAGATTTGGAGGAATTGTCTCAAATGAATTCTAAGACACACAGAACTGTTTCAAGGACTGTGGAGGAAAAAGATGAACTGAGCAGCGGTGAGGCTACTGGTGAAAAAACAGAGCAGAATGAAGATGACGGTGTCAAATCACAAGACGAAGATCAGCCAATTATTATTAAAAGGAAAAGAGGAAGACCTCGTAAATACCCTGTGGAAACAGCATTAAAAACAAAAGAAGACTCCAAAACAGACCATGGCACTGTCTCTGTAGAGCATTCTCCACCTAGCAGCAAACTGAAGGCAGCACAAGCAGATGAGTCCAATAAAGAAACAGCTAACCTACAAGAAAGAAGTACAAGCAATGATGATGGTGAAGAAAAAGCAATAGCAAGTGCACGCCGGAGAGGAAGAAAGCCCAAACGTTCACTCACTCTGTCAGATGACGCTGAATGCTCAGAGCCAGAACGAAAACGCCAGAAATTGGTTTGTGAATCAACTGAGGACAAAAAAGATCAGGAGTCTGATGAGGAAGAGGAAGACGAGGAGGAGGATGAACCCTTGGGAGCCACCACACGGTCCACTACCAGATCAGAAGCGCAGAGAAAGCATCATAGCAAGCCATCTACACGTGCAACATCCAAACTTGCCAGTCCAGAAACAATTTCTCCTAGAAATCGCCAAAACTTAGCAAAAGAGAAGTTACCTACCAATGAAAAAGTTAGTAAATCTCCCCCATTAGGAAGATCAAAGACACAGCTCTCCCCTTCTACCAAGCGCAAGAGAGAAGTGAGCCCTCCTGGGGCGCGGACTGGAGGCCAGCAACGAGGGGAGGAGGCCCCTGTGAAGAAGGTGAAGCCATAATCCCCACCAGCGCCCACGGCCTCCGGGAGCACCGTGGAGAGGAAGGGATGAGCCACCTGCACTGTAGGCTTTTTTTAACCAAGAAGCAGATATGCATGTGCTATGAGTTCCTAGGTGCAAGCTTTTTCTTGTTTTAAACAGCTTTATAAACTTATTGTTCATAGAAGATATTATGTACATTTATTTCAGATAAAGGAAAATAAGTTTACTTGTATCTGAACTCAAAACAAAGTAGTTGTATGTTTTAACATTTGAAATTGGGATTTCCCTATGTGACCCATCACTGAAGCAAATCCTTCCAGCTCATCAGACCCCAGGCTGCCAGCTGGTGATCTGTGTATAGTATATAAATATGTAAAAATAGGTTGTATTTTACTCTATGTATGATGCTAATCAATGAACACTTTATTTATTTTACAGAGAAAACTTACCTGTGAACTTTACTATATATCTGTTTATTTTATTATTTTTTATTAATAAAAAGGGTTTTAAATGCTATGCAGTCATTAGTAGAGACTTTTGTAGGACTCTGCCTGCCCTGTAACTCTATGACCCGCGGGAAATGCAGAAACTGTCGCATGTATCTGAGTAAGGTAGTTTAGCTGAAGAAAGGGACTCCGTTGCTTTCCTGTTCACAGTCACAACTGCTTTTTTTTTTTTGAAGTTATAATTAATCTTTATTGTAGTTGAAATTTAAATGTGAGAAAATAACAATACTGTATTCTTGGTAAACAGTATAATCTCTTCTTCAGGAGTCATTGGTATTAGCTACGTATTCACTTTTTTTTATTTAAAAGAGAATAAAACAAAAGGGGGTAGTACAGAGCAGATCAGAAGAGGACAACATAGGCAACACAGTACTTTACATTAAGTCAACTGGACATCAACAGTATCTAACACCATATCTCTTACTCTGCTATAGTTGAGCATAGTTTCAAATACAATAATATCAAACATAACACAATAGTATAAAGCCATGCATACAGCGAAAGAATTACAGGGCTTTCTGAACCGAATAACAGAAAATGATCAATGGGTATTATAATATCTCAGTTTTGATAAAAAAGAAAAAAATTTGTTTGAATTATCACACATATTCAAATTCCAATGAGACAAAATGTGGTAGATACAACCAATGGTAATAGAACAAAAAAAAAAAGCATGGTAGGACTTCTAAGAAGGATAATATTAAATCAG